>VZSC01017777.1:1101468-1278915 GCA_013398225.1 Steatornis caripensis
TTTTTTTTTTTTTTTTTGTTTCCCAGTTAAGCAAATGAGAGCACTCACAGATTTGGATTTACCAGCTGAAATGTGAAGGTGGCAACTTGCAACAGAGGGGTGGTGAACAGCCAAACAAACCAGGGGTGAGGGCAGCATCTTTCACTGCACGGCCATTTCCATAATGTGCTTCTGCGTGGAACATAAAGGCGCTTCCAGAGGTAGGTTTAGAGGCCCAGCTGACAGGTGCTAACTTGTTTAGCTGCTGTGCATTGATTGCATTTGATTGTGTGCCCGTAACCTGAGCAGATTCCAGAAAGGAGTCATATTCTACTTATGGCAGGTTCCTTGTGCAATACATCATGCTTTTGGTGTGTAGCTTGGCCTTGGTGCAGTACTCAGGGGAAGGAACGAACTCAAATGAGTGTGAAGGAGGTTTTGAGGGGAGCCGGTGCATTCGTGCCTGACCTGGGCCATGCTGACGGGGTATATTGTTGTTTTGCTTGCTTTTAGTGTTGAGCTGTGATTTGGTGGAGGTGCACACCCCCCAAGGCATAGCATCATAGCTTCTGTGACATGGGGCTGAGGAGCTACAGACATGTCTTGGTGTGTTGTCTAAAAAGAGTGGAATAGCCGTGCTGTGGGGAAAGGCTGGGAGGTAAGAGTGAAGGCGAGAGGAGGGGTGATGAATTCTTATTTAACTGCCCCCAGTAAATGAACACCAGATACTTAGGAGGATGCCCTTTCTACTCAAGAAGTTGTTGATGTGAATCACCCTTTCTGAACAGCTGTCCCATTGCAAATTACTAAACATCACATCATTCTCATTCAGTTTAGCAGCACTAAGCATGATACAAGATCAGGGAGGTCAAACTCAGCTCTGATTGTTTAACATTAAATCTTTGTTGATAGCTTCAAATCTTCTCCAGGTTTCATCATGCTGCTGATAACCTGATGTCCAATAACTTCAGCTTCATAAAGGCTCTGTTGGTAGGCTGAGAGTCCAAACACACAAGGGCACAGCTCTTCAGTTAGCTGAGTATCTCACTTGGTAAAATCAATAGGAACTGATGTTTCAGTACCTATCTGAATCTGGTCCATAATACGTAGCAATGCACAGTATATCTGCAGATGTTTAATAGACTCAGTTGAGGCAAATGGTACTTGGGCAATTGTCTGCAATTACTGCCGTATGAATTACAACTTCATGCTTTTGGTCTGTGAGTAATGAAATTGCGTGATGCGCATCCCCGTTCAGAGTCCTCAAAGCCTGTGCGCAACCTGTATCCCTCACAAGACCTCAGAGTCACATGAAAATAATACAGTGGCTTTCTGCAGGGTTTTTTTCATGGGGAATGGTCACCCTGAAAGGTCTCTATTGCAATGATACGAACACACTCACGGGCAGTTGTCGGTCTCATAACCTTTACGCTTTGAAATATCCACTGGAAAGTGATAGTGCATGATTTCTAGGACGCGGTCATTCAGACCCTCTGCTTTACGCATTAACATACCGCTGCCTTCTTCAGTGGAACAACGTGCATTTATGCTAGTGAGAATCTGTTCCAAAGGACTAAGGAAGTAGGAGTGTAAAAGAAAGTTTTACTCTGATGTTATTGAAGAGCGCTGTCCTTGAAAAAGAGCACAAATATAATCCCTTTATGTATGAAATGAGTCTGAAAATTCAGGTAAATTGTAAGTATCCTTTTAAGTAGTGCTTGGGAGAACACCTTTTTCATGAAACAGTTGTTCTTCTGAATATACTTCATGCTTTGAAAGGAAGTGGTGCAAGTGTTGAGGACATGGTGGCTTAGAAAAGCCCTAATAGTGCAACGTAATTTTTTCCATACATTTTCATGAGTATTTTTTATTATGCGTTGCATACATCCTAAATGCATAATTACATGCTGTCTTGGCCGATTGAGTAAATAATACATATTTCTTTTAAAAAAAGAATGAATATTTAACAAATGGAGTGCAATGGCTTCAATGTGGGGAGCGTAATATGGGTTTTTAAAACCTGCCTAATTATGCACTTAACCAAGACATGAGGACAGTTCCTCCAGAGCCATTCTGGCCTGTCAAGTAAATAATATGCATTTTACAAAACCAACTAATTACAGATTTACGCGTGGGACTGTAAAAGATCTGAAGATGCAGGTAAGTAATATGCACTGTATAGCTAACCATGCATGGGGAATTTAATTTCATTAAAAATGTGGTAGGTGAAAAAACTAAAGAGTGAATAATGCCTATAATCTCTCAAAAGCCAGGAAATTCAAGTTATCCCCCGTGCCATCTTGAAAAAGTCAATATACCAGTGAGAAATACCCACGAGCGGGATTCATGTGGGTGGAAGTATTTTCGTTGGAGGGGATCTCGTTGCTGTCCTGGAGCTCTCTCTGATTCCAAATGTCTGTTCTGGCCATGAGGACTGCAGTCTCGGGGCTCCCCTACAAGATTACATTGCGAATTCAAGGGTACGACGTGTCCAACGTCTGCCTTTGGTTACACTCACACATTTTTCCCAGAGATTTTTATACCAGATTGGCTGCAGGACAGACTTGGGGCGGGGAGGAGGAGAAGAGTAGAAATCTGAATTCGTATTTGTTTTTATTGATATGCATTTGCCAAGGTACTGGAGGAGTTTTCAGACCTGCTTGGGGGATATGACATTGTAAGCTGACATTGTGCTCTTTCTGAACCACTAGAAAAGAAACACTAAGCCTTCAATGATCCATCATGTGTCCCTCTGAAATACGTTATACGGAAAAGAAGGCAAAGGGTGGCATCAAGGCTTTTAAAGGCTTGAATGAGAAAAACACTCTGAGCTTAATCCTGCAAAGTACCAGGAACACTGCGTATCTTAGTGTGTCACTAACCGTCTGTATACATGAACGCACGAAAACTCGAGCCTGAGGAAGGCTGACGTTTGAGCGGACTACCTTATGATTTATCAGACCAAGGACATCCAGATCTCAGGTGGAAGTACCGTTAGGAGCGTTAGCTAGGGTAAACGAGTAGTGCAAGCGTTTGTACGTACATACACGTGCTTAGATGTACCAAGCCAGTGATTTCTTCACTGAAGGCTTTAACAGATTAATCTGGAAGACTGCAGACAGCAGGTTTCCTTAGGAAACAGTCGCTCAACAATAAAGCAGTAAACAGTCAGTTAATGGTGACCCATCCTTTCCACTTCTCAAACAATATACAAAGCAAATTTTGGTTTTTTTGAGTCTTCCCCTTCTTTCCCAAAGTCTGAAAACCAATGTTGGAATAGCTGAAATGCACCGGTCCCCTCTCAGATTGCTGAGCAATACACAAATACATTGTCTGACATTTCCCCCAGTTTTATACACCAAAGTTGTATTCTGAATATAAATTCCTGGAAGCTATTGAGATCACAAGTATGAAATCTGAAACTGCTGGTTCTATGATGATAAAGGGACATGCTCTTTAAAAGAACCCATTTTTTTGCTGCAAGCAATGAACATGCTATGTGGAAAGAGACCTAGATTTGAAGTAGAGTTTCAAATGCTGCAGGGATTGCATTACATCCTTCTAACACTCTTCTTCCTTGGTCTGATAGAAGCTTTTGTTGTTGTTGTTGTTTATGTGTTTACTTCGAGAGTGTTAGATCGGAAAACATCTATTAACTGTCTTCTTTTGGCTCCCTTTCTTCTCCTGGCTTTCCCAGTCACCCACCTCCCCAGCATTTACTGAATATAATAGCGGTTCTGTTTGGGATCTGAAGAACTGTATTGTCTAGCCACAAAACCTTCTCCAGCTTTTTTCTTAAAAAAACACTATTCTTTTTAAAATGCAAAGTGGATTTGCAGTATTCGATTACTTACTGAAACCAGATACAGAAATTTATTATTAGGAAATCAAGTTTCATGCTAGGGGAGACTGGAGCACAGTCAAATTAACCTGGCTTGTATTTTAACTGTATTGTGGTCTCGCCACTCTGCTTATGTTTCTCGCCAAAAACCTAAAGCCAATAGCAATGATCACTGCAAAAAAAACCCCCGCAAATTATGTTTATTGCTTAGAAATAGCTGCTTTTGCTTCAGATGCTTTGGAAAGCAGAGGAGTGGAGTGAAATGAGGTAGTGGCAAGCTGTGAGGGTTTCAGGACCAAATACTGCAAATAAAACTCACCTGGAGCTTTTGAGGAGTGAAAGATCAAGACTGCAGCGAACAATTTCTTGCCAGCAATTGCCTTGACCGTTGGGTCACCATTGGAAAAATAATATGATAATCTTTACATTAACTTCAGTAGTTTTCTTTGTGCCAATTGCTCCTATTGTTGCTATGCTCAGCGAAGCTGGCATGACGGGAGGTGTATTACTGGACTGCTTAAGAGAAGACTTGCTTGAGTTCTCAAGCAAGGTGAATAGGACTTGGAGAATCTGACAAAAATGTTTTATCTGAGCTGTTCTCTTAATTAAATTAGTCCCATTCCAATAGCCAGCTGAATAGTGATGTCAAGAAGGAGACAGCCACCTTACGAAACCTCTCCTGTAAAACTTACTGTATTTTTAGATTCTTGGATTCTTTCAGTGCCATCTGTAGCGCACACATCACATTCTTCACCATGCCATTACCTTCCAGAAGCAGATGAAGAATAAGAAATTATTTTATCTAGGTCAGAAAGGGAATATGCTGAGAAAACTTCTTTGTGAACGGAGAAATCAAGCCGTCGCGCAACATTAGGGAACACAAGCTGCATTAATTTAGATATTCTTCTAATATTAACGATTTCAGTAGCAGCATGTCAGGATCATGTTTCAACCGATGCTGATGTTACTGCTGGCTTAAAAAAAAGTCTTGCCTCGGCTTTAGGCAATTTCAGAAAGATTTTTGGTTCCTTGCTTCTCTGATGCCCGATGGCCAAATCCTGCTCCCTCTGCCTATTGGGGAGCTCTTCAAGAATTGATACCTTTTGCTGCACGATTAAGACCCGCAGGATTTGGCCCCGAGAACCTTAGGATTTGTGTGCAAAGGTTTCCGAGGTCTCAGCAGAGAAATTGTAGGAGGTTGGTTTTTTTTTTTTTCTTTAGCTTCCTTACCAAGTACACCAAGAATTCAGAGGGAGTTAGAATAAAATTTCTGTGGAATTTTCTTGAAGCGGAGGGGAGAGTTGTGCTTGCACAGGGCTTGACAGCTCTCGGCAGCGCTGCGGAACGTGCACCCGTGCTGCAGAGCCGCTGCGTACCGTAGAGTGTGAGTGCCCTCTGCTGCTCCTGGGCACGCTGCACAGGCCGGGAGAGAGCGCTTTTGTTTTGTTATGTTTAACAAAGGTAAAACCTTCAAAAAAAGGTGTTCGTCCTTGTGAGGCACCGTGAGCGAGTACTGGTTGCACCAGTTCTTTTTAAGGAACAGACCATATTCTAAGCCCGGTTAGAGTTGGGAGTATCGGCAGTCAGTGGACTTTACTGAATCGACTCCTACTATAAACATCGTAACATTTTTATGAACCTTTACACTGATGAGTAATTTCCAGAGATGTAGAAACAAGCTCTGTGAATAATTCCAGTATCTATATGTGAATAAAGTGAAATGCTTTGAAGTACTTAAAAGTAAATTTTAATGTATTCCCTTAGTGCTCGGGTCATTTATGGTCGTAGTTCCTAACTCATTTATTTGTAACAGAATTTAAAGGAAAAAAAGAAATTTTAAGTTTCCAAGGTGGAGCTTCTACAAAATCTAGCAAATCTATTTTAAACAAAGTATTTTAGCCTGTAAGTATTCATATTATTTTGTGCTTCTCCGTGTAATTTATACTGACAGCAGCTTTTATGGAATACTAATATTCTCTCACACGCATTACATATCTAAAGCTACTAATTACAAATCACATTTTACACAAGCTTTGAAAAGGAAGCTCCAACACTTTGTAAAGTATTCTTTTAAATAGCCTAGTACAATATTAAATAATCATTAGACAAAAATTATTATAAAATCAGGCTGCCAAATTACTGACTTTGTGTTTTCTGCAGCCCTAATCTTTCATTTCTTCCTCAAGCAAAACTCCCACTGACTTGAAGAACACAAGATTTAGGTCTGTCGCAACAAAGTGGAACATGCGTATGAACTACATTGTAGCTGGGTATAGCCTTTCGGTATCCTCTAGAAATCAGGTGCAGATTGCATATTGTGAACCTGCAAATGGGAAACTTCATGACTCTTTGCCAAGTGGTCTGAGGACATTAATAGGGTCTAAAGTGTCTTCACGGTCATACTTGTGAATGTCAACTGGAAACGACCTTAAAATGAATTCCAAACGAGAAACAGCATATTGAAATGTGCTGTAAAAGACAGTTCTCCGGTTCTGGGGCAGCTGCTTCCGAGGGACCCGTGTTAAAACAGAGCCCATGGTACCCTGTACGGAATGGAAGTAGCTTACATCGTGTCTCATGGTGACCTCTTTTGATTCATTAAAAATACCTCCATTCTTTCTTTTTTGTCCCAAGTTCAGCACTATTCTAGATAGAGCCTTAAGCGGTTTAAAGCGTCGGCATGAAATTAATACTGTGAAAAATCAGTGCAATTGCAATTTAATGCCTGGCAAGTTAGCTCAAAGTGAATGTGCTGTAGAAATAACTGGAAGGAGCATCCCACACGTGGTGAGGGTGACACAATACATCTGTGCCTCCTGACACCTCAGTTCTAACACGTGTTAGTTTTGTTGGCTCGGATCAGTATTTTTTCATGCTCCCCGCAATGATGTGAATCAGAACTAATTTAGCAGTCCCTACGCAAGAAATGTGTACTGCGAAGGTCTGCAAACCAGGACCTAAGTGCCTTGACAAAGCCGTGTGTGGTAAATTCATGCACAGATATATCTTCCCTGTATCATCTTCTGCTCCATGCTATTGTTCTTTTGCTTCCACAAAGATTGAAACTCATCTGAAATCTTGAAGATAAATCAAATTCATGACCTTAAGTGGATCTGCAATTCCATAGAGAACAAGCCTGACAAAGAGTGAGGCTAATACAATTGTAAGACAGCCGACTAGCCTAGGGGTTTCCTTTAATGTTACTTCTACTGCAATCAGACACTGGCACAAATTCAGACCTGGTACAGGCAGGAGCTCTTGAGAACTACATGAGATCCTGGGCTAATGAGACTGTTTTAGCACTGCTCACTAAGTTCGTGGGCAATGTCAACGCTTCCTGCCCTAGGAGGTTGCAAAGAAAGATGCAGATCTGTGGCCAAGTTGAAGGCTGGGATGAAACATGAATGACTGACGGTCAAGAGAGGTCTGTGCTGAGAACTGGCTGAAAACAGGAAATGCTGTGGTCTTGGATGTCAGCATTTCCGCGTGCTGGTAGGTGAGTGAGTACAAGCATGGAAGAGCAATAGTAGCTTATCTCAGAACTGCTGGGTTTTACCTTCAATACTGTTTCTAGTAACTGAGTCTTCTTCATAATCCAAGTGTATTCTGTCTGTTTGGATGGTAGATCTACAGACCAGATCTCTTCATCTGATGTCTTACACAGTCAGAATTTTAATAGCAAAAACTTAAAACAGAAATTCTCTTTGAGTGTTGGGATTTAGCCCTTCAGCTGAAATAGATGTCTGGATCCAGGCGCTATTTAATAAGCTTGGCCTTCTTATAAACTCTATTTGTCTTTTCTGTTTAAAAGCATCTCTACAGGGAATCGTGGATGATCAGGGCTCCCAAGAGCTACCATAATAACATGCCATGAATCATCTAGTGAACTGGCTATAGTTTAAACACCTCCCCCTTCAGTTCTGCCATCCTTCCTAGCACGTCATTTTCGTCTGTGAGGGCTGCGGAGTAGCTCTCACGAGAGCTGCTGAGAATATGGTTCCATGAAATATCAGAGGTAGTTTTTAAGAGCACATCTTGCCCAGTATCACATAGTAATATAAACATCTCATATAGGATCTATCACATAATGTGTCTGGCATAGATTTACAGGCCGTTAATACATTGCTGCTCTGGAACTGGAGAGCGTAAAGCAAATACACTAACTTAAGCTGAGCCTCAAAACGAGAAATAGTTGTTGCCTCCACTGTTACCAACTTTGTTGCCTTTTTGATGCCTTGCAAAACCAAGGAGGTGGCAGACTACTGTTTGCGTTTTCCTTAATGTCAGAGTTTTCTCTTATGCGTTTCCCTTTAAAAAAATGGGGTTTGAGCAGTCAGAACATATGGTCTTGTAACTCTAGGAAATTGTAGCTTTATTAACTTAGTGCGAGTTGTTGCAAGAAGAATTTAGGGAACTTGGAGTTCTATGTAGATATTGGAATGAAATCTACTTTGCAGGTACACCTATACCAATCTGAAGAATTTAGTATGGCACAGGGCAAGTGTTTGCTAGAATGTTTTCAAAAAATATTGTTGAGCCAGAAATGAAGTACAAATTCTGGTTCATATGCTCTGTACCTTTCCTGTCTTCCACACAAACCCACAAGCTACAACTTCAGTTAAGTCCACCTATATGACCCCTTTCTGCATTTCTTCCTGCCCCAATCCCTTGCAAAGACCAGACTGAGAAAACTCATTTCACAACTTTTTATCGGCTGGCTTGTTTCTCTTCATCAATGAGTTTCAGGTTGTGTCCGCATGGGATGGCCCCATCCCAATGCAGTCATTGTGCATGCTACCTTTTCCTAGACAGAAAGCACACGTGTCTTCCTGACTCTTTTCTGGGGTAGGGAGCTTGTTTGACATGTTCTTCTCCATTTGAGGGTCCTTCTGAAATTGCCAGCCTGGATTACTCAGCAGCTTCTGTCCTTTTACGTGGATAACGTGGATATTTTAAATAGCTACAAGAGAGAGGATACTTCTGCTGTAGAACTAGAAGCAATCTTGGTGGCTGTGAAACCCAAGAAACCAACAAGACCTTATTTGGGCCAGTAGCCATATAAAATATTTTTGGCTGTTTTGAGCCCCCCCAACTCTAGGCTAACAAAGAAAATTTGTGAGGATAATTGTATATCAATTTCATATGCAGGTCCCTTTATTGAGAGGAAATATCAGAAATTAAACCTTACAAGTATCCAGAAGCAATTATAAAATGAGTAGATTATAGTGGTAATACCGTAAATGGAAATTCGCTGAAATGTCAAAGTACTTGCCATAAAATGTAGCAATAATATGATACTAAACACAATACAGAGAGCTTTCAAATATTAATACCTTTATTATTTTCTCTATTAATACTGATAAAGTTCAAACAATCATCACCAAGCTGATCAGGGGAATAATAATATCATTACCATCATCTGCTGGAGAGAGCTATAATGGTGCTGTCATTCTGTCCTACCGGAAGATCGCTTACAAACCGAGTTGGATTCTGACATAAATCCCTGGAGGTAAATGACAGGACATTACAAGGCTCAGAGGATAATTGTAAACTTGCATGCTAATGACTCAGACTTGTAAAGATACCAATCGTAACAAAAGCGGTAACAAATAGTAAATTAATTTTTCAGCTTGCTTGGCACTGTCTGCTCAGGAAGCAAGTTCGTTGTATTTGAAGGCTTAGTGAGCTTTGCTTGCTGTATTTATTCTACTATTATTTCCTTTATGGTGATCTGCACATAATGCCACCCCTCATAGCTGGTTTATTTAATGACCTGATCAGCAGGCAATTCCTGGAGTTTTAACAGGATGGATATGCCTTTTCCTGCAGAAAAGCCTGCTTTGCAGAGGAGGCTTCTGAGCTACTCAGAGCAAGAGACCTCTGACAGATACAGAGGAGTGCATAACTTGCATGTCTTCTAAAATCTGTAGCCTCTACTCTATCACATAGGATCATGTTGAGGCTCTCAAAATCTGCGCGTATGTCTACGGATAGCTTTGCCATCACAACCGTGGTAAACAATATCAGCATCTAATCTGGAAATTCTGAGCCAAGTCTTGCCTCTGTTTATGTGTATGGTACATAATTTTAGTCTTTGGTATGTCCATATATTTTCATACGGCTGAATTCTGCTCTCACTTTCACCACCATGAATCTGTCGCATCTTCCTGACTGCTGAGAGGACATAACTTTGTCATCTGCTGAGCACTCTACTTTTCATCAAAATGTATATCCCGTGCTTATTCTTGAAACAGTGTGTCTCAAGAGGCACCGAAGGTGGATGCTTCAGATTAAGCATGCATGCAAGCTCTGTCTTGGATCGGGAGCACAGCGCTTCTCTTCTTGTGGGAACTGAGCCGTGCAGGTAAAAGTAGAAATTAGTCCTTCTATTTCTTGAGGCCATACAAAGAACACAACATGGCCTTCTATTTTATATAAAGTACCCGTTTGTCTAAGGGAGATTTTCCTACTATGTTTATCTCTTCTTTTTTTTTTTTTCTTACTGTGTTTATGTAGGATGGTCATAAAAATGTGGAGAACAGAGTACAAGCAGTCCTCTTTTTTCCCCTCTTCGAAATAGATTTCAAAATTTTACATTGCTACACTAATTCTTTTTTGTTTTGTATGAGCTATCAAGATCTGCCAAAATCATTCACATCAATGACTGATTCTGTTGAAAAGAATATTATCGAAAGAAGATATTTACATTAAAGAGAGGATGACTATATATAAACCATTCGATTGTTTGAAGGTATAGATACTCCTAAGGGAGCATATTCCTTGTATGGAGTTTAACATCAGGGACATTGCTAGCTGCTAAGGATGGGTTGAGGAGTAACAGGGCCACAGGCAAAGCTGTGGGCCACGTTTGTTGTAGGTGATGGCACACATTTCTGTTGTGTCGTGGAGGAATCTGTTGCTGAGCATGTACTTCACAGGTATGTTTTTAAAGTTGTTGTTGTTTTAGAAACAACAGCAACAAAAAAAAGAATTTGCAGAAGAGCAGCCTGTGCATTTAATTGTAATACTGAATATTAATTAATAAAAAACATCAAAAATAAGTTGCTGGCTGCTGTATAATTAGGTATCTACACCCATCAGATCAAAGTATGTAAATGAACTACATTCTAATAAGCCCCACTGTTTAGCTCAAGAATTATAATGAATCTAATTTGCCGGCCTTAACTTAGCTAAAGCCACTAACTATGTGATTTTCTTTTCTTTGTATATTTTTTTGACTTGGTATAAAAATGAGATAATCAATAATGGGGGATAGTCTCCTGAGTGATTCCCGCTAGTGCTAATGGGAGTTAATTGCTTATATTTAGAGGAGACTGTGCAGTTCTGGCACCCCAGCGAATATAAATTACACAGCGGCGGAGACTGCACAATGGGCTAAATCGTCCCCACCCACAGGAGGAGGAAAGTTCTTTGGGCAAAACCGCGTTATTCCTTCCGCGGCGTCTTGTCTTGCTGCTCGCGGGAGGGTTTTGTTGGCCAGGTGAGAGCGGTCTCACAGGGCACGTCACGAGGCTCCTCACTGGGCTTGGGACCTGTGGGACAAGTCCTTGGTGCCCACAGCCTCTGGGAAGAAGAGCCGCCACCTTGGGGATTGGCGCTGCTGCTGTCTTCTGCCAGCACACCGCTGCTTTGTGTGCTTTAGAGGTGGCAAGGCACGGCTCACTGTGCCAGGAAGAGCCAGCTCTGAGATTCCTCCTGGTTTTGCAGCATCAGATGGATTTGGCTGTCCCAGCTTCAGACTCCACCGTGTTTCTCTCAGCTCTCTGCTGAATAACCACGGAAGAGAGAACAGCATCTTGTCTGTGCTCCCACACTTTCCCTGTCCTCATGTTTCATTTGCATTTTGTCCTCCTCTTCACTTCCTTGCACCAGCTCCAGGGCACACATGAAAACTCTGCCATAGACTGTTGGCACCAGAAAGTCCCTGAAATCTCTGGCACGGGGCACAGCAGCTGTGGGGTTTCATTTACCCTTCGTTGTGTTGGCATCTGCTCGCTGTGGTTCAGCGTTGAAGGGCTTGGAAAGCGCAGCTGGAAGTATAGCATCAGCTCAAGGCATTTACAGCTCCTGAGGCTTCATGAGTGGGAGTCAGATAGCTACACGGTGCTGGGCTCTTCCTTCATCACCTGGGCAGTATTGCCTGGAGGAAGGTCCTAGCCGGAAGGTTGGGAGGTTAATCTGGCACCTTGGAGGTGTCTCATGGTGAAACCAGCCTCTGCTGAGCGACACCCGAGGAGCAGCCGAGGCTGCTGTTGCCCTCCTTGCTGGCACAAGCATGGTACTAATGAGGGGAAACTGGAGGTTTTGATGTGATTTTGTCAGACCTTGGTTTGAAGGGCTGCGCAGGGGCGCTGGATTGTTGATTCTACTAGTAATGTTACGTAGAACTGAAACTCTGCCACTTCACTTCTTAGTCTCCAAACATCGTCTTTAAATTAAATTGGCCTGACATGCCTTTATCCATTTTTAAACAAGAAACAAGACAAAACAAACAAAAGCTACCACAGTTTAGCTGAGTCTGTGAAAAGTGTTATCGTAGCTACAAAAAACCCTGTAGACTTCTCTGATGATGAAATTTTGCATATTGTTAGCCTATAATTTAGGCACTTCGGTATTTAAAAAATTATATGGCTGAGTTATTTACAGCAGAAGAGAGGGAGTTGTGCGTAGAGATTAGCTGCTTGTCATCGTGTTTTTAAATCTGTAATGGGCATAATGGAGTCAGCTGCACAATGGTAATTTGCAAAGCCCCATTGATTTCAATGAAAGTGCAATGAGGATGGTTAAAGGTATTGGGAGGGCTGGTGCTTCCAAATGAAGAGAGATTAAAAAGGCCAATATTAGCAAAAGGAACAAATAGAAATTAATGGGATTAGATAGAAGGTTTACGATACAGAAATCCAGGCGTGGGTCACCTGATCACTGTAGTGAAACCTTCTCCCCCTAGTTAAACAGAACTAAAAAGTTTTAGTGCCTCCATTTAAGGTACTGGACTTACAAGTACATGTTTTCATTTCTTATGAGCTGTGTTTCAAGCTGATGTTCCCATCTGCCCAACGCTTTTTAGATCGTTCATTACTCTTGTGTTTTATCAAATGAGCAGGAAAGGATGAGTGAGCACCCGGCATGTGTGGATGATGCCTGCTTGAGCTGGGAACGGGAGCAGTGCCAAAGCAGCGAGTGTAGCAGTGACCTGTTTTCAGTTGCTCATAGCTCTGCCAAACCCGAAGTGCTTGAGCAGAAGTTGTCCGCTCCAGCTGTCTCCCTTAAGCTCGAACTTTTGGAAAGCTTTGGCTGAAGTAATCCAGCAGGTTTCCAAAGATGAGGCTAGGAAGATATGGAGGGTAACCTTTTCGTTGGATACCTCAGAAAGCCACCCACGCCTACGGGTGGAGGGGTGGTTTGTGCGTCGGGGATGCCGCCAAGGAGTTCTAGATTTGTCTGCCCTGAGAACCACCCTTGGCCAAAGGAAATTTTTGAAGTTCGGTGTGAGCCAAGAGTGGATGAAGTTAAAAGTGTTTTCAAGGACTCTTGATTCCTGGGCAGAGAGAAGCAGCAGGACAGCAGTTCGTGCCGTGAATTAGTGCCTTGCTGCCTGGTTGCTTGTTCAATGCCTGACGTGCCCCAGCTCAGCTGTTCACCCTCTGGCATGCTGCAGGGAGGCTGATCTTGAGCTCGCGGGGTGTGTGTTTCATAGTAAAGCGTAGCTGACACGGCCCTCCCTTCCTGATCCAGTCAGCAGAAAGAGCTTGTCCTAGCCTTTCTTTGCTTTCTGAATTTTTTTTTTTTTATTTTTCCCAAGAAGGATTAGACTGGATGATCCTTACGGTCCCTTCCAACCTGGTATTCTATGGTTCTATGAATATGCGTATCTGACTTCTGCTGTGAGCTACTTTGTTGGTCATCATCTGAACTTGGCACCTCCTTTTGCTCAACATAAGTTGAACCGAGAGACTTACCAGCTCCTTTTTCTTTTAAGTTTTTATTTCTAAACAAACATCATCAATTGAAGTCACTTCACAAAGTCCTTTTGTTATTGCTTACTAAAACCTTCCCCGGAGGAAGGTCCTGTTCCTGGAAAGGGAGCGGAGATGTTTTGCTGCGACACCTTTTGGCAGCATCTCAAGACCATTCCAAGCGGAAATGATGTTTCCTTTTGCTCTTCTGTGAGGATCTCCCCCAAACATTCCCGACGTCAGCCTTCAGGAATCAGCTGCTAAGCGTCATCAAGGCGTAAGTCAGTGAAAAGATGACGACTTATTTACAAACAGCAGGTTCAGCATCATCAGAAATAAGAGTATCATCAGTAAGGAGTTGTTAGTTCTGCGATACATTGCCATTTTCTGTCTTTGCTGGTATTCAGCGTTTAACTTTATAAGTGTCTTGCATCTTAGTGCCTCTGTTAAAAACGGTTCTCTGAGGTTTAGTGGTGTTCTGTGCTTACGTGAGAATTTTAAGTAGATGAAGACAGTTTCTGGTGTTTTAAGGGCTGGTCTATGGAAGGCACTTCTGCTGGAGAAGAGTTCTTGGACAGTTGCAGGACTATTTGATCATTCTCCTTTAATTCCTCCCTTAAAACTCTGTTGTGACAAGACATTACGCCTAAACTTACAGCAGCTAGGCAGCTGGCGTGCAGAGACCTCTGCCCATCGAGCTGACCAGTATTATCACAGTATTATCACAGTGGATTCTCTATATGTAATCACACACTGTGTCTTGCCCTACATTTCAGTTACAAGCACTCTTTAAAGTGTTTCATATTTGTGTGACGCCTAGGGTAATGAAGTTTTGACTTGAGGGATTGAGATCCTAGGCAACTGCTAATAGCAAGTGTCATAAACATGTGTACATGTATATGTGTACACATATACATATTTATGTACGTGCGGGGTGTGTATGTACATGTGTGTGTGTCCGTAGTATGTACATAAATGGATAGTTTTACATATGAAGTGCTGGAAAAAGTTCAAATGTGTGTCTTCTGAGCATCTTCCAAAGACTTTCATGCTTTGGGGATATCGTGATTGCTTTAATGATTCTCTTAAATCCTGTGATTTGTTACTAAAGTGTTACGAAGGAATCGATCTCTTTAGCCTTAATGCTGAGCTGTACCTTCCTGGGGTAGAACATTTGTGCAGCTTTGTGAAGGATTTTCCAAACGATTAGTAAGAGATTAGTGCAGGAGATTCCATCTAAAAATTTCCTTTCACGGCTTTAGTTATTTCTTTTTGTTTTCATCCTTTTGTTTTTTCTTTCATCCTTTAATGACAATAATGATTAAAACTTCTTATTTATAACATAAGCATCGCGCTCTTCCATTCACTAATGAGTCAAAAACTTGCTTTCTTGCTGTAAATCCTGAGTTTTCTAGATGCGTGCTGTGATGTTAAGCCAAGTGAACTGTCCCGAAGTGCTAGAAACAATTTCTTTCATATCAGCTTGTCAACACTTGTTACATCAGCGACAGAGGTACAGGAAGTTTTATGTCTGGCATTGAACGTGAAAAGATAGCAATCCTGCCGAGGAACAGAAAGAAATACCCAGATTCATTTCAAGGTGTTCCATGTCTCTGTGTTTTGAGGACTAAAACCATCGAAGCAGCTAAATAGTTATGTCAGTGCTACTTAGCTTGAACTAGTTTTACATGGCTGAGCTGTAGGCTTTTTGTATAGAAGGTCTGCATCACCAAACATCTCATTTTTAGCAGCAATATTAACAATAAAAATAATACTTCATTATCTTTGTAGATAGCCAAGTGTATCTAGATTGCTTTTAAATTCCAACTTCACTTTTGTAAATCGCGTTATGAATAAGGCATGCAGCAATGCACCCATTGAAATGACTGTATCCTCTGCTTTTAGGAAGCAGGGAGATGTTTGGGGAAATATATTTGTGTGTAAATTGCTCCTTTTGAGTTAGGAGGCGTATTTATTTTAAAAAAGATTCCGAACATCCCATAAGACTGCAGACGTTTTGTGGCTGTCTTTTGTATTTGGTGTGTAGGGCATGCAGCAAACTCCACACCTCTGTGTGTCGAGACAACTGCCTTGTTTGCCAAGATTGTAAAATGAATTTGAAAGATATTATATACCTCTGCATATGAGTGAGTATATATGAAGGGAATAAGAAAAGTAAGTTCATTGAGTCTTTTGCTGTCTTTATATATGTAAACATAGTGGAGCCTCTGGGATGACGCTTGTCTTTTATCGTGATAAATCTATCGACTTAAATGGGGTAACTTGTGTAGAGGACTGACGTTCGGATAGAGATAGAGCATTAAGAAACTGATTTCAGTGTTGCTGAGCCTGGGCTTAAGTGCAGTTTTTTAATCCAAAGTGTATTTTACTTTGAACTGTGTTCTTATGCTTGAAAGTGATGTGAGCTCTTAATCTGACATTGACAGTCCTAGTGTAGGATTTCAGTGGACGAACATCTCAATTGCATCAGCTAGACTGACACAAGTGTCAAATCTGTGATCTATTCTCACATTTACACACACATCTTTCCTTTTTCGTTTGGTTTATCCAGAAAAAGCGTGCCAGATCTTTAGAGGTGACGCGTAAGTTGCAGCAAATGGGCTTGGTTCCAGAGTACAGAACCTGGTTCTTCAGTTTTGTATTTCCATTCGTTCTCCGTATTTCCAGATATGGGCTGAGACGAAACATTCCCTAGCTAAAAAGAAAAGAAAAAAGAAAAGTTGTGTAAGAAATTTAAAGTTATTTCCCCAAAACTTCCTCTGATTATTCATTGTAATAATGCCAAAGCCCCAGATATTTTCCATATCTATGAAGCTACACTGAGCACAGCTCAGTTGTGTCTCAGGTTTTTTGTTTTTGGTTTTTTGGTTTTTTTTTCTTTCAAAACCACGGTTTAGTGTAGGGCAGTATTACACTGTGTTATGTGAGACTCTGGTATATCTGTGGCGCTTCAGTTTTCTCAAGTCTGACCTTCGGGGCCTGATCCAAAGCCTGACAGTTGATTTCAGGCTCTTCATTGATATCAAAGAGCTTTGGATAGGGACTTCTGGCTCATTCAAAGTCTCAGCAGGGTCAGAGAGCTACACCAGTGAGGCCAATAGTGCAAATTATATTGCAGATGGGCCCTGTCCATTCTTATCAAGTGAAAAATCGAACAGTGTCATTAAAATCCTGAAACCTTCCCTGCACTAGAGCTCCCACCGTCACCATAGTAAGCTATAGCTAGGCGGCCTGCTCACGTAGCCTGAGAGAGAAGTGTTTTTACAGACAGGCCCACAGCTGGCTAGGTGTCATATACCCGTTAAGTTCTTCAGAGCATGTAACAAAATGATGTGGGAAAAGTGTCTCTTTAATAAGTCAAATCTTAAGACAGCATTAGGCAACTTGCAGGATGAATGCAAGTGCCACAGCACAAACATGGGAAGCTGACAGAATCCTACAGGGAGCTGGTTAAAATCTACTTCACTTGAGTGGCCAGCNGTAACAAAATGATGTGGGAAAAGCGTCTCTTTAATAAGTCAAATCTTAAGACAGCATTAGGCAACTTGCAGGATGAATGCAAGTGCCACAGCACAAACATGGGAAGCTGACAGAATCCTACAGGGAGCTGGTTAAAATCTACTTCACTTGAGTGGCCAGCCTAAGAGTACAAAGAGGTCAATATATCCATAATTATTATTACAATTTTCTGTTTAAAATATGCCAAGTTCTTTAGGAAAAAAAAAAGGAGGAGTTTCTTTAAAAAAACCTTTTAAATTACAGCTTCAAAGCTTTAACTTGTCTAGGAGCTTCCTAATTTCCCCAAGGACCTAAGAAATAGGCATTAAGATTCCTGGAGCAAGACAAAGACTTTTAAAGTTCTAGATTTTTAATATACAAGCATTTGATATATGTTACAGAAATGGAGCAGCTAATTTTGTGTAACTTCTACTAACCAGTTACTGGAGCCCACGCAAAAATACTAGTAGTTGTAGGGAGAGTATGCTACATGTTCATCCCAAGACTGCCCTTCAGCATTTGGAAGAAACAAACATATCTCCATTTTGCCTGTCTCTTCGGAAAAATGTTTTGCTTGTAGAGAAGAATGATTTCTGTTTCTGAATTTGGAAAGTTGCACAGGTTGTAAATAATGCCCATCTTATTTTTTCAACATATTTATTTTCTGTGGCAAGCGAATGAAGTATACTTCATGGTGACGACAATGAGGAAAACATTACCGATCCATTATGCAGCACTTCAGATAATTAATTTTAGCATAGCAAGTAAATAATTCTCCCAACAGCCTCATGAACTTCCTAGATAAATATTATCTTTCCAAGCTTAAGTCATTGGTGGCATCAGTATTAAAAGAATGGGATGCTGAGTTCTAATTTTCTTCCTTATTTAAGCAGTGCAAGTTGGGATATGTATGTGATAATTGTTCATAATGTCAGCCCAAGAAGTTTATTGTGCCAAATGACACATGGTGCGCTAACCACATCGTACTTGCCCCTAGCTCAAGTTCACAAGAAGCAAGGAGTGGTGCACTGCCTTCCCATCAGAGAATATTCAGTGGCACACAAGGGTCGTATGCCTACAGGTAAAGGAAACAGTGTTCATTGGAAGAACTGTTGTACGTTGAAGGGCTAAACTAAAGACCTCTCACAAAAGTAGCCTTTCTGACTTCACTGTGATTAGTTCTCATTTTTACTGGCATGAACCAGATCAGAAATTGGGTGCTGTGACAAGAGATGCGTCTGTTAATTGAATAGAAGTGCTGTCATGGATAGGTTCAACGATAGCTGGCCAAGATGATCAGATCCCTATGTGTTTATAGTCTGCTGGTGGGTCACCAGCTCCTTTCGCATCTAGCATATGTGAACAAGAAGACAGCAAAATCACAAAGAGTTTAGTCTGCAGGAAAGAAGTGGAGCATGCAATGCCAGAAAGAACTGAATCCAACATAGGAAATTCTGTGCCAGACCTCATAATGACAGACAAAATTATCACAGAACAAAAAACTAATGACTGATTTGGTATAGGTTGTCATAAATTGATTACTGATGTCATGTGTAAACCAAGTTTCAGCAGTAATATTATCTTGTGTTTTAAAAGGGCCACTATTAATGAGGCTGAAAATGGTCCTGAGCCAGTCATCCAAGCAGAAGAATTAAAATAGAAAAGGCAATTACAAAGAATTTAAAACTTTCAGCAGGATCCCTCAAAAGCCACAAAGGTCCAGTGGAGAAAAGTCTTTCATAATTATAAAGCAGTCTGGCTTATACAAGAGAAAGCAGATGCAAACAAATGGAATAGGGAAATCGGCTACTGTAAACTGTAGGAATTACAGAAAATGAAAACGGGAAATGAGAACAGAATGAGGAGCTCAGAGCGATCAGGTATGTGATTATTAGGCAAAGGGAAAGTTTAACAGGGACATTGATTCATCACAGAATCTAAGTGGAAAAATTCTCAATGTAGAATAAAGAGGCTGCTGTTTCCACTAAGGATTTCTGTTCTGTATTTGGGCAGGAGAACAGCTGTGTGGTGAGACCAAGTGGTGGTAATGAAATACTTCCCGTTCCAACCTTAACTCAAGAGAATATTAATCAGGAGTTTGTGTCTCTGAAACGGGAGGATGTAATGTGCGTCTCTGAGTTTGTTGTGGATGATCAGGCAGATGTGAGCATTGAGGAGACACCATGGCCAAAAAGGGTAGTGAGATTCTTGAATGAATATAAAGGGAAATTTCAAGAAAATGAGAGAGGTTCTGCTACCCCTGTTTTCGGCGCTAGTGTGACTGCTGCTGGCACACTCCTTGTACGCAGTTCTCCTCTCCATAATTCAAGAGGATACTGACAACAGGAGGGTGTTAGAGAATAATGACAAGAGTATCGGAAATAATGCCTTGGCAAGGAGAGAGACGAGGACTCAAGGAGCTTGTCCTTGTACGTACAGTCTTTCTGCCTCCTCGGAGCACCACCCTTCTCATCTTGTACTCGGTAGTGGAATTACGGGCGCTGATAATGACTCTGTTCCACTGGGGCATTGTCTTGGCTTGGCACTGAGAAGGGGAGCTCTTGCTGTTTCTCTGCTGTAAAGGTCAATGCAATCCCTGCCTTTAGAGCTTCCCTCCTCGTCGTGAGGGAGTGTCAAAATGAACCCAGCAGCGCTGGAGGTAGTCAGGATTAAATTACTCCCATAGTCTCTCTCAAAACATTTCATTTTTGGAGTTGAATCGACTGAAATATATAGGAAAAAAATGGTTGCTGTCCTTACAACGCATTGTCGGTGTGGCTACAGGGGCAGCACGTCGACTTCATGCTGTATTGGCCTTCTGTTAATTTGCACCACGTTAGGTTCGGTTCTCTGTGTAAAGGCATTGTTCATTGGACATTCTATTTAAAATGGTTTGTTTGAAAGCGCATTGTTTCCAAGGCCAGTGTTTTAGGCTCTTATGTAAACGCTGAATAACTTTTATCAAAATAAGAAAAAGAAGAAAATAATTATAGCCATATTGTTATACGTAATTTAAATGTTGGCCTTAACGGAGTACGCTGTAATAGAACTTTTCAAGGTAAAATGTGTCCTGATTAAAAGGTATTGTGAACCCTTCATCTGCTTTTTTTTAAGAACACTGTATAAAACCCTGCATACAGTGGGGTGCTTTTGTGATCTTATACCATTTATATGAAAAGCTTTAGTTAAATGCTTATCCTAATAAGAAACTCAAAATTCTCTCTCTAGAGATGTTGCAACAGCTCAAAGAATAGGCTCTACCGATGTCCTTGTTTTGAGGTGGTTGAGGCTATGGTTTGTTCGCATCTGCAATCAGATATGAAATGTAAAAAAGAAAAAAAAAGGTAAGGTTATACTAGTTACTAATCTGAAAGGTCAAAGGCTAATGCTGTAGTGAAATCTATACAGTTATGTAGAAACCGCTTTATTTTTAAGGTGCTAATTAGATGTTCCTGTCTATTGTTTTTCTTTGAAAATATGGAAACATTTAAAGAATATTGATATAATAGGTGTAAATAGTCTGATATACCTTTTGATACAGCTTATCTTTCCGTGACGATGGATTTGAGGTCATTTTATTACCTCTTACTTCAAAAAGTATCCTTGGGACCCATAGATTTCAAAACTGTGTGGTAAAGAAACATACGTGACATTAATTACTTTAGGAAAAAATTATCAGTTCTTTTCAAGCATTTTGAAAGGCTTTGTTATTAAATTGGTTACAAGCTACAAAATACCACAAGAAAGAAAAGCAGAGATGTCAGTGTTGGTTCAGTGGCTGATGACGGCAATTGAGAATCTGGTGAAATGGATTTGCTCAAAACTGTGATTTCTTAACTGCCGTTTCAATAATACGGAACGCTGCATTCTGAGAAAACATGGGGAAAGAGTGGGAAATTGTCACATAAACTATACAAAATATTCTATTGAAGTACAATCTCCTGGAGTAAACAGTCATTACTGTAAGAATGGAGAAGCAATCACATCGGTTGTGGGTTTCGCACTTGTCAGTTCTCCTTGTATTTTCCATCGCCAGCTTTAACCGGGCTGATGGACTCCTGCCACGGGAGGGGACGTAAGCAATAAAATGCGCTGAAGGGAACAGCACGTAGAGGAAAAAGTGTCAGAAAAGACTGCGGAAAAATATGCAAGTTCAGCGTCTTATTCTAGGGCAAAGCGTCATGTTTAGCTCTGTTAATAAGAACTATAGCCATATTGCAATTTAGAAACAATTCTTTTCTTTAGAACGCATCACACAAGTGATCTGCTTCGCCATTTTGAAATAATTCTGTTCTTTGGGGTGGGGGGGGAAGTTTTGTTTCCTGGATGAAAGCATAACTCAATATTTATTTTCTGTTTTTATTTTGCTGTGTATTTTAATACTCCGACCATACATCTGAGGAAAAAAAAAATCGTATTATGTATATCCATAATATGATGAGGTGTTTTATTCCCTCTGATATACAGGTGAGTCTGGCAAGCCCTTGAATTTTCCGTAGTCTCATACACTCCATTACAAGACTTGGAAGTTTTAAAGCTGACTTGGTTGTCATCATTGTGCACGCCTTATCCTAGTGCTGGCTGAATGGAGTGTTCTCAACACGAGGGAATGTGTTTCACGACAGAATAATACACAGGTTCAGAGCTCACCCCTAGCAGACATCAGGACGCCCAGAGTCTCTCAGCGCTCTGAAGCAAACCTGTTGCACAGCCTAGCCCTTTCCTAGGACTAGCGTAAACCCCGCAGCATCGGTGCTTGGTTTTCTGCCGCTCCAAAGCTTGAACATCAGTGGCAGAAAATCTGCAGTGTAGCTCTCTGATTCTTCTCAGAGGGCACTGAAAAGGCCTGATTCTGTAGGATTTGTATCCCCTGTGGGCACGAAATGGTCTTCTGAGACACCTGCACAAAGGGGTTTTGTGGGAGTCCCTCTATTTCTTTTGACTGCTTTGCAAGAACTGCCTCTGTCCTGGCCAATGTGAAGAAACCAGATAACAAGGGAAAAAAGTTCCTTTCTAGTGAGCAGGTTGAAATTGAAAGAGGGTGTGGGACAGGTTCACGTTTTGACAGCCAGGGGTTTGCTGGGGAGCTCAGCTTCCTCTGGGCTGGGAGGCGGTGGGAAGTTCCTCTGCTGTTCCTAGCAGAGATGGGGGGCAGAGCCATGCCCCTTCTCACAACACACCTTCTTCGCTCCAGCCCCAGCTGCAAGACTGGAGGGAGCCGTAGGTGTTCACGTCCTTCTGCTGGCAAAGCAGGGCTGGTGGGGGCTACGTGGATGAGAGCGGAACAGGGGCTATAAAAGAAATTAGACAGATAAAGATGAGTTTAAGGTCTCTAAATGAATCTGCAGGCATCCCGAGCAGTGCAGTAATCCTGGGTAAGCTTTGCTCTTGGCAAACATTTATTCAATGGCCGTTTAATAGCTCCTGACTGACAGCAAATCTGTAGTGTAATCTAAGTCATTCCCTCCCCCTCGTCCGTCCGTCGCTGTGGAGAGAGTTTCCTCTCCTGTGAACTGCGAGACAGAAAGGATATAACTGTTCTTTCTGGAAATTCCACTTGAACCAGGGTTCAAGGATAAATATTACCTCCCCTCGGATATGTTAACTATTTTTTAATGATGTGATCTGATATTTTATCAGTGTGCGCAGTGCAGCAGAGCTTTGGGTTTGTTGTTTAAATATCTTTGATGGTATGTCATAACAAATTAGTTTCTAAATGTTGCCAATTTGGCAGACAAAGCTGATTATTTCCTGCAATCACACTGCATATGTGCACAAGATTATAATTAATGACCAGGGATGCCAAGCACACTTTAATAATGATCCTTCAGCATTTAAGGGACTGTTAGAGTTATTGGCATTTGTGCTTTGTGTTGCAGAGGATAGGGGCAATGAATACTGATAGATCTATCAGTGTCACAGAATCCAATAGTTTCCTGATTTTTCTTATAAATTGGAGGATTCACTGGGAGTTATTGACAAAGCAGCTGCAGTGAATATTAACGGTGTTTGTGCTGCTTTCACTGAAGCAGTACGAACTCCTAATTAGATTGGAATTGCTCTTTTGGCAACTTGCAAGACGATTTTCCTTAGCATATTGTCCATTTTGTGTAAGGATTAGAAGGAAATCGGTGATGGATTTTTGAAGAGCACCTGAATGTCAACATACCATAGGACTGGATCAGAATAAAAACTAAAGCGAAAAGGCACAGTGGGTTTAAAAAAAAAAAAAAAAAAGAGGAAAAAGAAAAAAAGGTAAAACTTGTGATACGACCCAACAGAAATAGGATGTGGATCCAACTTCAGTACTCTTTTCAGGATGCTCAAGGAAACATCTCCTTAGGGCTGTTCATGTGCACAGCATAAGAGCTGTTATAACAGTACGTCTGGGACAACGAAGGGGTAAAAAAAAAAGCTACCGACTCAAGTCCATTGCTAACTTTGTTTCAGTGCCTCCCTACCCTATTTGCTCAAGATACCAGCTCTTGGGCTGAAGGACAGAGATAGTAGTTCTGGTTTTTATTTCCTCTGCATGAATCGGTTGATATCGATACTGCTCTGGCACTGGAGGTCGTCCTTTAAGTTATAGAGGTGCTTGTGACATCTTCAGCAAAGGCAGCACAAAGTATGCCCTGAACCCAAAAAGCACCGTAAGGTCTTTCTGGCGCCTTTTCCCTAGGGATGAGGTGGCGCGTTTCGTCACTTTTCCATCAGAAACCTTATGTGGCATCTTCTTCAGCTTTCCCAAAAGGAAGGATGCAAGGAAGGGAAAGAGACGAGGAATGAACGAGATAGAGAGGGGATAGAATGGAAGGAAATGTGCCATATGAACCTTTTTGATAAATTCCGCTCAAAGTTCACATAAAGCAGTTGCTAACCTTGACATGCATTATTACATAGTATGATCAGAAAAACCTAAATTTACTGTCTGGCTATCTGAAGCAGGGGTAGATTTCCTGAATGCTTCTGTACTTTCTGTGAGAATCTTGATCTGGGGTGTGTTTTACTGGGATTGTCACCATTAGGGCAGACTTTGATCATAAAGCCCGAGGATGTCCCCACAGCTTCCGTGTACTGATTATGTTTCTGCCCGTTAACATTCACCAAGGCTCTGGATCCTCTGCCTTTTAAATAGACCTTGTAGAAGTTGTTGACAGTAAACGCCACCTTGTTGAAAATCTACGTATTTTTTCAAATTGCAACTTTATGGACAATCTCTCCACTGTAGTTATTTTCATCAGTATTTCTGTAGATGTTTGGAACCAGTGGCTTGAAACCCCACGGTTTAGTTTATTAAAAAGCCGATTTTTAGTGAAATGGTATAGTTCAAACTCTGGAAAAAAAAACTTTGAAGTTTATCATAAATTATTTTACTTTGTGTTAACCTTGGTTCTGAATTTTTTTCAGTCAGATTTAATTCTTCACCGCTACATTTCCAATATGATTTGTGAATAGGATTCTGGGATTTTTTAAAGTATTTTTTTAAAGGTGAACTTATTTTACTAAGGAAACTTCTTCAGCAACTTGTCTTTTTAAGTAAGATTTTACAGAGACAGGCTTGTGGATTGATACGTATGCCTTAAATTAAAACCCAGCTACCTCAGATGTCTATGAGGGAGTAATTTCCCAAGAAAGGGAAAGCTGTGTTGGCGCTGATACATCTCATTAAGTCGAAACCACGAAGTTCCAGCCAACTGAAAGTTAAATTTTACTCTGACTCGTGTAATTGAACAAAATTTAAGCGTGTGACAGTTTTTACAGACCAGGCAAGTACCTGAGAGGGAAGTGGAAGCAAAAGTCCCAGTTCAGTGAGAATTAAACACCTTGGCTATTTTGCACAAGGCAGTGGCCAGACTGGCAGGACGGGCTGGAATTTCTGCCTTTCAGTCCCAAGGTTGGGCAGTTTGGTGGACACTCCTGTGGAGTAGACGTCTATTTTGTATTTCGTTGCGTTGACTTAGGTGTGATGATTTTGCACTTGCCTGTAATTATGTCTGATGATCCTTATGCTAGAAATGCTTCAAGAACTGGAGGCGGGAAAAATGAAAGGCACGGTTTTGTCATTTTGTATCGTAAATTAGGTTTGTTAAAGGAACTGTGAAAAGAAAAACCAGGGAAGACTTCTGGCCCGAGGACGCTTAGCAGTATGCTAGTATATACAGTGTACTGGTAAGTGTTTCAGTATAACGAGCAGGTCGACACAGATGTGAAGAGCTTTGTTTAAAGGTCTTCTGGGATGGCTTGGATGCACACAGAGTCCAGGTCCTTCGCTTCTCACTATACGGTAAACCGCAGGTCTGAATAGTTTTGGTTGGGTGCTTCTGAAATGGGATAGTTGCCTTTTTTTTTTAAAGGGAAGAAGTCTCCTCTTGCTGTAAAGGTCGACAGGGACGAGTATCAACAGAAAACAAAGTCCCCAAGACTTAGGAGATCGGGGTCTCTGTCAGCTTCTGCCCCTGCCTTTGGCCTTAGGGAGGTCAGGTCGTCGTCCTGCAGCTCAGCTGTCCAGTCTGTAAGACAGCTTATAACAATATGGGGTGCTGGGCAGTCAACATTTTGCTGATATGTATATCTACAGATAACGACCACTGCCAAAAAACATTATATAATTATTATTCACTAATAAAAGGGAATTAAAGTTTCCCTGGGGATAAAAATTGTAGAATGCAGTTATGAGAAAGTAAGAACGTAATTGAGGTCTGGTATAAACAGAGGTGCCAGCATGTGAGCTGCTCCCGATATTGATCAATAACCGTCTTTCACTGTAATTGTTCCAGTTTGTTTACTGCTGTGTGTGTGAGTTATTGATCTTCTCTTTCTACCTTCTTTGTGTTCTTCCAGTTTCTGATTCATTCTTGCTTTTTTCTCCTAGAGAGTTTAAATAAAAGCTCGGAGAGGATTATCAAACCGAGCCTTGAGAAGAGATCGCTTAAAGCCAGCATTCGCCCCCCACCAAAAAAAAAAAATAAAAAAATAAAATCAATAGTCCTGATGACCATTTCAGCATATCAGTGAGCTGTCTAGGAAGGACAACAAATTAGAATAATTTATGTACCGTGATGAAAGGTCCAGTATGGAGCACAGCTGCTCAGCATTGCTCAGGATCAGTTCTCTGTATTCACTGTCTTTCTCCACGATGCCGCGGGGCTGATAATCAGAGCTCTGTGTGTTTCAGTGGGGTTTATCTCTTGTCCAGACTTTTGATGAAGACGCAGAATGTCTAAAACGCTCAACCCAGGCTCTTTCTGAAACCTGAATGCTGGGACGTGCACAGCAAGTGTTTGGTAGTGAGCTGGATTTGGGGGCACTGTTCATTTTAAGCTAACAGGGAGCAGGGGCACCCCTTAGCTTCTGCCTCAGTCTAACGCCTTCTCTCGGTTTTGTGCAGAGAGAGAAAAGAGATGTCCGTTCATGTGGCCAGGTTTTGCTTTAGATCTTATGAAACAACACCCACATCTGAAATTCTACCCAAAATGCCTTTGGTTGCCTCTGTACATGCTGAAGCATTGCAATAACCTGATGTGCTTCTTAATGAGTGGGAAGAGACTCTCTTCTCCAGCTTCAGTTTGCAAATGATGTGGAGGGGGAACCTGGGGATGGCATACTCCATTAGTCAGTGTCAAAGTTGCTGTGGCATGGCTAATGCAGCACGCTCGCATTTAAAAGGAGCAGACACGCTCGGCTTAATCGGCGGCAGCGCTGCCCCCGGAATATCCAGAAATAACTTGGAATCAGGTGATTTATTCAATTTTTGAAACTCCCCGACTGTTTTTTTCTTATTTGTAACAATAGTCACATAACCAAAGCTTTACTGCAAGGGAACAACCACGCTCTGTAGTTTCGCATCACGTTGTAGTTTAATGTCTTGGCATGAAATGAGTTTACCCCTCTCTGAAGAGCTCAGTTTCCACGGCTCTTTTCACTCACACCTCATTTCAGTGGAGCACATTCTTACGGAGTTCCCCACTCACAGCTTCTGCACCGGATTTGTTGTGCCCTTACAGCTGTGGTGCCTTCTCAAGCTTCAGCAAGTCCAGCAGCATCTCTCGGTGGATAGCTGGCCAGCATCAAGGGCAGCACCTGGGGCTACATTTTCTCTTGTCTTAGACCCGGTGCAATCCACAAATGATGATGATGTTTCTCATAACTAAACTTAAGAAATACCTGACATCATTGCTTTTTTGGACATGCTATGTGGGAGTATCTTTTTATTGTTGAATTTGAATGGAAATGCGACGCCCTGCATGTGTTACACCACCTTTTCCTTTCTCACATCTCCCTTCTAGCCTCAGCTGCATCCCTCAGGTTTGGTTTGTGCCCTCCTACCTTGTTTCCCTGCCTTCTTTGCAGGCTGCTGCTTTAGCTGTCGCTTGGCCCCTTTCTTTGGCGTTGCCCATGACCGCCTTCCTTTCAGGAAGGAGAGTAACTCAGGGGAGCACAGCATACACGTGAGTGGTAAGGCTGTGTAAAAGAAGATTTAAATTGTGAGATGCCTTGCATATACTGTGTGTTCATGTGTGCTAGCTTCATGACAGCTAAGGGAGAGGAGAGGGATGAGACGCAGGGAGAAAGCGGGCTACCTGATTCCATACCTCGTTGTTTCAGGGCAGTCGCATCACCCTGATTTGGGAACAATTTCTTTGACGTATGTGAGCGATAACGCTCTGACAAGAACAGCTATTTAGATACCTGAAAGAGTATTTAGGGGTCTTAAATTTTTAACAGCTTGCCGATCAAATGATGAATATCATGAACTTTTTGCACTTATCTTCGTAACTTTATCAAGACCTGATAGTGATTACTTTAAGAGTGCAGCCTCTTCTTCTCCTTTCCCCACTTTCATCCCTGTCAGCAGGTGTTAAAATGCCTTCTTTCCAGGTAAGAAAAATATGTGTCATATAAAATCTCTGTGGTTTTCTAAGTGGCTTGGGCATCTCATTAACTTAGTATTTTTTTCCGTTGGTCACTTTGGATTTATTACTTTCCAACCATAATTTTTTAAAGTTAATTTTGACCTGGTATTACCCTAAAATTAAATTCTGATCTACCCTCCATCTAAAATGGTCTGGGGAGGAAGCCATTTTGCATTACATTATCATCTTATCAAATCTAACTAATTTAAAGGTGACATGAATAAAAAATTCATTAGAAGTACAGTAACCGTTTGTCTGTGGTCTTTAGTGATGTCCCCATTAACTTTCAGTTGACTCTCCGTTGAAAATAGCCACCTCTCTTTCTAAGTCTTTCTGGAACAACTTTGATTTACATGAAGAGCGTAGCCTGTCGTCTTGCTCTCTTACTCATTATTTGTTCAACTTCCTTTTTATTGCCTGTCTTTGGGCTAGAATACTTCCCTCCACAGTAGTCTGAAGTACTGACGCACTGCCGTATTAACACAACGAGATATTATGACACTGTCAAGCTTCCTTTAACAACGTAAAGAAAAATATTCCCGGGGCTATTCAGCAGCTGTTTGGGGCATTAAATGTGTTCTATTTAGTTAAGCAACTTCTCACTGGTTGCCTCGCGCCATTCTTGCACGCTTTCTCAGTCTCGACCTTCACTGAGTCTCGTTAGAAGATTACTGAAGATCATGAATTCATCGGTTCTCAGAACAAGCAGTCTGTTTGCTTACCCTTGAGTTCAAGGGGAGCAGAACTCGATTGAAACTGAGAGGTTAAAAATTTGTGTAATTTTTACTTTTTATTTGAATTCCAAAAATTGATGGGAACTAGACAGCCTTAAAGCCCACATTGAAGGTTTGTATTTTGATCTGTGTCTCGGTGAGCAGCGACTCTCTTGAGCGTAGGAGCCCCTTCTTGCAGGAGCTGTGTCTGCATCTTGGCCCTGAATTTACCCTCTGTGAAGAACAGAGCAGCTGCCTTCAACTCAGGTTACTTACTGCTAATGATAAAGCGGTGTCTCATATTAAAAAAAGATAATTACCAAAATTTGAGGTGATTTAGCCTAAATTAATGAATAAACACTACCGAAGAAGATGTGTTTGTGCCTTACAACAGGAGTGATATAAAGATGGGTTTGTAATCTGTCACATTTGCAGATTTGTATAAAAAGGTACAAGAAAATCTTTCAGGTGTACGCAAGGATATTTTCTTGCGCTTAAAGAGCAGTTAGAACCGTTCTAAAATGATGATCTATAATCTTTGAAATATAATTCCTTTATACTTTAAGGTGAGAAAATTCAGTATGATGGCCAAGTCTTATAGCTTGTGGAGCTCTCAAGCTCCACAGCTGGTTCTTATATTTGGTTCTGCACTAAGGAATTCAGCCAAGCTGGGATATTTTGCAGCTGTAATCAGAAAAGTACTGCATGCTAGGCTGGGTTCTGACTTGTCGTAAATGGGAATAGCTGAGCCTTCGATGGAGCTGTGCTGATTTATTCTAGGTAAAAATCCAGGACAATCTTTATAGTAGAACACAGGAAGAGGATATTCTTTTGCAGGTAGTATTTTTTTTTTCAGTCGTAGCTGGAAATAGCACATACGTAACTATATTAAATAATAAACAGAAATAATTCTGTTGGGCATTTTAAACTTGGCTCATATGAAACACCGGACGCCTAGAACTGCTCTACTCTCAAGTTACAGGTGCAGTGTTATAATAGTGTGATGGAATGATAAATAACTCTTCTGCACACTCGTTTTGCCTTATTGATTGTGAAATGATGGGATAATTTCAGGGGCTTTTTCTCCTTAGAGATTGTCAGATAAAGGATTTTCCTTCTTTCTAAAGCTAATAACCAAAATCAGTTGATGCCACTGGGGAGGGGATGTGGTCTGTATCACAAATACTTGTCATTCTCCTTCTCCTTTAAAGTGTGAGCGCTCTGGATTACTTTTAACTGAAATTCAACATTTCTTCCTTTTTCAGACCTTAGCATCTGAAGCTTTTAAGATTTATAAAACCTTGACTCATTTTAAAAATTAGTTTTAAAAATCTCTTTATCTGTATATGTAAGTTGAACAAAAATAGCAATGTTAATAATAGCAAAAATTATCCTTCACAGTCCAGTGTCCAAGCCTGAATTCTTACAATTCTCCAGCGGAAATTAGTGAAAACAGTCTTACGTCTGTTCCCAGAAGAGAAATCGGGGTAGCCCCAAGGAAATCATAATGTTTTCACTCAGCATAGCTGAGTTTAGCAGCAGGCCCAGCCACCTCCTTAATATGTCTGAACAACGGGTGGAGTATCGAATGAAAGAGCATGGCACGACGGGTGATATATATTATTAGGTGATGGATTTTAATTGCGTTGATGCTTGCGGTGTAGGGAATACAAAGATCACCATTTGCACATTACTGGGAAAGAAACTATGGCCCCATTAGATATTTCTCATGTACTTATAGATAAATTGCATATTTGTTTGCCGGTTCTCCAGTTTCTGCAATAATCAATCCCAAAGCAGCCATGCGAAAGTAACGGCTATGTGCTGTTCAGTAAGGCAAATGATGTATTTCACTGCAAAACATGAGCTACTCTTTTAACTAATGGCTATTTTATATCCACGTTCATTTCATCTCATTATGTCTTGCAGTTGAGGCGGTGGACATGCGTCTGGCCCTGCCAGCGGTACCAGTGCTGGCCTCCCATCTGTAGCAGACAAAAGATGCAGGGATTAGAGCCGTGTGCCCTAACTGCAAACCGAGGAGTCTCAGCAACCACAGGGTACTGTATGATGTTTAATTAGTCCTAAAGACTTGTGTCAGAGAAAAGAGGGAGCTGCAAAGCTCATCCTTGAGCATCACCGTGGTATTGCTTTCAGCCAGGCTGGAATGTTGTACGCGCACGTCTGTAGCACTTGAGTGTCTTTCTGAGGATGTGCTTTGGTTTGTGTATACAGTGCTTACCTTGTCAGTTTGCGTAGGAGGCACGGAGAGCATCACCTACAGCAGGAGTCACGGGGAACCTCAGTGACAGGGTTGGCCAGACCTTGTGCCCCTAAGAGCCGAATACCCAAGTCTTTGTATCGCTTTTGTGTCTTTGTTGAGAGCTAGAGGCCTGGGCTTAGCAGAATCTTTTACAGACTTACCAGAAGCTTTAAGATAATTTTAGTGATTTACACAAGCCTCATCCACAGCCAGAGATCTCTCATATTAGAAAAAGCAAACAAAAAACCAAATGCATAAAAAAATCCCCTAACATCCTGGCATGAATTTAATACCTTTGCAGGCTTGATTCAATTTTTAAGGAGTCCGGTGAGTACACAAAAATCAAAATTAAAGTTGGATCAAATTCGCTCAAGTCAATACAATGTTAATGAATTTAGCAGATACATAGCTTTTTTTTTTTTTTTCCCTTAGGGCCACCCAGGCAAGCTCTGCCAATATATTCCAAAGGGTTAACAAAACGTACGGTAGCAATTACGGCAGGATCCTGAGTGGAGTGAAATTTTTTTGTGCTAACTTTTGCTTTTTGTATCTTTCCTGGACAGAAATATAAAACCCAGGAAATGAATATTTTTCATGCTACGGCAGTGAGAATTTATGGATCCAATAATTTCTCAGATGCTACTTGAAAAATGTTTCTTTATCCAAAGGTTAACTCCTTTAGGAGTACAAACCTCTAAATTTTCTCACTTGCTCTATTAGTTGGTACAACTAGATTCACCAGAGTTATAAATCTATCAGTTTTCTAGTCTATAACAGAATAATCCCTGAAATCTCATAGATATAAATGGAATTGCTAATTTTCAATAAATCTGCAGTAACAGGTAATAGTGTCATGGTCCCCAGTTCCAATCATTTTTGCAATAATAAATGAGACTATAGAAGACTCACTTTCAGCCATAAAATTTACTGTTCAGGGCACAGATTTTAACCCCCAAAGTACTTAACCAATTCCCCTCTCTTTGTTGTTGTCACTGTTGCAGCGCAGCATCTATTCCTGATGTAAGATCAGGGCCATTTTGGACCACACATGTTATTTATAGGCTGATTTGGGGGCGGAAATGGAGGGTGTTTTTCCAGTGTATATTTTCAGCCTGACAGTATTCAGTCCAGAGGGGCCAATTCAGCCTATTTGTAAGAGCCTAGGGATAGATGCAATTCACCTGAAGCTTCCCCCCCTGCCCAGCCCCGAGCCTGCAATCTGACTTAGAGGTTAGACAAGAGTGCTGCGAAGGCGACTGTCCCCAGCGTGCTAAAAAAACTGGCTCTGCTGTTCGTGGAGGCTTTGAAAGCTTATGCTCAGGTGCCTGCTCCTCAGGGCTCATGGGCCCTAATGCTCCTAAAATGAAGCACAGCTGGCTCATTTTGCTGGCGTTTTTGGCATTACAGCCTGCAAAACTCCCTGGCTTTTTTGGGGGGCTACAGGTAGAGGCTGGGTTCACTTTGGGAGCATCAAATTTTATAGACAAATTAGCCCAATTCAGCACAATCTAAAAGTAGACAAGCCAATGCTGTATCTCACAAAGATTTGAATGCCAGGTTTAATAGTAACTTTAAGTCACCGGACTGCTCACAGTCATGCAGTTCACTAAATACCTTCATAGTTTATACAATCGAATACATGCGCGCATCTTTACATAAACAAGGCCCGAAAGGGAATGACTGGGGACGGATATAAGGGCCTGGAGAGCTGTAGTTACTTGTCCAGGATGTTAAAAATGGCTCCAAGAGCAGAATACTTATCTCTGGAGTCCCAGTTCAGGGTTCTGCCGACACGGCTTGGGCTTTCAGTGCCAGCAAAATAACACTGAAAAATATTAAACATGTAAGAAACATGCTGAAAGGAAAAGTTATATTAACAAAAGATGTCCCCTTGAGCTGTATTGATTTTCGTCTCTGGGTGGAAGAAACTCTCTAGGCAGACATTTAAACGTATTATTGTCTTCTATTTATTCAGCAGATATACCTAACACGCATTATGAGGTGAGTTCAGGAGGGAAGAAGTCAATTAAAATCTGAATCTCATGCAGTTATAGAAGATTAAAATAACTCTGTATTTGTTATATTGAGCTCTAATGCTGACACCCAAACCACAAGAGCATCTGAACCGAGCTTTAAATCTTGAACACCATGCGCTTTCCCTGCACGTGTTCTGTGAACTGCTTTAAGCTTAACATAGCACATAAGCAAATTTCTTTTAGTTAAGACACGTTGTGAAGCTTATAGCTGGTCAGCAAGTTGATCAATGATGAGCCAGCTCACGAGCTGGTGTCAGTCAGAAGAGCTCCGCTATGTTGGACAGGTCAAGATCTTATGCTACTTTTCTTGAGGATTTTTCTGTCTGTTAGGGCTGAGATACGATACGCTTATTCAAGAATAAGTTCTGCATCAAAGATAAAGGTTTTGCACGACAAAATTATGGGACTTTTCTGAGCTGTGTGACTTTGTGTAAGTCACTTTGTGCCTCAGTTTCCTTGTTTGTCAAGTGTAGACATTGGTATTGGCTTGTCTGTAAAGTACTTTGAGGTCTGCAGACAAAACCTCCGTTAAAACTGACAGAAATAAAAAGGCAATGCCTATCCTAAAGAGGACCATAGGCAGTTCTTTTCACAATCACCTGTGTTCAGCCTTCTGCCAGCTGGGCTCTTATGCTTTATTCCAGGAAACAGCCTGGCAAAGAATCAGTCCCGGTAACCTGTATACCATCAAATAGGGACTATCACTTTGTCCTGCCAGTACAGTTTCACGAGGAATGGAAACGTGAACTTTTTGCTTCATGAAATGTTCTTTTGATCTACTCTGGCACTTTTACCAGAGCTTTCTAATACCATTGAGCTTTTGCCAGGATGCCTGAGGTAATTGTTTGATCTTTCTGAGGTTTTTCTCTAAATGTTGACTTCTGTCCTTTTACACGCAGCAGGCACAGGATTAAGCATTTGGTAGTGGAGCAAATACTAAACGCCTGTTTATTCTAGAGGTTAATAAGCAATAGAAAGGCCAGACTACACGTACTGGTACTTGCGTCAGTATGGAGTGCTGCGAATTTTACTGTGCCTTTACCGTCGTTTGGCTATCCAGTAGTTTCACGGGCAACCGTACATCACCATCCAAGAACGCTTAGTTAGAAAGCATTTGATTTAACGTAACATTTTACAAAAAAAGGCCCTGGAGATGCATGGAATAGATCTTGTGCTACATTGGTAATACATATGGGAAAGAGCGTATAACGTTTACAAGTGTGGGTTCTGAAGTGAAACGCTCAAGAAATGCCATTAGACCAAGATGTGCTCCCTCTCGTGTCTGTGAAGCCCCACTGCCTCAATCCCAGTTCCTCGACGATGTGACAGGTGTCTGGGCGTAAGCATCTTTGTACAAGGGGGAAAATGAGGTGCGATTAAGTGGTGGTAAGTCTGCCACTGAAATCCTTATAGGGGATGTAAGACTTTTATACAAGAGTTAGAAGAGAAATGGGAAGGCAAGGGAAAAGAAACATTCTGTTATCATCACACTTCAAAATGCAGGAACTTATCTGTGTCAAAAACTATCCAGAAAATTAAAAGCCAATCAAATGAAAGCCCAAATGACGCTAGCAGTAAAGGGGCTGTAAAATGTAGGCAGGTTCAGAGGGAATTTTAAGATGCAACGGTCAAAGGTAAGTAAAAAGTAAAATGCATATTTTGTTAAGAGTGTTAGAAATAGAAAGTGAATGAGAAAATGGATGAGTTAAAAAGAGAAAGGGAAACGATCAGAGGTGAAAAAGGAAAAGTTAAAGAAAATTACAGTGAAGACACAGCAAATTGCTTCATTTCAGCCTTGGCTACAGAGCCTAGTGTGAAGCAGTTGCCTCAGGACCGCTGTGCTGGATAACAAGGCGGGGTGCTATCCGAGGCGCTGCAAGGGAAGGTGCTGGAGGGAAGTGTTAGAGGAAGCAGCATGACATTGCCAAGCATAGAGNCTACAGAGCCTAGTGCGAAGCAGTTGCCTCAGGACCGCTGTGCTGGATAACAAGGCGGGGTGCTATCCGAGGCGCTGCAAGGGAAGGTGCTGGAGGGAAGTGTTAGAGGAAGCAGCATGACATTGCCAAGCATAGAGGATATTTAGTCAAGAGTCTGGAAGGAATTTGGAAATGCAGTAGCTGAGTCAACGTTGCTTTTTACAGACTCATTTCAACTAGTAAATATTTCAGAAAGCAGAGGATAACATCTGTCTCATATTCCAGCCAGTCACTTTTCAGTACTTCATGCTTTGTTTGAAATGGCAATCCAAGCTGGAATGCGGCTGCGTCTTGGGTAACGCTTTCCAGGAGGAATAAACCAGCCCACCTTCTGGAAACACAGGCTGGTGTAAGTGCTTCCACTAAGGGTCTTTTAAGAAGCTGTATCTGAGCTTGCTTTTGTAAAACTTTTTACAGCGTGCTTGGACAGTGTTGAAGTAAGCGTGGTAACTGATCTCCTCTTTCACACTCCGTGCCACATCTGCAGTTTTGGCATGTATAATGCATGTAATGAGATTTGGTTTGTTGTTATGTTCTTGAAGTAATAGAGTGTGTGGCTTGTAAGATTAGGGCAATTCTTTACTTTGTTGTCTCTTTCTGTTTGTTTCGGAATCAAAGCGCAAGTCTTTGTGCAAATAGGTAGGATTCCCATTAGTTTTCTCATTATTTTGTGGATACACGCTAAAAAATTGCTCTGATTAATAGGAAGAAAATGTGAATAGAAGGATTTTCTGTCTAGCAGGCTTCCAAATCCTTCAGAACATCTTCTAGAAGCTGTTCCTCAAGACAATTTCATCATTAAAAAAAAAAAAGGAAAAAAAGAAACAGATACAGATGTCTTTTCACCTTCTATCCACCTGTTAAATAAACTTGTCATTTCTACATCCAATTCAGGAAAGGAGTTATCAGATCCTTTCCTTGGAGACCTAAGTGTAACCCTGCAGGTCTCTGGGGTCAACCTCATACCTTCTCAGAAAAGCTCCCTGCACAATTTGATAGTCACGGCAGTCATTATCAACCAGCTTGGCATAGGCCTCTAGGGTTTTCCCATTGAGCAAGGTCTGAACTGTGCTGCCCATGCCTCCTCTCACCAATTATAAGTTCTGCGCAGTTTTTTAAAAGACTGCAAAAACATATCAACATCATTCCCTTCCTTGTAATGAGGAAGCAATTTTACCTTATTATAACTGACTAAATATGCATGGGCTGACCCAGTAGGACCCTCATTCACCCTTATTCTTTCCCTCTGGAAATCATATTCCATTTTCATCGTTTCCATTTCAAATTTTTCTTCCTCCTCATCCTTTCTCTGCTCTCTCTCTTGATCCCATTCTTGTTCCATCTTTACCTTTCCCATGCTGAATTGTCACTCTTCACTCTCCTGCTCTCATTACAACTTCCTTTGTGTTTGATGCTCGCTCATACACGTTTGCAATTGCCTTCCTTTTTACCGTGTGCCTTTTTATCATCTGTAGTGGCTTAGCACCTATGCAACATATTTGCTGTTCAGACTCCTGTGCGTAGCTTCAATTAGTTGGTAGATGTCATTAATGCTGCTTCCTGCCTCCTCCCTGCTGCTTCAAGATGTTAGAGAACAAGCAACGGGTGGAAGAAAGCAGAGAGAGATGGGTGTCCCCAAGTGGCTGTGATATATGTCTGACTGTGCCCTTCAAGAAGAACGCTTGTACTCGATGGTACCCATTCTTCACTTAGCCCCTCCACCACGCTCAGTCCTGCTTTCAGGGCCAGCCTGGGCACCCAGTCTACAACCCCCTCTCCCAGCTGCCCAAACATGATTCCTGAGTTCCTCTGAGAGCCCCCAGTGTGGACCCGAGTCCTTTCCACGGGTTTGTGCATAGCTCTGGCTCTGTCTGGAGACCGCAGGCTGGACTGCGAGGAAATTTATAGCTTTGTGAAAATCACTTTTCAGCCTCCTTAGTAGCATCTGTTGAGATTGTTTAGCAGAGCGTGTGGAAACCTGCTTTCTCAGTGACAAAACGCTGCACATTCTTCATGCCTATCATGCCCGAGGGCCTGGCAAGAGAATGAGGTAGGTGATGCAGAATAAGACAAGGAGACTGTTAAATGCCTCAGAAAATCTGTGCCCTGAAAAGCGCTCTAGGCCTTAATGTCAAAGATAAGAGAAAATCATGGGTGCATCAGCCCTGTGAATCCCAGTGACCACTGGAAGTAGCTCCCAGCCGCTCTCTGGTTGGTCTTGAATCATACACTTATAGAAATGAAAATAGCTTCAAGAGCTTTTGTCTGGGATAAACCGATAGTTAAATTAGTTGAATATCTGACCCAGATAGCATCGAAGGGAAAGGGATGGCTGGATCCCAGAGCTGGCAGGTGCTCTTGGACCACCAAGCATTCCCCACTGCCCAAATCCTGCGCACTGAGCGTGGTAAACTCAATACCCACAGGTAATGATGGGAAATAAATAAATAAACTCCTCAGAAGTGAGGAGTGGGGTAGACAGGTTATAAAGCCTTAAACTGAGGCACTTCTCCTACCTTGTGACAGGCTGATTGCATTTAAACCATTCCTGCCAGGTATTTGTCCAGTCTGTGCAATACTTTCCTATGGACAGAAGGTTCTATGTTTTGGTTGACCAAACTCTCTTTTTTCTGTATTTTATGCCTCGTATGTGCATCTAAGGGTGCACAAGTGTTGCTCTCCTATTTGCGTTTGAAAAAATATTGCTCTCCTTTTGAGGTTTGAAAGATACAGCACGCAGTCGTATTTTTATATGCAAGAAAGATCCCATATGATCTGGGACCTTTCTGCAAGCAGTGAGTAGCCCAGCATACCATGGCTGGAGGTGTAGGAGACAGGAAAATGCAGGCGGAGAGTGAAGGCGTCCAGATACCTCTGTAACGTGACTTCAGCCAAAGCTGGAGTGAGTGCTCCCAGCTGGTGCTGGGGATGCGCTGCGCGGGGAGAACAGCACCACGTTCCCTACATGGCTCCATGTGTATAGTAACCCCTGTCTTCAGCCTTCGACGAGGCATTGGGCTGTGTGTGCATCTTGCTTGGAGGAGTTCAGGCTGAGAAAGCATCAACCCGGATATTTCTGTTTATTGATCTATACTCAGGTTCACATGTGCGGGGAAATTCTTTCTGTGCAAGCAAGCTGAACTAATAGAGCCAGTGGAGTGAGCATCTCTTAACAGCTTCTTATTATCATCTGTCTCTTCTTCAGATGCATTCTGGTGTGCTACACATTTAGCTCTGTCTGCTGGAGAAGTAACAAAGGTCAAATGAAGGTGAGAACACTTCATTCATAATTTTTATGAGTTATTCAGACCCACTGTATCATTACCCCTTTGAAACATATGTTTTCTGATAGCAGTTTAGAAAATATTCAGCACATCTTGACAATTTCTCATAAGTAACACAGATCAGCTGTCACACTTCGTCATGTGGCATCAGGTTGTGTAGTGCAGTGAATTCTGTGTAGCGTGATATACTACAGCCATTCGGGAACCCATCCTGATAATTTCTGCGTCTCTAAATGTAATGGTACATGCTGTGTCTTGCTAGAAGTCAGAAGTATTTTAGTGTATCCCCATTTGAGTTACGGTTTAAAGATTTTCAGAGAAACTACTTGGTCACCCCTCTTCTACTAGTTTAAGTGTCTCTGATAGGAGTATGTTAAACGTAACTTTTGATTAAATAGGTGCTTCAGAAGGCTTAGTATTTTATTGGCCCTTGGCTTAGGCTGCCAAAGTGTGAGTATTCTCAAAACCACTTTTTGCGTAGTGCTAGGGTAGCTACCCCGTTCAGGATCTTTGAAGTTGGGGTTCCCCTTAGGGAACCCCACAGACTGTGCTACCATAGAAGAAAGGCATCCGCGTGTACCTCTTCACTGTTCGGTTGTGAACCAGGAGAGGAGAGGCGAGACCTCGCCATGATACTCCGATCCCTGCAGAAGCATAAAGAAGATGAGACTGTATTTCCCAGCAGGATTTTACTAGCTTTTCTACAGGAGAGTGGGAACACAGAGCAAGATCTGGGTGCTTCCTCCTGCAGTGTCCACCCGTCCACAGAGCTGGGTGGCACCTGGCCCTCAGCAACTTGTCAGCTCGACTTGGGAGCATTTCTACTTAACCCGACACTGTTCCTCAGAGGAGCCAGGGACTTGTTACCTTTGCTAGGGAACACAGCCTTTGCCTGCCGTGCAAAGGTTGCTGCTTAATGTCGCTGCCGTCTCTGCATAAGGGTGAGGACAGGCGTGGGTGTGTGTGGGGAGCGAAGTGACTTCAAAACCAGGAGCCAGTCCTGACAGCTGATAACTTGAACTGTGGAGTCATTTTAGACATCGTTTAGAGTAACTATGTTAATTATAACCTTTATAAGCAATCCTAAGGATAGAAGGTAGGAGAAAACCTGACCGGTTCAGGCTGCCTCCAGCTTTGGTGAGCCATTGCCACTCATGTTTGTGGTGCTGCAATGCAAGTAATGAGGGTAATGATTTCGCCAAACAATCCTCTCTATTTTGTGTTCTTTTACCAAAAAAGTGCCCCTAACTATGTTTAAATTTAATAATTTTCCAGAGAAGATTCTCACTGTGGTGTCTCGCAGCAGTTGGACAGGGGTATTAGCTAATATTCTTTGAATTTCAGCTAGTGCACGTGAGTAATAGTGAAGTATGTGAGTTATTCTTGATTGGGTTTTACCATAAGGAGCAACAAATAACCTTTTCGAAATCCTTTTGCATTTTATATGTGAAGGGGCTTTTGCTTGCAGGTACTTGGAATTCAGGCAGAGCCTGAATCATCTTCATTTGCGATAGTTGTGGGTTTGGATCAGCGTCAAGCCATTGAAAGAGAAATCTCTTTAAAATTGTGTGTAACCCTGACTAGTATGCAAGGGTATCAACATCTCAGCTACCAGCGAAGTTAGACTGGACGGGGCACATAAAGCCTGTATTGACAGCAGGCATCTCGATGGGTATGTTGCCGCTCAGTTTGTTGGGAGCAAAATCAAACCTTCATAATCCCAGGTCCCAGACATATTTTAAGTCTGGGCTCCTAAAACGAATCTGCATTTTGAATATGGCCACGGTATCTCTTGGATGGTGTCTAACAGGTCACAAACAGCTCCTGAATGTTTCCCTACAGTCGGGCATTCACTGCAGCGTGGGCGAGCAGAAGGAACCATGCGTCAGTTCTTTTGCCCCCCCTGTGTGTACGTTGGAGGACTATGGCTCTAGGTGAAGTTCTCCAGGCTTGCAAGAAAATCCTTTATCCCAGCAATCACTGTGATTTAGAAAAAATGAAATCGTGAGAGATTACTGCCTCATTTAAAAACATCTGTTTGAAAGAAGAGTTTTATTATGGTTGCGCGAGCTGACAAAAGCTTAAGGGACAGGGCTTTGCAGCTTCATCGTGCTGTGCTCCACGGTGAGCGCACCAGTCATCTGCTCCGCTTGCAGACTGAACAGGTGGGAGAGTGGCGATACCACATCTTTTTGGAATGGCCCAATGGCTTTTCTTGCACTTCTTGCTAATGGCACCCTCTCGAATGCTGCAAAACTAGAAAACGTGAGGGCTCTTCCCTCTGTTACCCGACAAGGCTGGCCTTAAACATAATTCTTTTCACATCTCTATGCCGTGCTGTGCCAACTCTGTGGGGCCCCACACAAGCAAAGGTGCTTTGCTTTATGATGAACAGATTTCTGAATCTCAGCAACCTCGTGGTTTCCCAGTCTCCTGCTGAATGTTATGAGATTTGCAGTGCGCTGAGCCAACATATAAGGCGCCATTACGGATTCTGAAGCGAGAAGAAAACCGTTCTAAGCCATCCATTCAAATGCTTAACTGCATCTGCTTTTCTACTACCACCTCATCAGTAGCAATTTGGAAACTGTAACCACAAAATAACTAGCAGGCCAAGTATGTAACCAGCATATCCGAATGATCTCATACCCCTGGTTTCTATAGATTCTAATAGCCTAATAAATGGATTTTTGGTACTGAGCGAAGTACAGTCATATATAATTGCAGTTATTCTCACATTAAGCTGCAGGGAAGTGGCAAACCCAATTAGATTAAATCCTGCCATGTCTCCTTGGGATTTGCGGTAGACGTTTAAGCAGAGAGACATGTCACTTCCACAGACCAATTTGCTTGTACCCGTCTGCTTAGATTTATTATGATTTGTCCTTGGTTTTGTGTATGTTTATTTGCAGAAGCCAGCTCCAGATGCAAAAGATACCAGTGTAGCTTTGGAACATTATTTTTAATTAGCTGGGTTCAGTTTCTAGTAACATGCTCGAATTGCTTCTGGGCTACTAATGGAGTGTAGAAAATAAATATTGTTGCTCTCAGATTTTTTTTTATTATTATTATAGAAAACTTCCCATGCTTTGGCATGGAGGCTTTCTTTGCGGTGAGCCTCACAACATGGGGTAGCCAGTCAGTGGAAAAAGTTGTAACTGAGTTTTCCTTTCAAGCCGGTTCTGTTCTCCTATCTAAAACCCTCATAGGAATCATAATTATACTGGAAAATATTACAGTAACTGCAGGGAAAAGATGAATTTATTTTGCTTCTTTCTGAATTTGAACTGAATTGGACAAAATTTACCTGAATTGGCACCTGGTAGAAGCTGGGCACAATGCGGATAACGAAATGTGGGTCCTAATCCGAAAGAAGAGGATTTGCTTCTCTCTGCTGGGCATTGTTTCGGTATTCTCCTATACATTCGTATGAAGAAACAGCAAAGCCTTTTATTCTGCTTTGTATTCTGTGCTCGTGTAAATGGCTGTTCAAGAAGAAACACTGAGAAGGGCTGAGGATGGGATATGCAATCGCCTACTTACTTTGCAGGAAAACCCCACTCAAAAAATATTACCAGACTAAGACATATCATATAGGACACATTTCTTCTTTCAAAGGAAGAAAACAATGCAGACTGACAACAAAGACCAGAGTTCAAAGTTTCTACAAGGCAAGGGTTGCCTACTACCAGCAAATCGTGTAGTTAAATTCAAAGCTAACGCCCTGCAGTACTGAAAGCACTGGGTTTAGGATAATTCTTGTTGTAAATAGCCTTTTCTGCAGGGAGCATAAAGCGTCTTCCTCTGCCCACTCTTTCGCCAGCTGAGGAAACAGGCGTGCCAGTGACTGCGTGTCCGTCCATGAGGCATTTACATCCAGGCTTTCACCGCGAGCAGTGATTTTACAAAACTCAGGTACTGTTACCGGCACTACGCTGGGGAAGAAGGCAGAAAGCTCCAGACCACAGCAGACTTCACTGGGCAGACTGAGCTTACCTGGCAATTACCTGCAGCGATGGGTAACACAAAAAACCCAGGAGAGGTGGGGAAGAGCAGGATTTACTCGCACTGCGGGGCCGAAGCGTGAGAAAGCTCTGCCTGGGTGGGCAGCCTGAGCTGGGCGGAGGGGACAGGAGAGGAGGAACGGCGATAGGACTGCCATCTGCTGATCACAGGTTGAATAGCTGGGAAGGAGCTCGAGGAATATTTCCTTCTGAGTTTTTGGTGGGTTTGCATGGCTTCTGTGTGTGCACGTACTTATATATCCAGATACCACATTGTATATGATGCATTTGGTGCCGTGAGTATCGTGAAAGAGTCGGAGGCACAAAACGGCTAAAGGCAGAAAGGAAGTTGTGGGACAAGAGAGCAGCAAATGGCAATTCGATGTGTCAGTGACCCTATTTGCTCATGCCAGGTGTACTGAAATTGTTTGATTTCTAATGCACCCCTTAAATATTTCCCCCATTCCTCTACTGGCCATAGCGGAGACTACAGAGTGGGGAATGTACCTGACACGCTTACATCCACACGTGCCTTGCGGTGCTATCAGAGCCCAGGGCTGTGTCGCTGCGCTTGCACTCCTGTGGCAGGAGCAGCTTATCCCTGGAACTGTGCCCTACGTAATCTGTTGCACGAGGAAGTTTTACTTTTGTTCTCGCCAGTACTTATGCTGCAGGCAGGCTAGGGCTAGCGCCACTGCCCGTGGCAGTCTTTGCCATCAGGAGGCCGGAGAAAAGGACGTATCGTTTGGAGGACTTCCTCTGAGGATGGGTGACAGTTCTGCTCCATGTCATTTGCACGTTTCTGAAGGGCTCAAAAACAGTCCAGCCACAGGAAGCAAGTTTTGGTTTTACTGGAGATGAACGTGAACAGTTTTGCCTCAGGGGAGGGACAGCCCTCACCTAATTTAAAGCACAAACTGATAAGTGCTTTACATACGAATCTAGAGGGCCACGTGTGCTCGTAGGGTGGTAGGCTCTCAAGTCGCCACGAGCACGCTCTGGCAGGCTCGCAGCACAAGCTCGTCGTCCCGGCACAGCTTTGCTGAGGCTTCGGGCTGGTGAGCTGCCCCATGGCACTTGCTGCCACAAGAAGGGGCTCCCATGAATCTCAAGGGAGCCAGGCACTGCTGAGATACAGACACACACTCACGCACAACTTCCCACATAACTGTCAAAGACCGTCCTTGCCGGGTATGTTAGTAGAAATTGGCTATGGATGATACCCAGTCACAGCAAGAACACGTCATTTTATAAATCCGTTTCCTTTTTTTTGCACATTAGTTGTAAACGCGTGATCCAAAACGCACATCAGAACTGGAAAGACTTTCCATTGACTTCACTAGGACTGGACAAGAGGAATACAGTTTTAAGATTAGAAAGGACCACGAGACTATTCCCACAGGACCCAAACCAAAGCTGGTGATCTGAATGAGATCCATTAGAGATTTGCAGTGCCCTGTATATAATGTATGTTTGGATTCCTAACATCTGTCATCTCTAGTACTAGCTTGTAAACGCATATTTTAGATATTTTCAGTCCTTGGCCCTAGAAGCTGGCCCTGGAACTTTGAACAAAACAGCCATGCTATGAACACAAGCGATATGGACAGTAACCCTGGCAGTTACAGCCCTGTGCAGAGGTTATAGTGACAATTATCTGCAAGATTTGACAAACTACTCTTATTTCTCTTTTTGTGTGGTCATGTCAGTGTTTATTTAGATACCGATAACAGGAAGACTTTGGGAACACAATTGCGTTGTTATTTGTATCTGTCTTGCGAACTACTGGGACCAATATGACGGCTTGGAAAACAAGTCAGAAGGTATTTATTCGATAGTCTGTTATATTGATTATTATCAAATAACATCTCATAATTTTGCACAGTGAGAATTTTATGACCGCAGTGATCTGAAGCATGTCTTTGTGCTTAGAAACCAAGCTGCTTATTTAATTGAGTACTTCTGGCTCTTTGGATTTAATAATTCTGATTACATTGTTATGATGATGACTTGCATTTGGATATTATGCCCGCAGTCTCAATTAAGACTAGGAGAAGACCTCATAAACACGTGGAAGGACGCATTTCCTTTCTCAAAGTGATTAGGAATATGGGATTGGGAAGGGCCTGCGGGGTCATCAGATCCAATATCCTGGATGTTTCAGGGACCGAGCTGAATGAAGCAAAACATGGCAGTCTCATTTACCACCAGAAAAGATAGGTAGGAATGGTGAAACAAAGAGTGTCACTAACAAGATGTGCTCTGTTCAGGCCATCTACAAGCATGGATTGATACTTCTGTGCCTTTGGAAATATTTAAAGGAACATCTAAACCGTAAGAGTAGTTCACAAGAACATGCCGATCTGTTTTTTTCCAAACACTGCTGAGCACAAGCACCTTCTGTTCCCCGGTGGCTGCCCAGTAAATGTGAAAAGATGTGTGCCTGCTTCAATGGAGAACTAAGCATTCAGTTTTAGACACTTGCGCTCAAAAATTGCGCTATGATTTGTAAGCATTATCTTTCAAAATATTATGGAAACTGTTGCAAGCTCTGTTTGGAGAGCCCACCATGACTGAGAAGCTGGTGTCTTTGAGTGACAGTTATCAGCTGCTATCCTGCTCTGGCCAGGCACGGGTTACCTTTTAAACCCATATAAATCTGTTCTTCAGACTAAAATAATCACCTGTTGTTTTTCTGTTAATAGCCTTGCCTCCAGGAGGCTAGTTGGGGCAGCTTCTCCAGAGGCTGAGATCTCTCTCCCCCCTTCTGCCTCTATTGAGAGCAGAGGCAGCCAGAACCTTGTGGGAGATAGGAACTGAGTGTACAAAAGGGAAAGCCAGGTGAGACAAAGGCTGTTGTTTGAATTGCTGGGGGAGGGGAAAAAAAGGTTCCTGCACTTGCAGTATTAGGTAGGCGATTACACAACTAGGAGCTGAAGTCATAGAAACTTTGGATGGAAAATAACCACGTTAGGACAACGCAAATAGCAATTGGGTATCTCAGAGCACTGAGTGTATGTCTTCTTTTTGTAGCCATCAGTGAGTACAATGCACCTTACCAGTCATACCACTTCACATTGTGGCAACTAGAAATCCGTTATTTTTCTTGCTCTAAGAGGGCCATATGCTTTATCTTTGATCCTATTGTCCTTCTTGACTCCACTCAGAAGATGAGAATGTGTGCTAATGGTTAGAAAGAATGGTGCGACTTGTTGGTAAGAAAGCAGCAGCAGAACTGACCATCATAAACTGTCTCCTGTCATTAGAAATGCGGGTCAAAATGTGACTGTCAGTCTGGTGTGGAGATCTGACCGGTTCAAAACCAGTAACTCATCAAATCTAGTTTCTTTTCACAAACTTGTTCTTTAGTGGAATACAAGAGCAATTTATTTTTCTAGGCCCTTGCTTTGGCCAGTCACTTGAAAAATAGCAACGTTAGTGCAGTGGAGAGGAGGTCAAGAGCTGTGTTTGATCAGTGCACTGTTATGTATTGTTGCGTATCGATCCATCCTCAAGCACCTTACCTTGTCAAATGCCTTTTGAAGAGCGAGGAGACAAAAGAGATCCCTGTGCCTGGCTCCACGGGAAGGACCTTGGGTGGCATGCTGTTGCCCAGTGCTGTCCTCGGAGAGTTGCACGTTTGCCGGGTCAGGATCCCACAACGAATCACGGCAGACCTACGATTAGTGATGCCAGAGGCTGCTGAGCCCCTCAATTCCTTTAGCAGAGGAGTGCTTTTCTGTAGCAATCGCTAAGCACACTGCTTCAGTCACCAAAATCGGAAGGATCTCTGTTCCTGGCTCGTTATGTATATTGAGCGGCTGTGGCACAGAAACGCTGCAGGATTGTAGAGGATGTTCCATCTTTATATTCTTGATCACCTTTCTTCCTGAAAATGAAGTTCAGCACAGCTATTACTATTACTAAAAATTAGGACCGTTACTGATCAAGGCTTCTTTCCAATGTGTACAGCGTTTCATTGAAATTACGGCAATTTTGCCAGCCACGAGAAAGATTTACTCATCATTTGGGCAACGTGCTGTAGATGGCTCTGCTTGAGCAGGGGGATTGGACAAGATGACTTCCAGAAGTCCCTTCCAACCTCAATCATTCGGTGATTCTGTGCTCTCCACCATCTCTACCGGACTTACAGTCCATGAAAAGCATCTCTTGCTCTTTGAATGAAGTCCTAACGGGCCAGTCAATAGTTTATCGTCTGCCCCCTGCTTTGATACTCTGGCCTAAAAAGCAGGAGCTGTCCTCTGCAAAGCTGCACCAAAAACTGTCCTATCGTTGCAGAAAATAATTCCGTTATTGAGTCTGAAGGACTAATCACAATTCAGAGCACTGTGATCCCTTTGGGAGTTCGCGGTGACGATGGTGATGACAACACAGCAGCGTTCAGAATTTTGTATGTAGAAATGCAAACTCCTTTCCCATTTAGAAGGAGAAGGAGTCTGTGTTTGCCACTCCGGTGGTCACACCTAATGCAGAAACAGTAAGAGACAGCTGCCCTTATAAAACCCAATTTGCATTCCTGCATTTGTTTGATGATGGGTTTCCTCGTGGTTTTTTTGCCCTAGGTTATTGTACATCTTTGCCTGTTTGACACTGCCACCTTCAATTACCTTCCAAGTTGTATCTCTGCAGGCTCGTTCGGTTCGCAGTTCTGCATTCATTCAGACACGGCAGCTTTCAGTGTTTTGGAATCTTTTTGCGCATGTCAAAATACGAAGCAAAATAGTGGCTTGAGCACTCTGCAATAATCCATTACCCTGTTTGAGGCCGACAGCATGTTCAAAGAAAATAATTTCCCCTGCTGGGTGAAAGATGGAATATTTTCAAACTTTATTTTATGTCTTTCACAAAGTTCTGTGATACGTTTTTGATAGGTTTACGAACTACAAGTGGTAAAGCTGATAAAAGACATGCCAGCACTGAGAAGAAAAATCAGATGTAGGGGTAGAGATTGGAAGATGCCATCTAGAAATACAGCCAGGCGATGTTTGACCCTTGAGTTTTTTGCATGTGGAACGTAACTTTTTGTGCCCTGACTCTGCAAAGGTATGCTGGAGAGAGAGGGAAGCTCATGGTCATGACAGATGACCGCTATAGCTCTGACTGATGAGGTTTTTTAAAGGGAGAACGGATTTTTCCGAGTGCTTTCCTGAGATAAGCCTTTAATGACAGTGCTGGGAACTGTCTGGTACGAAGACCACACAAATCTTTCTTAGAAACTGCTGTTTGCCAGATTTTTATGGCTGCTTATGTACCTTTGCCAAAGGATTGCTTAAGATCTGGGAGTGTGTAAAGCAGATGCCAGGATGTACATTGTAGCTGTGTTGCCATTTGCGTATTTATTGATATTGCTAAGAAATTTTAACATCTACAGAGAATGAGTTGATTATTTTACGAAACTTCATTTTATGAATTGATTGCAATCACGAGATATTATTCAGGATACCTACAAGGTGAATGCAGGAATACTCATTTTATACTTTTTTTTTTTTAATGAAAACAGCTGCAGAACTGGCACCAATGTATACATACCTATTTCACCTATCTACTCTGCCAAATTGTGGATATTACTTTTTTGTGAAGACCTACAATCTTGTCAGCTTGGCGCGGGCAGCAAGCAGGTCTCACTGCCAACACACCTGGATCCTGTGTCTTGTTTACTCTACGTAGTATCCCATTTTTTTCCCTCACTTTCCTGGTGTGTTTTCAGTAGCTCCTTTAATATCTGCTTTGGCAAAGCTTCCTCATCCTCCCCTGGGTCTTCTTGGGGAAGATTACGTAAATTGGTTTTCTTTCACTTGTTTCCTTCCTCATCTTCTCTATATTGATGCTGCTGCTCTGGAAAGTCTTTTCCAAAATCTGAGCTGATAGATCTCAGATGCAGCTTTCAGTTTCCATCCGCACATCTAAAATACATTTGTTTCTTACAATGTCGTATCTCCACTTCTGCCGTACTCTTCCCTCTGACCCAAACACACGCGGTTTCTCCCAGCTGATATTAATCCTGACCTGCAAAGTTTGTCTCCAGGCTCGTCACTTGGACCCTTTCATTCTGTTTTACATGTTTCCTCTGCGAGCTTATTTTCTCATGCCAAACATAAAGCCCTTCTCTCGAGTACCATCACTCTTCTTTGAATCTGTCCTTCATTACTAACAGATTGACGGCCCCTGCCAATACACTGTGAAGCCCAGTTAAATCTTCAAATGCTTCTTGCTTTTTTTCATCCCGTTACTTATTCGAAAGAGAGTATGCCGATGTTGTGCTTGGGTCGGCACACTTCACGTGTATGTTTATACAGTTCGTAGTAGATGTATATAGTCTGTGCTTATTAGAGCAGCATGGCTCATGTATAGTACAACAGCATCATCTATACGGTTGAGAAATGCCTTCTCCATAAGAGCCGCCTAAGATCTTTTTAACATACCTGTAATGCCTAGAGACGTTTGAAGATTTTCTGCAGACTAACTGTAGAAAAACTCTGGAGACTGCCAGAGACATCCACGCGGGCAATTTCCCCCGATTAGTGTTAGCTGTGGACTAAGACTTGTTTCTTTGGAGGTCATGTTTGAGGTTATTCGCCGTCTTCCCTAAATTGTTGTCTGCTTTCAGTGTTATGGCAACCAGAGACCACTAGAGGACTCTGTTTTCCAGCATATTGGCTCAGACCCTGTAATCGGTTCTTGCAGTTCTCTTTTTTAGGCATTTATGTTTACAAAGTATACAAATATACTCATTTACACAAATATACCCATTTACAGAGTAACCAGGGTAGGCATTGGTCATTTAGCAATCAGAAGTGCAGTCCGGTCCGAATGGTGGTGAAATGCCTACAGAAAGTCTGGTCTGATGTCTGCTTCCTTTTCAACAGAACTAACGTACGGGCAAAGCTGTCCATCTCTCTGTATGAATAGTTGATGTAATATTAAGATCCTGTCTTCAGTTCTGGCTTGCATAATTACTTGGTTGTTTGTGGGCTTTCAGAATACCCAACCGATGTAAACAAGAAAGTTTGAGAAGTTTTCACGGTTTAATGATTTGTAAAATCTTTCCCCGATCTTTTCCCATTGGACCCTTACAGAAAACTTTCCCTCTTGAAAGGTGCATTGGGTTTGGATCCTTTCCAAAGAGATCCTAATCACTTTTCAAGACAAGGGAATTCTTGCTGTAATTTTGAAGGAGAGAGTAAAAACAAAGCAGATTATATCTCTGCGTTGTCTTTGGGCCAACAATGGAAATAATTGTGATTCAGAGCCATGATTTGCTTTTTTCCAAAATGTGTTTTTTTTTTTTTTTCACAAGAATAATAGAAATTCTTATGTGAATCAGCATTACTGTTTAGCCAGCAGCTGGCTGGCCACTGCCCACCCGGTGATGGAAAACGTCTATCTGACTGCAGTCAAGTGAAAACTGCCGGAGGATAGCTGGCCCTCTGTTTGCTTTTCAGTTGCAATGCAGACCATCAGAGACAGCCGCAGCAACTTAGGCATTCATGTAGGATTTGCAGTTCATCAGTGCAAAAGAATGAAGATAACTGGATGGAAAATAACCAAAGTGCCCCACGGGTTCATGAGTCTAACAAGGAGTGCTCAGAATTTGCTCAAGTGAGCACAGGAAGAAAGCCCACAGAAAAACTCCTGCTAATGGGTGGTTTTATTTTATAATCAAATGACATATTGGAATGTAGTACCCTCGTGAACTCACTCTTTTTTTTTTTAAAGCAAATACTTTGCATTTTAAGAACATTTCAGCATTGTCTGCTTCATGCAAGTAGAGATTGTCTTCAAACAGAAAAACTTAGAAGAGGCTGGCGATGGCCTCTGCTCTTAGGAGGAACAAATGAAGCGTGCAGAGAAACCATTTTTTAGTGGCGTTGATTATAGGTGATGCACTACTGTCTGCTTGCTTGTTTGTTTGGGCTTTGCTTAGTCTTTTACCTATAGCCTACAATTTGGGAAAGCAATTTAAAAATTATTTGAGTAGGAACAATTCGATAGCTATTGATGCAGCGTTTTGATGTTTTTCATAAAATCGTTCAGTTCTGAAGCCTGTGAAAAAGGGAAAAACTGTGAACTTCTGAAACCTTTTTGTAAGATTTTTATGATTAGGGTTTTTTTTATAAACTTCCCCTAACTTACTGGAATTCTGTGATTAGCTGTGTTTTTGTACAGAAGAATGGCACGAGGGAAAAAACCCTAAACCAGTCAGCCCCCCATCCCCCGAGATTCAATTTTGAGTATTGAAAGCACCGCATTTGATGCTTTCTTTTGTTTTAGAGATAGAGCGCAGGTATTATAGCCCACGCTACGTCATTTTCTATTGATGTTTCTTGAGGGATAACTTGTGCTTACCCAATGTCTTCCATTCGAGCATGTATTTTCATAGGTTTTGGACACATTGCATCTACTGCCTTTGAAGTCTGCAGTGAAATAGAAAACAGTCTTTTCTTTCCTGGCATTTCTGATCCCTGCTCTATTTAGCACAGTATAAAGAAAGCATAAAGGATCCCAGCGACTCTATTTATATACAGCTTGCATAGATGTGCCAGTTAAGAATTAAAGCTCCGGGGAAGTGCTGAAAAGCCCCTTGGGGGAGGGCTTTGTGACCGTAAGTGGTGGCTGATCTGTGCATCACCTGCTGGCAGGAAGATGCCTGCGGAAGAGTCTAAACAAAGAATGTGGCTGTGGCTAAAATCTGGCACCACAAGTGACTTCACTTGGTGTGGGTGCAGAGCACGGGCCAAGACTGTCCTTCACTGATGAATTTGCACTTTGAAAAATTGATTTTGGAGAATGCATTTTGCTTATGTGGGGAAAAAAAAAGAAGGTACAACGTGGGTTAGAAGGATTGTATTCACCGCACGGTGGCCACGCTTCTCCACTAAAGACGGGTTTGTTTGTCGCTGCTGTGAACACATAGAAAGAGACAAATATAGATAAAATATATACAGCCATGTAAAATTTGATATATGGAGGAATTTAGTTAATTAAAGGAATGGCCCAGCGAGGAGTTCTTCATGCCAGCTGTGGAGTATTTGAAGATCTGTAATGGAGGCTGTTGTAGGAGAGCAGCCTTTCATCTTGAAGTATCTCTTCCTGTATAAAATTCACCTTAGCAACCGCATGTTTTGGAAGTTCTCTTCTTGTTGCCAAAAAAAAAGTTAAAGGCTTGCCTTGTGTTGGGAACGTATTTAAAAAGTGTAGATATGATTTTGCTGCAAGTGGGCCTGACCACAGAGAATTCAGATTCACGTGGTGTGAATTATACATCAAAACTGTCAGTGTTCCGAACGTGAGTTTCTGGTAAGAATTTTAGCAGCTGCTGGTGGTGAGCATCAAAGCTCACCATTTCCTCAGTGCGTAACACGTCTCCAAATATCTGTCTACATTTGTATGCCTCTCGCTTTATAGGGTAGTGAGTGCTATGTCATGCTGTTCTGCTGTGGTGGTCACCCTTTCACAGGGGTTCCAAGGGTGGGAACTTCTTTAGAGAAAGAAATTACACTACTTAATATTTCCAGAAGTCTCCAAGGGGAAAAAAAAAAAAATTATGAATTTTAGGGAGTTCATGCTGAGCTTTAAAACTGAGAATACCTTGACACGGGCAGTGCAACTTTATGTCAAAGCAGCCAGCATCGTTTTTAAAAGATCTACCCATCTGGAAACCTAAACATTGGTTTCTACATGCCTGTCCTCCTGTACGACATTTTAAATTGGAACGGTGTCTGTCGTAATCATTCTAATTAAATGAAAATGTTTTTCTCCGTTCTCCATTTGAACCTTAGGACTGTAATTTGGCATACACTGGCTGTGAAATACAGCATTTGTAGCTCACATTTGGACTGCGTGTCTCTGACGACATTGGCATGGCCAGAGCACGCCAAGGCAGCTTCAGACCACAATCAGTCCTAAGGGGTGCGGACGTATGTGAGAAGTTTATGTTACGATATATATCGTGTGAAGCAAAGGCCCGCAAATCAGGAAAACAATTGCCTACATGCTTAGACATAAGAATATTCTGAAACCAGCAGGATTCCAGGGGCAAGACCAACATGCCTAATGCTTTGAAACCATTGTAGACACCTTAGTCCTATGCAAGAAAAAAAAGTGCGATGACTGCTGTTAAATCTGTGGATTCCTGACACGCTGTTTTTATACGGTCCTCTGTGAGGGGGGAAATTAGATCATCTGATCGACAAAGACATTTTGCCGTCTTCTGGGCGGCCCCGGGTGACTACCCTTCGCACTTCTCCAACCGGCTGTGTGCGCCTCCCGGGTGGAGTTCAGCTCTGTGATGCTGACTTCAAAAGAACACATTTAAGTGCATTCCTGAATCAGAGTCCGTATTTGTGAGTAGATCAGTGTAATAAGGATTTATGGAAGATGTGAAAACTACTCAGTGATCCGTGATACTTGGCCGCCTGTCTTTGATATCATAGTTGGCAGGAGAAATAACAGTTCTGTTTTGCAACAACTTTCATGATTTCCAGATTTATTTTTATTTCAGACTAAAATAAAACCAAGACTATTCTTTTTTAAATAGTGGCATGAAACTATCTGGGTTTCTTGGAATCAAAAATATCAAGTCTATCTAGAACGGAGTTTGGCCTGAACCCCTCTAAATGTTAACATCTATAGTCCCTGCAAAATCTCTCAGCTTTCATGAAACACTGTTTCACTGAAACACACTGATAAAAGGTTTTTTCACACACTTTACTGGGGTTTAATATTATGCTAAAGTGAAGTATGTGGTTAATGATGCTCTAAACAGGATTATTTTCTAAAGGGCCACTTCCTGACACCTTCTGAGTATTGGTCTGCCACCCATCGTTTTACCTTTGTCTCTGCTTGTTTTGTAACTTCCTTGGGGAGTGGAACTTATTTGTTCAGTGGTTTATCGTGTGCACACTACAGCATGGTAAAATCGCTGTGAAAGCTACTCGCACACGCTGCAAATGTGGCTGACAGCGTGCTATTCGGTTGCTTAATAAACTGGCCAGCAACACAGCAGAAGGGCGCGATTTCATTTACACGCATCACTCCTTCAGGTGGGAAATTCAAAAACGCTCTGCACTGTATATGGGAATGATGCTCTGTGCGTTTGCCAGCTTCTTCGTTACGGCTGTTTTTATTATTGGCATTTACAGCAAATGCTGGCCTAGGTTTAAATGGGAAGATTTGTGACTCATACATACCATCAGATGCTCATTTGACAAGCCACCGTGTCAGCAAATGGACAACCATAACTGCTTATGTAGCCGTGGACTGGTGCCATTCTGGCACGGCAAAAGCTGCTCTTTGCTGAAACCCTTACGAGCCGCGGTACTCGCACAGAGATGGAGCAGTAGCTGACTTTACAGGGACTGTGTTTTTGCACAGGAGGAAACATGTCCAGCCCTTGCTGGCCCCTAATGATATAATGGGATATGTAGGGAATAATTCCTGAGACAATTTCATAAAAAGATGGGGGAAATGAGCCACGGAGCTGCGGTTGGTTTGTATTGGGGGAATCTCGCCACCCACCAGGACCAGACTGTGCTATGAGCTCGCTCTTTGCCCTAAGTGAAGCAGTTCTGAGGTGCCTGCGAGCAGCTGCCTTGTGTTATCACTTGAAATCAACTGCAGCACTGGTTGCAGAGAAAATGTTTCCTGCATCATTACGTAGTCCCCATCTTGTAGTATTATGTTAACAGCCAGGAAAAGTGGCTTTAGGAATGTGCTGTCAAAGTGAGTGTGAGGAGGAAGTTAGCCAAAGAAGAGTGCAGATTTTAATAGCAGTCACGCAGTTAATCCTAACTGACCACCTTCACAAATTTACACTTGATGTCTAAACATGAGATATTTTCTTATTCATTACAGCACATATGTTTTCTTTCTCATTTTCAAACAGGGTCGGAAAGTGCTTTGCAATACCGAATGCTTTGTTCTTTGAGTGTTAGCATGATTTCAGTGGAGTTCATCAGCCTGGACGCAGCATCACGCTTCAATGTTTGGGCTCATGTGTGTCAATGCTGTGCTCGTTGCTGTGGTTCTGCGGTTAGTGTAAGTGGGGCCAAGGACTCTTTGTGCCTGACTTCAGCCACTGATAAAGACATTACTATTATTAATCTCCCATCACTTTGTGTAGGGATGAAAAGAGCTTCTTGGGTTATCGACTTTCATTCCCTGCCTTTGCAGGCACCACATGGTGGGAGCCATTCATGCGTCGTTCAGGATCCACTCCTGTTCCAGTTTTACTCTCCTGACCGTTATCTATCTCATATTTCACTTTTGCTCCTAGTACCCGTACAGCACTCAGCTTTTTTACCAGTTACCCAGTGCCACTAGTCTGAGATGCACACGTTTGGTTGGCGGTGTTTCCAGAATCGGAAGACAGTTGTTTTCTTAGAAATTACAGTATCTGTGGTCTTGCCATCAGTAATGACTGAAACTGAGCTACTCATACCCCACTGAATCCAGCTGACACTAAGGCAATTATATTTGTGTTATATCTCTATATGTCAGACCAAAATAAAATAAAAAATCATAGGGCAGTTCAAAGCAATTAAAGTGTAAGGGCCCTGGCTCAGCTTTCGAAACATACCTATATGTTTATCTTCCCTCCAGCATAAATCAGCTCTGGCTTGCAGAGCTGCGCTAGATGAGGAATGTCTCTCAACAGAGACTCTTGCAGCCTTGGCATGTTTATTTAACATGCAGAAAGAAATCTATTATTCCTTGTATTTTTATGTCTAAGAATCTCATCACTCACGTGGTCTTCCCTATCTTGGCTCAGCAATTCATAAACATTAATAGACATTTCACTGCACTACTGCGATATAAAGAATACTCTACCTTGAGAGGAACCTGCCCATGTTACGCAGGATATCTGTATTTGTGTACGATTCAAGTATGTACGCTGCCTTGTACCTTTTCCCCACGGGGATAATAATAAGATTAGGAGGAACCCTTTCCACTTTCTGGCAGCTGTGGGCATGTGGAGTTTATCTTGCCTTTTCATATTCAACCGTCTATTAAACATCTAGCGCAATGCTCTGCTGCTCTCACGTGTACCCTTTCCAGGAGCATAGGAGGCAACGGCGGGAAAGAAGGTGAGCTTTATAGCATCACAAGAAAAAAGATCTGTAAGATCTATTCTTTTCAAATATACCAGTAGGTCAGTTTACTCCCCAAGAAAAAAAAATCGGCCTTGGCATTGCAGGGAAATCCACAATCCAGAGTTTCAGCCTACATAGTTAAAGGCCGCTGCTGCTGCCTGCTTTCAGTGAATATAATATTTTTAGACTTCAAATCTATTTTAAACAACTTGCGTGAGGGAGCTTTCAGTTTGTCGAGTTCACTTTTTTGCACACAGAAGAAGTGAGGCTTGAAAGTGTGTTGGTTGTAGCTGAAAAAGTACTTAAGGGGAGGCTTAAAGCAGGCGTGGGTGCCCAGAGATGTCACTGTATGGAAAAGGTCCCGAGAAAGGCTCTGGAAAGGATAGTAGGAAAGTCAGTAGATTCAAATTGCAGGAACTGGAAAAAATAGAGGGGTTTGGACACCAGTAAAGCTTAAAAGCTACAAGTGCAATTCAACCACGAACTGTTGATTTTAACTCCATTTAGCGAAGCCTCATGCTCTGTGCTCTGACACACTCCTCGTGTACCGTGGCCAGGGCGCATCAAATCATGGCAGCTTACAGACACGAGCCCAAAGCAGACTCAAGTTGAAGAATGAGAAATGGGAAGGTCTTGGGTGGGGGATATGATAATGTAGGCAGAACAAGGGAGCTGCTTGTTTACGTGGAGGTTGGCAAGAGCACACTAAATATGCATCGGACTTCTAAACATTGCAAAAGGGAGGCTAAATCAGAATACCATGGGCTGGGATGGTAAAGTTTGCAGCTGATGGAAAGAGGTGGGTGAGAGTCTCCAGGTTCCTTCTAGAAATGCTATCAGTCAGTGATTTTCCGCTTTCCCTGGAGCGTAGGGCAATTTAACAACATCTTTGTATAGAATTTCTTTGAAAAAAGAGCTGTGGGAAAAAGCTAGTTTCTTTTAGACAAGAGCCCCAGATGACATTTCAAGAAATGTTGGAAAGTTCTGTAAGTTTTTTAATAAATTCAGAAATGGGTATGATTCTGTTGGATAGACAAACTGTTAATCATTAAATTCCAGTTTATTTATTCCCTTTGAGGCTTGATCTTTACGAGGCTCTTCAGGACTAATACAGGCATGAAAACAATTACGGACAAATGAACTAATACCTTTTGTTTAGTATTTTGTGCAAGTTCAGTATGTCAGTGTCAGCTAGTATGTACCTTCCCAGTGGTGGTGGTGGGGGGTGGAACTAGGTGATCTTTAAGGTCCCTTCCAAGCCAAAACATTCTGTGATTCTATGGAAGCACCGAGGTTTTAGATAGGTGTAGGCTACAGCTTTCTTGAATTACAGAAGGGGGCAGTGATGTTTCAGTTTTTGGAACTAGAATCACCAGCTAACAAAAGCTTCTGTTCTACTTAGTGCAGAAATAGCAATGCCCAGGATTTGCTCTTGCACTCTTGCTTCCTCAGGTTACAACCAGGCTTCCTACTCGTTACTTCATTTTCTTCAAGAAAATATGTTCCATCTTGGAGGAAGCATTAACAGCAATGGATTACACAGAGCGCTTCTGCCACCTGCCTGAGACCTCTCTGGCTCAAAGGGCAAATTCACAGTAATATTGCAAACTGTACATAAAAATGCTAACTACCTGTTAGCGGTTGGTTTCATCTGTTTGGCCTCAGACCTTCTGACATTACAGCTTGTCAATGACATGTTGTGCTTCCCATTCGTAAAAAAGGTCTGCCTTCCTGTCGCAGTTCAGGGAAGATGAAATAAAATGAGGGATCATTACAAAAAATGAGCATATGCACGTACGAGACAGGCTTCTATTCTGAGAACATCTTGCACCGTCAAGACATCAAATACCAGATTTGATGGATTGTGTGACTTTAAGCTAGCTCACACATGCAAATGAATGACAAGACAGTTTCAGTATGAAATTGCATGCTGTACTGCATTTTTATACGGCCCTTGCTGCACACAGTACATGCGGTGGACAATGCTACTGCGTGGTTTCCCTGTAAGAAATTTCTCTCCATTGTTTGCTCTACCTGACTTAAACTAATAACAAAAAATAAGCGTAGCATGAGAGGTGGAAGTCATGAAAGCGATGCCAGCACCTCATGTCCACACTATCCTACTCTTACCCATCCACAAAGCTGCTTCCAGACCTGCATCCCTAACTCTTCACTCTGAGCACGCTCCCCATCCTGCATCTCTTCCCTGCCTTCTCTTTATCCCTCACATCAGCAGAGGCTTTCTCACACTGCTTCAGGAGCTCTTGCAGTTCCTCGCTGCATTTCTTACCACCAGTGCCCTGCTGGGACCCCGAGATGAAACATGTTCTGTAGGAGCTGGGTAGACCATTTTGATCATTATTTCATAGTGAGGTTGTCTCCTGCTTTCCTGTTGCCGATGGTGTCGTCTTTATCCCTCACCTCCAGGCTTTCTCAGTGCTTTTTCTTATGTAAGGAGCTATCGTAAGCCCCCGCCAACCGTGCTATATCGCATACTCTAGATTTTTCTTTGATTCCCATTGAAAAATTGGTGGCAGTTAAACATCTTGTGATACAGACACTCAGTTTGCCTGTGTGCTGATATGTGCCAATCTCTATCTGTCATTTTTGTTTAATCCTGGCAGCTGATCTTTGTACTTAATGCAAGGGGTATGTGGCCCCCGAGAAAGGTTCTGAAATATTCCTGTTATTAAAAACTGATGAAGTAGCTCCTAGAAACGTTCATGGGCGTTCGTGCTTGCTTGATGTGTTGCTGGCTAGCTCTGCCTTTTTGGGCAGACCTCTGCCCTGTCATGTTCAGTCTCTGCTATTGGAGAAGTATAAATATTTGTTAGAAGCCTTATGATTAATTAACCAAGCAAATTTTAATAAAATGAAAGTAAGGTAATTTCTGTGATGAGTTTATTTTTAAACAATTATTAAAATCTTCCATTTCTAAGTTGATTAGATTTTATACATACAGCCCTTAACACATTTCTGTGATGAAAATGCTTGGTGATAAAGAAATAATTTCTTGTGCATACAGTCAATTTCCAAAAAAATTCTCAGGCAAAAAATGTTTTAGAACATTTCTCAAATTACAAAAGGCCATATAATCTTCCATTTGCTACTAAAACACTCTGGGAAGAAAAACAATCTCATCCTTGATTTATTTTGAACTTCGGTGCCAAAGTCACTAAAACCCATGTCCTGTCCCATATTGAAATATCTTACGTGGTCTCCTTTTCCTTTTCTACAGCTATATCAGTGCTGCAGGGGGAATGAAAGGTATATCTGTGTCATAATCTGGAATTACTTGTGCTGTTTCGTAAAAGAGTAGGTATACTTTTTTGTGAAAAATAATATTGTTTTGCATTTCCTCCTTTCATTTTGCTTTATTTGTTGGTACATTTTAGAATTGCCCCTTTTCCAGCTGTATTTGAATAGACAGGACATTATCACCTTTCTGCCATTATATTACAAACATGTGATCTCAACGCAGAAATTATAAGGCCCCAGTAACCAGGAGAGACTGCATCATTACCTGGGGACTAATAACATAATGATGTAATGACCTAGAAACACCCACCAGGCTATCAGAGTGCCAGTCTACATGGTGTAATTAGCCATAGGTGCAGCACAAACGGGAGCCGAAAGCTGTGTGTTCATCTTGCTCTGTGATGGAAACGGAATATTTACCGAGGCATAAAAGACCATTTGAGTGCATCAAACACTGAAGCCTTGCTTCAGATAAAGACACAGATTGAAATCCTTTTTCTGCCTCATTAAGATCACGATAGCGAATCCAGGTTTTTCAGGTCAGAAGCCTTTCAAGTCACTCGTGAAACATCATTTTGCAACTTCAAGAAGAGAGCACTTTTACAAAATGGACATGTTCTACCTCAACCCAGAAGTGAGAAAGGCGAGCAGAGCTTTGAGCTGCACGAGGCAGGACAAGTCCTTTCTGGTGGCCGGTAAGCTGCTCTCAGGTGGTAGCTGTAACGACCATCCTTTTTGGGAAGCAAACTCTGTTACGGATCCCTGAGCCCACAGGAAACCAATCACCTGCAGCTGGGTTGGCTCCTTCCTCTGTGTTGCCCCATTACAGCGGTTTCAGATGGGACAGATGAGGGGGCCTGTACAGAGCTTTTCCCAGTTTCTTGATTTCTGCTTGCTAAAAGCAAGGCAGCAGAGGAGGGGAAAAGAAAGGGAGGAAGAAAGCAGGAAATTTGAGGAGGGAAACATGAGATGTCCTCACTTCTTGAAATGGCAAGAGAAGGAGTTATGTGGAAAGCGGCTTTCCCCGTCGTGGCCTGTAGTATGCCTGCCTTCCTCTGCCACGTGAGGTGAGTGCTCGTTAACCTAGCTCAAGATGTGTAACAACTCTCTATACTCAACAGCAATCTAATCTTTCACTTTCTACGGTGAGATATGTCTGGCTTTTTCTGTGTGTTGTGCAGTAAGTGTGGTGTTGCTGGGCTCCTGGGCCTTCTCCTGAGCAGCGTGTTGCAGGACCAGGGCCTGTGCTGGAAGTACAATTGCTCAGAAGTGTTGTTTCATGATGTAGTCACTTAGGGTTTGGGGGATGTCTTCTTGGTAATAACTTGAATGTGCAGTGACTTCTGGTGTATACTCCCAGCAATATTTCTGGGTTTTCCCATTGAATTCTAGGGTAAATTATTTGTTTTGGAACAGTTATGTTGTTTGCAGACGCAACCGCCGCTTTTTTGTCTTTGCAAAAGCGGTGACAAAGATTGGTGTTCCGATTTGTTAGTGATCTCATTGAGCATATACAGGGCAGTGGTCCAGCTGAAGCTGTTTATCTCTTTCTACTACAGCCTGCTTCACCTAACCTCTCCTTCCAGTCAAACTTTGGCCCTTCAGTTAAGTTCCTGAAATTAAGAAAACAAAGGCTAGACTGTCCTCTGCCAAGGAGTAGAGAGAGGGCTGAGCAGTCAGCATGTGACAGTGTTTTCAAAATTTAATGTAAAATGAAAAACCCAATAGCTACTGAAATGTCCTGTGAGTTAGAAATGCTTCGGTGAACCCCAGAAGTTTTTAAGGGAGGCATCAAAGCACTTGAGATTAAACACAAAATGCTTTCTATGTGTTTAAATTTAACAGTATTAAGTCTGTAGACCCAAACTGGGAAAGAATAATACATACAAACTTTGCAATTTGTAATAGGTAAGAAACGGTGCTGGAAGCCGTTGCAGAACTCCGGGCAGTATTGTTGAAAGACGATGTTAGTGATGTTGATATCTGCTTTTGATAGGTCAAGCAGTCACTTCCCTTATTCGGGGATCGGCAGGGTACCATCAAGTATTTGTGGGTAGTCTGCTTTGCCACGGTAATTCTAATTAACGAAAACAACAGCAGGTCATAGAGTAGTTGACCTAAAATATAGATAGCAGTGATGACAAATGAGGACTAATTCTAAATGCATGTGCCAGTGGTATTGGTAATGGATAAGTAGTAGGCTTTATTTCATACAGAGGTATGCGGAAAGCTGACTGCCTTTAAAATAAATTCATCTATTTAGGCAGTCACCCACTGCTGAACAGTTAAGTGTCCTGCAGAAGACCAAATTGTAGTTGGTTGACAGTAGCTTTTAAAATGTCTTTACCCTAAGTCTTTGGTTTCCTGTTTTTTAAGCCTGATTACCTTGGTCAAATTGATGCTCGCTGGATGGGTATATCAGGCAATGTAGGGTGAAAGAAAAGATACTCGTGGCAGAGTCCCAGCGAAGGCTTCTGTGAAAACGGTAGCGTGTCCTTTCTATCAAAAAATCTTGTGTACGCTTTCAGAAGAGCATCGGTTTATTTGTGTATTAAAAACCCAAAAGTCTTGATGGATATAAGTCTGTTACGCAATCTGCCCTCTGCCCTGGGGTTTCTCATTAATAGAACGCTGCGTTTTGAATCCCTGCGGCACACCCAAAGTTCAGATATCTTGATATGAAAGCACTGGAACTTCAAATGTGTTTAAAAGGGCCATGTTTGAAAATGATTTTTACTTGTTAATTTTATGGAAACAGGTCAAACTCTCTATAATGCTGAATGAAGAATGATTTCAGGTTTTACAGGAGTTATTCTTCTCAGTAGGTAGATAAATAAGAACAGTGTTTGAAAAAACCCTGCAGTAGAACCAAACTATGTCAGGGAAAACTTGAATGCCTCAGAGATACTTGTAATTCCGATAAATGTCTGTTCTAGCGCTGAATGCACAAGCGTGGTGTTCCCCATGTAGATTTGACTGGTTTTTGGCAATGCACGCTCTTTCCTCACTTTTGACACCAAATGCTTGGAAAATATTCTTTTCATTATCTAACTTTAGCTCTTTGGCCTGCTTTATTTGGAAAAACCTAAACTGTAGCCTTGCTTATACTCATGTGACTCTTGTGGCTTGCTGGGGAATACTGATTTAACTGAGAGCACAGCTTCACCTGGGTTCTTTAACATCGTATTCCTGCGCAGATGCCTAAGTAATAGCCATGCTTCTTCAGAACATAACAGCTCTGGAAGTTATAGTGTATTAAACAGACTCACTGCAAGTTTCTCTGGGACTAATCCTTCCTTTGCTCCTGCAAATCCTTGGATTTGATGCAGATATTTATTTTTCTCTCTGCATTTTAAAACAAAGGCAGAACTTACAGACGTTTCTGAGATAAACAGAGGCACGTATGGTGGAGGGAAGAGAATAGTAGGGAAGGTGCTGTGGCAGGTAGCATTTCCTTGTCTTATACAAGCATTATTCATTATCGTACCACAGCATATACTGGCTATCTGAATACGAGAAATTACGACTGTTCTAGCCCATTTACCAGAATACATGCTTAATTACGCCTAATTGTGTAGCACATCTCAACATTTCCCGTAACATAGTAGGCATTTTGTCTATTCCTCATAGAGCACGTGTTGCAATCTAGTACTCCCACTGTTAGACTATTCCTGTCTCATTAGAAATGGCTAGGTTAAAGTGCCCACCTCTTCTAGTTCTATCTGCACAACCTCTTGCTTGATTTAGGACTGAATCTGTCACTGGGATCAGAATTCTTCTTGCATCCCTTCTTCACATGTTTTCTGAACTACCTATATGTGGAAGCGATAACATCTATACAGAAATGTCACATAACACTGGGAAGAAGCAGGAGGCTTCTGTCAGTTATTTTGGTTTTGATGCATTGCTAATTAATGAATTGTGCCTACTCAAAAAAGTAACAGTAAATGTTTTCATAATCTGTCAGCATAACATGTCATTACACAACCTGACAATGTAAAAATTAATGTTGGAAATTATCTAAAGCACTTCGGGATATAATGGCTTATTTAGCATTTATCTTTCTGTAAGACTTGAAGTGGTAAGTGACCTGGAGGGCTCCACGGGCACATCCACACTGTTCCAGAACTGCAGGGCTAGAAGACAGGTAGGTCTTGGCTCATGCAAAGCTGGGTTAGTTGGATTTTCTCCTATTCCCCTCCTAAAGCCCCCTTCCCTCTGCCGCTGCTTTTGGCCTGTGAGGCTGGAGGAGAGCTGGTTAAACGCACAGTCCCTTGGGCAGTCGCTTGGTGCACAGTGGCTGAAGACTGCAGTGATCCTTGGTTCCTGTTGTGTATTAGAAGCCAGTCTGTTGTAGTTGGAGGCCTAGAAGGAAGCCTGGAATAGGCAACGCAAGTTAACATCCACAGAGCAAAAAGGACAGCGCTCCCATTGCCACCCCCGTGGTGACAGCGGCAAGCTTGCCTTACTTGGTGAGAAGTTTTGCTTACAGTGAGAAGTCTAGAGTGATGCTGTTGTGGCCAAAAATACCATCTGAAATGCAATTTGCTGCTTAGCAGTTCGGTTTTTATAGATGTTGAAAGGTTACACACAGAATACAAATAGCACTTGCCTTTAACATTTAGAGATGTTTGAAGTTGATTTCTGCAGGTGATTGATCAGATCTGAGGGTGAGCGCGCTCCTCTCTTCATCATTAGCACAGAAGAAATCACTTTTTTGCTGAACCCGAGTACCAGACAATTCCCTGGAGCTTGACCTCAGAACTTAAAGTGGTTTTAAAGAGCAAAAAGATTTGTTAGCATTACTTTTAAGAGACCATACTTGTTGCTAAACAATCCCCTGACTTTCCCTGGGGGTGTTGTCAGAGGAAAGGGTTCAGTTGCCAGTGCCAAGCGTCTGCGTTAGAAGAAGAAAATTCTCAGCAGAATGAAGTACTAAGGCCGAGCCCTTTGCCAGAATGCACGCTCTTGACTTCAGATGCTCCTCTGGAGCCCTCCTCTTTATGGAGAGGCAACTAGTGAGACAGTGATGCTTTCAGTTGATGTTACTCGGTGTGCACATTAACAAAATTGCTGCTGATCCCTATCAAGAGTAGTAGCGCTGATTAAAAACGCCTACATTTGCTCCAACAAGTTCACTTTCTCCCTTTCCCTTTAGTTTGCTGAGAAAATGGTCACTAATTTGCTTTGGTTTTAAACCATCATTGCAGTGTGCCCTTGCTGCATTTTTGCACGTTGTGTTTATAAAATAGCAGATAATTTAAAATTGCTTTTGATTTAAAGATGTTATTTGTTCCTGGTATGTTGAGACTAATTTTCAGCCTTGCCTTATGGGTGTTTGTGCTCACCCCTTATCACCATACCACCAGCTAGTAGCTGTGATGCTTTGAAAATCTAAGCTGCAAGAGCAAGTCAGGCTCTTCATGCTGTTCATCTGTGTTTTGCTACTTTAACAATAGCTCTGAAACACATTCGTCAAGTGCAGTGGTGGATTTTGGAGGCATTTGATTCCTTATTTTATTACTTAGCACATTAGCGCTTCAGAGGCTCCGTTACAATTGTCTGGGTCCACGTGCCAGACGTCATATAAGCACAGGACGCGAAGAAGTTAGTTTTACACTTCAGCAAAGGTCCCTTGCATCTCACCGGTGCATACCCAAGGTTTTGATTTCTGGATGAAATGTTGCATTTGCTTTGAATCTGCTTGATAGATTTTTCTGGATTAAGATCACAGTTGCTAGCCATGGGTTTGCTTTATTGTGAATTCTGTGTAAAAGGCTACAGAAAGGCACTTTAACTGCATTACGGTTAAAGGGCAAAATAGCTTTTGATATTAAGGTACTGTATCTTTTGGATCATCTGGATGTTCTGCGAGAACTAGAGGTTTGCTGGGATTTCAGTGGTTATTTCGGTAATAAAGTTGGATGAGGAGCTTAGCTTTTTTTATTGTTGTTTATAGTTTATAAGAAAAGGTGGTTTGGGTTGGGGTTTTTTTTATTCTGGCCAGGGGGAGTTTTAAATTTGTTTTAAGTAGAACTGAAATTTTGCTTCAACGTTCTCTACTGTTCCGCATGTTAGCATCAACACGCGAGCTTGCAAAGGGTTTGTTGCTTGATTTAGTCCCCTTGTTCGCGTGCAGCAAAGGGACGAATGATAGTTTTGCATCAATGCGCAAGAAGTTGAGTAACAGTTAAAGTAGTGTTAAGAGACAGATTAATCAGCTTCATGTACAGCGCAATATCTTGTATATTCGTGATTTATATCTCAATGTGTGCTTAAACTAAGTGCATGGATAAGTTGGTGATGACTGTAAAATTCAGCAAGAAAATATAGAACATGGCTGCAGACACGGCAACAAACTTGGTTTAAACCCGTTACAGAGAATAAGGTAAAACTCCACATGCAGCAGACTGAACACACTGCAGGATATTAGTCTGCAAAGCTGCTGAAGGACTTCATTAGACCACTGCAGAAGATAGGAAATGCCACCAAATGGTATGACAGAGAAAATAATCCAGGGGGGAATTTCTAATTTTTCAGCACTAGTTGTAGGAACTTTTCCTAGGGTGTTTGGAAAAACCTTTTTTCATTCCATGCCTACATCTTCTATGAAGATTACTTGAGTCATATCTGAGGTAATTTTTTAATGTTAACATATAATCATTCCATAGGCTTATGTTAACTGCTGAAAAAGTTTCTTACACAGAACAGTTTCCTAGAAGGGAAGACATTCTCTTTGGCATTGTTTGAAAACATAAGCAAAATGAAATCTTTCTGTAGATCTTTCCAATAGCTCTATTTTATGTTTCTTCAGGTCTTCCGCTTCTCCTTTTATGACTGCCTTAACAAATATTAACAAACAGGCATTTTGATGGCAAAGAAAATCAAGCAAATACTGGTCTGTTGATACAAAACACAGTTGGAGTTGCAATCACGAGTAGCCACACAAGATGTGACTCCCCCACTGCTTCTCCTCTGATTGGAGGACTGGAAAAATCTTTTTTTTTTTAAAATGAATTTTAACAAGTGTTTCTTAAAAGCAGCATTTTGGCATCTGTTACTTTCATGAAACTATATACAAATAACTTGTTCGCAGGTTGGTTTTTTTTTTTTTAGTACGTAACTATTAAGTTGCAGAGAACTGAAGTGTCAGGCAAATTAGGAGAGGAGTCAGACACAGAAATACTCATACTTCTGTTATATAAACTCGATGCAATTCAGGGGATGAAAATTAGGCACAAAGTTTTTTGTATAGTCAAAAAAAAGACACAGGGGCCTTTGGGCTCTTACTTCAGAGCTGCTAAGACAGAAGCCATTAGTACCTCAAAGTTTCTGGCCTACGCCCTTTGCCAAGCCACAGTCCAAGGAATTTGCTGGGAAGTAGAAGTGAGTACACGGGACCATAGCAAAGGGTATAACAGTCTTTGTTTGAATAGAAGTGGCAGAGGGGGGTAGAAGAGTTGAGGATGCTTAGGGTTTTTTCACTTAGTCTCAAGAAAAAAGCAGGCTAACTTTTGTGCTAGAGGAGATTTATGTGTAACGAGGAGGTAATTGAGTCTTTGACTTATGGGCTGGATCTCCTACGCTGGGGTTGTGAATAGCAAAAGCTGAATTCCTTTTGAAAAATAGTTAGGAAATCTCTCATGAGAATAAAATAGTATAAAATAGAGTCCTGGTTTTATTAGAGAAGCTGCTGTAAGGGTGACTTTGTTTCATGTAATTGCTTGGGGACCTCTGTCTGATCTCTTCACTTGAAGCTAATACTACAAGCCTTAATTGAGTAAGACTCCTCTTGAAGTGGTAATCGTTTGCATCATGAGATTCACTTCTAGAGCTGAATAGCTAGGCTTTGTCTCGAAGAAAAATGAGTTTTACACCCCTGTGTCCAGAACTGCTGACAGCGGCACTTAGTGTTGCCCTTCCAACTTGGAATCTCAGCACTTCCAGAATGAGCTCCTCTTTCCAGATGGTGCAAACGTGGTGATGGGCACTTTTTTCCTTTCTGAAGTAAGCCATGCCGAAGGGTACGGACAGGCCAGACTTCAAATCCAAGGTAACAGGACTGGCAGCTTTAAAAAAAAAAAAAAAAAAAAAAAAAAAAGGTAGAATAAACCAGAACTTCCCTTCTTTTCTCCCTTTCCTAGTTTGGAGTGTTTTATGAGCATATTATAATTTTTTTAACCTTAGGATTATCACAGAATGCCTGAAACTCTCCTGGAGCACAGATGAAAACCAATGACAATCTCTTGCTTGAAGTTACGTTTCAACTTACAGATGACAATTCCAGGCGTGGCAGACTTTTAGGAAAAAGAGAAATCTGAAGTGTTGTGGGTTGATTTTTATAGAAACATTGAGGATAAACATGTGGGAAGAGAGCAGGTAGAATAAAGGGCAGACAAGGCAAAATATTGCCTACAAATAGCAACTTGTTTTGTACACAATGTCTTAAAGCCCAGCCTAGTGTATTGAGATCAGGGCAGCACAGGAGAGTGTAGGCAAGCCTTACCCACAAACGTTATCAGGAAACAAATGTTTGAGTGACCCTGTGCTGAAAGGGAGTCTTGACATGCATGAAATAATTTGTGTACGTTTAGTAACCGAGAGTGCCTTTTTGGTCTCTAGTGTCAATCTTCTTTAAGAAGGTGCTGTAAAACCCTGCTGTTGCCAGTTCCGATCTCTGTTGATGCTAAATGTAGCAGTCTTGGTGATCTGCTGTTGCTAGTAAAAACACCTTTTGCTGAAAGAATAACCTGTGTATTTATTGATGAGGCAGCAGGGGTTTTTTAATCTTCTAATTCCTTGAACCTTTCCGTAGCTGGGAAAACACAGTTGGCTGCAGATGGCATTGATCCTCTGCATCGTCAGACTCTAAATAAAGATTCAGTCATGATTCTGTTTGGTACTCAAAAGTGAGGGGAAGGAAACATGAAAGGTGCTCCTGCAGAAGGAGGAACCCAATGAGAATGCTTATATATATCTATTTATCTGCCTTGTCCTGGAAAACTTGTTCTCAATATCAGGTAAAATTTGAAGCCTCTCAAAAATGTTTCCATCCTCTGTTAGATTAGCCAGCCTTGTAGTAGCCTGTTGGGATGGAGTTGGAGGCGGCAACTGTTGTTCTCGGAAGGCAATGCAGGTAGTGATGGAGCTGCACAGGCATTTCTCTGCCTTCACTATATTTTTAGCCTCTTAATAACATCTGTGGGGACTGTAAGCATCGCATCAAGCTCTGTATATTAATTCAGATCTCCACTACAATAGCAACTTTATAGCACAAGGAGGAGTGCACTTAGAACGGCAGAAAAGCAGTGAGTCAACAGACTTTGACGCGTGCCGTCTTTCTCTGCTGTTCTATGTTAAGCAGCAGCAGACAGTCCAAATCCTTGCTGACTTGTGACAAAATCCTAGAAACCCCTAGCGACCATGTTTTGGTTTTGGCAGCTTTCATGGAACAGCTAACTTGTCAGGATAAGGCTAAGGTATCTGTACATTTATCAAGAAGTGCCATGCTGCCATTCATCATGTAGTGACTGCAAGTTTTGGTGGTGTCATGGGCTTGAGTATTCAGCCAGACTCCTTTAGTGACCCACGTTGGGTTGGATCTGAAAGCATTTTGTCTGCAAGGCATTTATGTTCCCTTGGGATTTGTTGGGATGATGACAAAGTATTTTGCTGCATTTACTACACTGGTGCCATTTCTTTTAATGATATCTGCAGTAACAAGCTGGACAAATATAAAAAGCTTTCTGCAAATCTAGATGAAATCCTGTCTGAGACCTCTACGCTGCCTCCTGAGAAAAAGTATTTAGTGGAAAGAACATACAATGAGTATTTTACCTCATCCCTTTGATCACGTTGACATTCAAGATATCTAGTGTTTCTCTTCCTCTTTGAGAACACGGTATGCTATTTTCTGTGCCGCAGTATAGTGCACTGGTGAAGAAGAGGCTGCTCCAAGTGCCTGGCTCGTGGAGGTGCGTTTTTGTCAGGGCAGAACTGATCAAAAGTAACTAATGATTAATACATGATTTGCACATTCGATGTTCATTGTTGGGGCTCAAATCTCTCCTGTTTGACGTCAGCCTTCTGGAATGTTCTCGGAAACGTTAAATGAAATTACTTCAGTCCTTTCTCTGGTGAAAGGATTTAAAGCAAGAAAGCTTTGTGGGCTTTTTTTTTCCCCTCTCCTGCTGAAAAGTGGAGGCCACCTACATTTGATCAGGTTCCTTTAGACTCACAGTGTTTTAGAAGGGGCGTCTGACTTGTAGAAAGTGAAAACTAGCAAGCTTCAACTTAAGTGAAAGGAGAATGTCCCCTCTACGTGGCAATTTAAATATTTTTGGTGACAGTATAGGAGATAGAACTGTAGGAGACAGAAACTGCTAATATGGCTGCTTTTGTCCCGCGTGGGATTTTGAAGTCTGGAGTACCGACTCACTCTCTGCAGCATCCTTGGGCTGTGTTCATCCAAATAGGAGGAGGGAGGGCAGTATTTGTAAGTTCATCCAAGAAAATTTAGAATTTCAGCAGGGATTTGAAATTTAATTACAATTGCTACGTGTCTTTTTTTCAAAGAACATTTTTTCTTTTCTCCCCTTTAAGCTGTTGATGAATACTATTAATCGAAAAATATTTCTCCAGTGATAATTTCTTTCAGGAGTGCTTCTGTTTGCAGCCTATATAAATAATTTTATGTTCTCGCTGTTATAGCAGTGACAGATGATACTTTCTTTTTATTTTTATTTAGACACCTTATATTACCCAGCTCACTGAGGTAAGACAGACTCTTCTTCATATGTTGAAGCTTCAAAGCCCATGATGTGCTCAAAAAAGATACTACATTATTTATTGTAATTTTCCTCTCTTTTTTTATCATTGCAACTATAATCGCTTTTTGCATAAGGTTATTTCTGAAAGCTATAAAAGGAAGAAAAAATGGTTTGTTTTGGTTGAGACCAGAAAGGCTGTTTTCTAATGAGTGTTTTTATCAAAACTACTGTGCTTGGATTGCTTCTGCATTATGAGACAGCTGAGCTGTATGTATAATATATCAGAAAGGATAAACAATGCACGTTTTAAATCATATCCTGACACTGCTGAAGATGTGACCATCTTATCCGAAGGAGCTGTTGCAGAACGTGAGCCAAAGAGAGCTTGTCAATATGGTAGCAAGGGGTCTGACTATTTTCTTTTCCTTTTTTTTTTCTGATGTTGCTTGTTTAAAATTGCCCAAATTCCTTGCATATCTGAATGTGTAAGTTATTGAATTCTGGCCTGCCACTTCCTCAGTTGCTGTCCTCAGTCACGTTGCCTTGTTTAGGAAAGGATGGACTTGAAGGTGAGTGGGCTCTAGTCCCTGCTGCTGTGAGGATGCCAAAGCCAGGCAAGCTGTCTTGTCTCCCCAGACTATCAACTAGTCAGGTTTCCTGTCGAATCCCTAGGACATGTCTTCTCTGTAAAACAGTACCTGTTAGAAACTGGTGGCTTTTCTTCAGGCTCGCTTGATAAAACATAAGCTTTCTCCTTTCATATCCACTTGAATGCTTTCATTTTTCTTAGCCATCAGAAGGCCCGCATGAGTCTTTCTAGTCCCACATAATTTCACCTGCTGTAACTGGCTTTGTTTTAATGGTTGCAGGACACTTTTTCATAAATACTTTATACAGGAAAGAGGGCCCCCTGGCACGAGGCTGACCAAAACAAAGAAGCGCGACTTGGAGAATGTCATACATGCCTATTCTTTTTCTTTAAAAATGCATGGGTTTTGGCTTGCAGGCATTATTTGGCGATGTGGAATGGGAAAGGAGGGATAAAAACAAACAAAAAAATTACTTTTATCATCTTCACTGCTATAAATATCATTTAAAGGAGAGACTCCCATTTTTCACTCTGATTTCAAAGTCCCTTACCACCTGTGTTTTGAGCAGTTAAATAGCAAATCAGCTGTGATGGGATTTTTTTTTTTATTTTTTAGGCTTTTGTGCGTTTGATCGAAAGATAAGCAGCACCGCCAGAAGTTGTATGTGCTGGCAGGGGCCGGGCTGAGTTTAGTTAGCCTGTGTTTTCACTTTATTTCTGTGCACGCCGCCAGTGACCTTCTCAGCAGGAGAAGCAAACGAGAACGGAGAAATGGCAGGCAGGGGCTACAGGGGAAGCCTTGACTGAAACAGCTCTTTCCCTCCCAGCCCTTTGTTTCAGTGTGGTCGGTCTTGGTTTGGTTTAAAGATGTTATATATATAAATTAACATACATAAAAACACATAGCGCAGCTCAGGCCTAAGCTCTCAATAGCCGCTGGAAGCTTCAAGCGTGCTGCGGAGAACGGTGCTCCCGTTGGAGAGGCAGCACACGCTGTATAAATGTATATATAAAAAAATGCTATGTAATACTCTTCTGCTACCAAAAAATAAGGCACTATGTGTTTACTGCTTTGAAGAACGACAGATTTTCCTCACTGCTGGGCAGCACTGGCCAGGCTGAGGGGCTGGGGCCGGGCTGCTGGAACCATCCAGAACCGGCGGGAACCGCCCGCGCCCAGCAGGGGGCAGCCCTCGCCTCTCCTCACGGCGCGGCCGGCGCCCAGGCACTGGCGCCCAGCACAGGTGCCTGTTGCTTGCGGAAACGCTTGTGACAGTTTGAACTGCAGGGATTTCAGGAATTGAGCTTGGTCCTCAGGCGGTGAGGCTTCTTCCACAGCTTTCCAGGGGCTTCGGCACTTGGACTGCTTTTGAGTCCCTCAGAGTTGCAAGGGAAACTTCTCACTTGCAAATCTGCGTGTGAGGGAAGGGAAGTGTCTCCTGGACTGTCGTGTCAGGTGAGTTTGGTCTATTTATACCCTTTCCTCCGTCAAAGTGACATAAGTATTTGATAGTGTGCCTTAGTTTGTGTTGTCTTAATAGTTAAGGTGTCAATATTTATTTTTAATCACGGGAGCACACCTAGTAGATAGGCTGAGAGCGTGTCTGTGCCTCTGACGGCTTTTGTGGTAAAAAAGCCAAACAAACAAAAAACAACAACAACAAAAACTCCACCCACAACCAAAAAAACAAAACACAAAACCCCAACCAGCCAACAAAAACCGAGTAAAACCAAACACATACCAAACCAAGCCCACAAACTGACCAGCAAAAAACTAAACAAAAAAAAACCCAACTCATGAATGCCTGCCTTGTGATGAAGTATAATCACCTGCAACATCCACGAACGAAAGGAATGTTTTATGAAGTTGATTATGTAACACTTTAAAAATCCGGTTTCTTGGCTTCAGTTGTAAAGAAAATAAATCTGTAGGAAATAGGAGGCTGTTAGGTTGGTGGTAGGGAGAACAGCACGGATGATGGAGGCTGCTAAAGACGGCCCAGGAAGAGAAAGTGATGTGTGACAGGCGTTACAAGGTGCAGAACGTTTTAGACAAATGAAGATAATTAAGTTCACTGTGGGAAATAATTTCTAGACTTTGAGGATCTTAAGTGGTTTTCTCTTAATTCATAGATGAGACTAATTTTCGTAGTCTTTGCCCAAACAAAATCTGACTTCTTCAACATGGCACACTGTTACCTGTATGCGCTTTTTGGGGATACATGAAGCAAATGCATAATTACCCATTGCACATTGTATTATGGAGTAAGGCTGTAGCTGATTTTCCTGCTTTCTGACAGTAGACTGACAGAGTTGCAGCTCATAATCTGAGGGTCTGTCCTATTCTGTGGGTGTGTATTGCATACTTAGAGTACCACTAGCAAATACAGAATAATTTTAGACAAATTTGTCTTTAGCAAATCTGGAAGTATTGTAGAGAAAAGCTAATGTGTTTTTTCTCATCCTTTGCCCTAACTCAAATCTCAACTGTTTTTTCCACCGCCGTCCTTTTGCAACTTCTTTCCCATTCTGACCCCGGCCAGCTTTGCTTCCTTAAGTTACTGTTCCTTATCCCTGAAATCACAATGTTTGTACAGTCCTTTGGCATATGGTTGGGTAGATTGTACTGATGAGCACTTAAACGTGAACTGTCCTTTCAGTATCAACATTTTTGGTAAAGATTCTCCAGGGATGAACAGCACTTTTGTGAAGTGGTTGAGGCTCCCAGACCCTCAGCTCTGCAGCCCCAGCAGAGTTTCCCATAGCGGTTTTGTGTCCTGGTTAGGACCCCCTTCCTCGTACCCTCTTGTTTGCTGCTAGGTTTTATGCATTCCTGCTGAGGGTGGCCCCTTGCTGAAAGCTGTTTAGTTCCACGCTGAGTTGGGCTGCTGTTATGTTCTGTGTCTCTGGCTGGGGTTGAGCTGAGCTATGTGAAATTCATGCTCTTTTGAGAGTATGTGAGGCCGAACAGAGCTGAGGAAGCTCACTTGGGCGCCAGGAGCAGTATAGCCACATGCTAACGTGGCTATAATTGAGCCAGCTCAGAAACTGTAGGCAGCATAGCTGCATTTTATCCTCCTGAGCAGGCTGAATTTATCTGCAGGGAACCATCTGGCTGCCTTTGGTTGAGGCAATGATGCAGACTGCTGCATCATAGTACTTATTTCACTGGTGCATCTCTGACCTGTATCAGTAGGTGAGCATGAAACAATCAACTTTTCTAGGCAGAACTGTTGTGTTGATCCGTTCCCAAGGCTTTCTTCTTTTCCTAGGTCTGGGGGCGTACATATTACCCATGATACCTGGTTAGTTTTGTTCACGCAGATGATACAAAGCAGCAAGGGTTTATTGGCATTAGTATTCTAGGTACTGTGACTCTATTTAAACTTGTCATGCTTTGTGGATAATGTTAGTGCTATTTCTGAACAGCTATATAACTTTCAATCTGAATGAATCTTTTTTTAAAATTAAAAATATAAAAAAAAAAAATCAGTGGTGTATTTTAGTTCCCCCTACGTGTTTGTAAGAGGAAAAAGTAATCACTGTGTCCCTAATGGTTACAGAACTGCCGGAAGGTATTGCCACTACTGCTTTTTACTTTTACCCACGGAGGTTTTCTTTCATACATGTTCTGAGTAGAGGACTGAATGTTAGGGGGAATAGGATTCTTCTCGTACATGTTTTATTTTCATGATACCATGTGGCACAGTGATACTGATAAGACCTTCTTTTATTCTTCTACAATGCTCTTGACTCAAGGTAACCTTGATATTCACTTCTGGGACTTGATTCATTTTCTGAAGTTAAATGGCTATGTTAATTAACAAACAATTTAGACTTGTTTACCAAATTCAGTAAAATCACCATTTTTGCTGTTAGAAGACCTAAAATGACTGTGACTCAATTGCTGTTTACCCGAACAAATTTAGGGCAAACTTTGGTTTATTGCACTATGTTATGTTTTCCACTAACTTCTTCAGTTCTCTTAGCAACGCAAAGGCAAAATGATGGCTAGCCTTAGATTAATGTTCAAGTTTTAAACAAGGTAAATAAAATCTTTAAAAAGACGAGTATGGTTGATACTTAGCACAAGCCTAACTCTGATATGCTTCAGGGACTCCTTTGAACTTCTGTTCCTGAAAATGAAAGAATCACTCTGTGTGGCAGATGCAGAGGGAATTTCCTGTGTGGAAAGAAAAAAACCAACCTGCCTTAATTAAACTTCCTGCTGAAAAGGAATCTGCAGGGAGTCAGAGGAGCTTCTCTGCAGTTGCCAGCTATGGAATTTCAATTTTGGGCACTTATCCTAGAAATCATTGGTGCTTTGTTGAGTTCTTGTGTGTTCTATTTTCCACCCTTTAATTAGTGTCATAAATATGATCCTCAGTGGTTTTAAACTGGTGTAATTCCACCTTGAATTAAGTGCCACAATGGGTTCCCACCTGCGTGTGTCGTTCGAGGAGTGCCATAGTAGACTGGGACAGAAAATGAGTAGTTGGAGGTTTAGAGTCAGTCAGTAATACAGTAAGTCTGGGATGGCTTGTTACTCTTTTTATAAAGATGGAGCTAGATGTTTTTTTGGAAATTTTTTTAGGTAGGGGGAAGAGAAAGTATCAAAAAATGAGGTGAGGGAGGTCTATGAGATAGTATTATTAACATTTTTTGCCTTTTATTGTATGAATTGTTGAAAGTTAGTTGCCTGCTCTGTGTAGTAGTTATTGGCACAGACTGGCATTTAATGACAAACAGTGAAATTAAACTGTTTTGCCACATCTTGAGTATTCCCTTAAAAAGAAAAAAGATGGGAGGGGTTGGGGGGTGAATCAGCTGGGTAGACCTCTCGTTCCCCTCCCTCCCTCTTCCCATTTCTCTCTCTCTCTCCTCTTTGTCTCCAGCCATACATTCTGTACCTATTTATTTTGTGTCTGCTCCACACATTATATTTAGACAAGCTCTGTCAAACTACTTCACCTTTCACTAAAAGCCCTCTGCAAATGAAGTGACATATGGGCAACATTTTGGGTACAGTTTGCATTCAGAGTTTAGATACAAGTATGATTAGTGGGGCTCGGATGCTGATGGTTGGTTTTATGCATAGCTGTCTAATTTCATTAATGCGGTGTTCCCAGAATTGCCATTTGCAGTTCAGGTAGTGGCGTTTATGAATTCATCGGTCTGTGTAATGCACATGTGGACATGACAAACCCAGTCCTTTCACCACTGATAAAATGCTAAGTGTTGTCAATCTTTATTCATAAGCAGCATTACATCCACTTAGTTACTGGTGTACGGTTTGGTGCTGTGAAGGTGGCTGGTTGTATCATGAAATGGTCCGGCCATCGATGACTTGCAGTGAATTCCTCCGGTTCCTTCTTTGTGTCTTTGGTCCCTTTCTGTCTTTATTTCTGTGCTACAAATCATTTTTCCAAATTATATTTTTGAAGTGCGCTCCAGGCAGCTTTTTATGTTTCCCATAGTTTGGTAATTTACCAAGTCTGAAACCTCACACTGAAATTTGTCCTTTCAGCCTCAAGCCCCTAATATTCCGTAACTGTTTGGTTGAACTCAGTAATTACAGAAAATAACCTCTGTAATTTATAATATCTTCCTCTCCCAGTGATTTCCCAGTGTGCTTGTCATATATGCCATTTACTATGAAGTTACTATGTAAATAAACCTAAATGGACATCTGTCCAATTTGTAGTTACTATTGCCTGGTGCTGGCAAAAAGAGGAATAATCAGCTTGTGTAGGACAATTGGGGATTGTTTCAAATTTGCTAAGCCAGTGGAGATACAAGGTGAAATTCTGGTTACCCGAAGTCAACAGCAAATCTCTTATTAATCTTAAAGCAGTGTTTCACCCAAATATATTAAATAATTTTTTCAAACCCGTGGAAGTAAATGAGATTTTTGGGATCAGCCTTTACTGGTGATTATTTGATTTCATGGGAAATAAAAATCCTGAGACTTAGCAAACTTTTGGAGTTGTTTTTTTTTCCTTAGTGAAATAATGCATGCTAAGTCAAGAAATGTGAATGATTTGTAATTCCCTTCTGAAAAGTTTCAGGCATCTAACCACAAGATGGAAGGAAACGCATCATGCGTTAATCAGGCAGAACAAGGAAGAACAAAATAGGAGACTGATGCAAACATTTTGCTAATCTCAGCTACGTGATAAGTGCTTGTGAATATTGCATACATTGTAGCTAATTAGCTGCTTCCTGAATCATTGTGAATTGTATTGTAGTAGCTACTGTGAGACCAGGACTAGAGTTTCAAGGTGACCAGGGAACACAAAAGAAGGTTTCTTGGAGGAGGCTGGCAAATCAAACAAGAACAAAAACTCCAAGGCTTTTCTGTAAGCATGACTGAAGAGGCAGGAGTGACAAATAGATGATGAGACAGTGGACAGTGCTGGGCAATGTCCGGTGTTTACATCAGCTGAGTAAATGCTGGACAGTGGCTTTTGCACTCCAGCAGCGTCAACGGCATTGATTTTTGAAGGTATTTTCATAGAGTGCTAAGGTGATATTTGAAGGGAAAATCAATATAATATTTATCTGAGACTGTGTACCCTTCCCTCTCCCCAGGAAAAAAAAACAACCAACCCTTGTTAATATAAGGAGAACGGGGAACAATCCCAGAAGCCTTTGCGGATCAATATATTGTTGAGCTAAAGGAAATAAGAGGTTTGTTGATGCTCCCAGGGGTACAAGTTGTATAAACTGATGTGCAAATAATTTACTCTGCAAGGAACCCTTTGAGCGCTACCATGCATTCACTCATTCATTTGCACTTAAGTTTCAGATCGGGAAAAACATCTTCTAAACAGTGTCTTTTGCTTTATGGTTTTTCACAGAACTCTGTGGCAAGGTTGGCATGGGGGCAGGGTTATACTTTTTCCCCCTTAGAGTTTTGGATCCTGTTGCATTTTTATTACTGAAGCGGGCAATTCCTTGAAGTGTGTTACTTGAAGTGTGCTGCGCAGGCTTTGATATGCCACTGCCAGTGACAGAAATATTAGGAAGGATGTTTTAAATAGTCTCCTGAGGATTTTCAGCACGTGCTCTTTCTAAACTTGGTCAGGTAAGTAGAAGGTAGTTCTAGGTAAAATGTCGGTGCTGTACCTGAAGTGTTCCATCCCTGGTTGTGCTAGCTGGTGGACTGCCTTGTTACAAGTGCCTGATGTCAAAGATCAAGCAAAGACAGCAGCGACCCTGCAAATTAGTCTGTACCTCATGTGGGATGAAGCTTGTGTACCTCTATTCACCCTGATGCATGGCAGGGAATAGTGGGTGGGGATACCTGCTGCATTCAGGGAAATCGTGATTTGAAGTGACTTCAGTTCCGTAGCCTTCTGTAAAAAAGAATAGGGGAAATAAGTTTAAACTCCCCAAAACACAAGTGATGATGACTAAGAAAATGTCTCTGGATGAATTAAGTGTTACTGTAAAATATAACCGAACCTCAGAAGTCTGCGGTTAAAATGACTCAAAATTGCACAGCTGTAGGAAAGTTCCAAGTGTCAAATTAACATTTCTTTTTCCAGTTTCGATTCCTGTTCTTTACATTATAACTGCATGAAACTGCTATTAAGAAGAGCAGAGCCCAGATGTTGCTGTTGATTGTTGTTGTTTATTGTTGTGCAGAAGGAAAATAATATCTGATTTCTATTGGAAAACACTGTGGAGATAAATGCAAGCATCGGATTTGGATTTAAATGATGTTGCTACAAGTGTGATGCATTTTCCCTTTCCCCAAGCCCTCTATTCCCTAAATTCCCCTGCAATGCTTCTAGTACCATACTCTGCAGTCTCTGTACAATACAGCTTTTCCCAAAGTCTGAGAGAGATTTATATATAGTTATGTACTGTTATCACTCGGGGCAGCTTCAAAACAATCTACCAGCAAGAAAATGAAGATTGCTCGGCCTCCAAAAAAAGCAAATAGTCTGAGCACAGTTGCAGGTAGCTTCTCAGATACTGCAGATTCCCAGAGATGCCTCTCTGGTTTGGGCCATGTTGGCTCTAAGAATCACAGAATACTTTAAATTAGAAAGATCTCTGGAGGCCTCTAGTTCAACCCTTTGCTTAAATTGGGCCCAGCTTCAAGTTCAACAAGATTGCTCAGGGCCTTGTCCAACAGAGCTTAAGGAGATCCCGTGGCTCCTCTGGGCCCCGTTTGACCAGCATTTGGTGGTGGAAGAATTTGAAAAACTCCCCCCCGGGCATTTGGCCAGCGTCATGGCGAAAAAGCTTTTTCTCTGATCAGAGTTTCCTGTCCCCCAATCATGCTTTTAACTTGCTAATAAATAGTATTTGGCTATATGGGCAAGTAAAAAAAAATTCTTCCCCCTCTTTGGTGATGCACTGACGTATTTAGGCACAAGATACTGTATACTCGTCTGTATTTATACATTAACAGACATGTATGATGCAAATGCCTCTGGGATAAATATAGGTAATTACTGGCTCTTGATGGAGACTAGATATGATGGTAATCAGTTTGGAGTGACTGATTACCATTTTTGTTTGTCCTAGGCATATCCTAACAGTGACTTATGCTGAATCTGTTACTACGCTCTTAATCATAATGCATTTTCAAATAGGTTTAGAAGTGACCCTACTGTAAGAATTATTATTTGCTGTTGATGTAAAACATCTCTAAAGACACCTTGCTGTTACTGTGTGGTTATCACAGGTAACCTCCTGTTTTCTGACAGGGAGAACCTCTAGTGTATTTGAACTTTCCCATGTATATAAATGTTTGCTTTCTATTGCTGACCCTGGCACTGTTAATTATAGCGATTAGTTCTGCTTGGCTAAGGGTGTGCACCTGTAGGCTCTGAAGCTCGTTGTACACCCACTTCTCTTGATAGCCCTTCAGAAAAAAAAAAATCCTCCTGAAAAGCCTTAAATCCTTTTTCCTCATTTTCACTGATTTTAATTAGCATCCCAAACATGCAAATTTGTGCGTTGTGTTTAAAGGCTGTTGACGTGCATGTGAGGACGCGGCCTTTGCCTTGACACGCATGGCTTGTTCTGTGTAGCCATGAGATAAGAGTCACTTTGGGTTTGTGAGTCACTGATTGGCTTTAATTAATGCACATGTGCATATTCAAAACATAACGTGGAGAATGTCAGGGACGAGATGACAGACAGTCTTGTGTGGCTCTGGCAGCATTCCCCATGGAATTGTTGTGGCGACATGGTCTCTGCAAGTTACTTCTGCTATCGGAAAAGTGACCAAATGGCGAGTAACAAATCAGTATGCTTTGTCTCCAATTGCCATGTGATCACATCTCACTAATTTCTGCTTGGCAGAGTGCCCAGAAGACCTAGGGACAACTTGGGGAAGGAAGGGGGGGGAAGATTCGGTATGTCCCCAACGTGCGCACCAGTTGTGCTGGGGAATGCATACCACCCTGACAGGGAAACCAGGGCATTTTGCTCTGTTAAACACAACCAAGTGTTTCAATAAGTTTAACACAAAATTACACTTTCTGCTTATCTCACCGATTCATGTGAAGTGTTGGGCAGTTCCTTCTTTTCTCCTGTTATTTTGGTTACGTGAGGTATTGTTTTACACAGTGCAGGCTTCGTTTAGACAATGTGGGAGCATGGGCTGTCATGGGAAATACAGGACGGTGAAAGGCACTTTGAGATATGTTGGAGCTTGCAGCCTGTCCCAATGTACTTGGCTTAAAAATATATTTAAAAAAAGAAAAGATTATTCCCATTCCATGAACCACATGAGACTTGTATTTGTTCCTGTTTTGTTTTGGGTCAGACGTTACACTTGTTTTGTTTTTTTTTTCTCCTAGAAAACAACTAAAGAAGGAGCCTGCACTAAGCAGTAGTGTTGTGGTGAGAGAGGGCAAAGATTTAGCTTCAAGTCTCTAGTGTAATAACTTAAATCTGAGTCTTGAGGTGATCTTTACTTTAGTGATTCATGATCACTTGGCTACTTTGAGGTGCAGATCTTTTTGTTTTCATCTTGAAATTCCATTTGATACCTAAAAGCTTAATTGAAAAAAGTAGCAATGTACTGCTAGAAAAAGCTCTGGATGTAACTAACTGCTGCTTTTTTTTTTCCTCTTAATTAAAAATAGCAGAGGAATTGATGGGGGGGAAAACCCTAATTGGTGTGATATCTCCATGGGGAAAATAAGGGCTATGAGTCCCCACACTTAACTTCCAGGAGAAGGTATATCCAAGAAAGGAAAACTAGCATTTAAATGACTTTGAAAAGTCCATTCTCTTTATAGCAAAACTGTTAAGTATATTTGGTTCTACAGAATCTATGAATATTTCAGTTTTTCATCTTGATTTGGGATGAAAATAGATACTGAATTACCAAAATTTGCCATTGGGCAGCAGATCTGAATTTCAATCAATTCTAAGTATGCAGTAATGAAAGATTTCTTACAGGCTTTATTCAATATTTCTCATTCTCCATGTGCAAGGAAACATGGTCTTGAGGCTTAGAGACCATCACATATTTTTTTTTTTTTCTCCCCCCAGTGGAAACTTCAGAGGAAAATATACTGAGAAGCCCAAAATATTACGGAAAATAGATTCAGGGTAGCGGGTGCAAATCTAAACACTGAAAAACTTTTTCCATTAGGCTCTTAACTATTCTTGATTAAAATTAATGTTTGTTTTTCAGAAAGAGTTCAACTTAAAGCTAGAGAAAATCTCATTGGAAATCAGCTTTAAAAAGTCTTCTGTTTGAGTGGTGCGGGTGGTGGTGTACTTAGTGGTGGTCCTCCTGACTTACAGCAGTGAAGATTTAAGTGTCGTGATGCTTTTTTGTGACTTCCCTATAATAAAAATAATAATAGGCAGATTACGTGTGTGCTCTTCCATTCTCTTGGAGTAGATTTGCTTTGTGATCAAGCCCTCTAGCTGCTTCATGTTTCAGATTATCTGGCTGTGCAAATGGACTGTATTTACCTGTACTGAGGCTGTCTTAACAAACAACTGCATGCCAACTGAAATCTAAATCTCTTATCACAAATCTTCACCAGCTGAGAAATATTTTGACATTTATAGAGAAGTCTTTTGTTCCCCCGCAGACTCTGTTTCTGTTCAGAGCGCAGAATGAAGCTGCTTTTGTCAGATCTCTTCTATTCCGATGAAGCTTTGAATCTCATTTGGGTATCGGACATAGGAAATCCTGGAGTCAGAGCTTCCAGACTAAATTTTTATGTGGGGATCAGCTTTGAGTTGAAATGTATATTCTTCATGCAACCCATACCTGTTTTGGTTTTTTTAATTTCATTTCTGTATGCGATGTACTGTGGAGATCAACATAACTGCACATTCTCATCGCATCAAATGAATTTTCAGTGGTCTTCCTGCCCCCCAGCCCCAGATAGGTTTCTGTTAGCAGATCTGTGATGGTGTATATGTCCCTGACACTTCCTCTCACACACGCAGTCTTATGAGGGAGACTTTGGATAGACTGACATTCTAGTAATGTAGACAAGATCAATCTAACTGAATTTACACCCATTAGTCAGGAGATGTGTCGAGCTGGCAGACCTCAATGCTCAAGTCTCTGAAGCATCACAGCTATGTTACCTCTGCTCAGTGCCTGAGTTTTCAGAAACTAGTGCTTTGTTTCTATGGGGTTTTTGTGGAGAATTGTGACATTTCGGGTAGGAAAGAAACCGAGAACAGAGATGGTGTTTGGATGTCTCCAGTTATCAAGCCGTGCAACACACCATGGTTTTCTTCCCTTGTGAGCAACGTTTTTCTGGAGAAAAGCCCAGGGAGAGAGTGCCACATGTGTGGTGAAAAGAAAAGATGTCCTCTTAAGTGGAAGTCAGACACTTTTCCAGAGAAATGTTAAATTGAAATCCTAATTTTTCCATTACTAGAACTTTCTCCATCCTATCCGTGGAACAGTGGGAGTGGTGATGAACCGCCTTCTTCCCACTTTGAGATGTGAGAGGTCTGAAATGTTACTCGAGGGGAGATGGGACAGGAGGGTTAAAGGCAGCACCACTTATCTGACTTCTGAACTGTGGAGTCACCGTGTAGGTAAGTGTCTGGTTTCAAACTCTGAAAAAAAATATCCTGTCATTCATTCTTTGTTCTTGAGTGAGAAATGTGTTTGTAGTTCATGTCATTCCTGTTTAGGCATGTCTTAGTCAACTAGGAGCTGTTGTTTTGTTGTTATGGTAAAATATGAGTGAGAAAAGTTGTCTTTAAGTGCTGCTGCTTTTGCTGGTCCCTGTGCCCTGCTGTGCTGACTATGTGCTATGCAATGGTTTGATGTCTCCACAATGCCTTCAAACCAACACCTAGTGGCTGCTTTTATTTCTAATTCTTAGTTGTCTCACAGCATCCCTGATTTTTAGGTTTTTTTCCTTATTTTCGTTCTTGAACTATTTTGGAGTCTTTAAGTATTTGTTGCCACTTTTTTATTGCGCAGCTTATAGATGGTGCGTTATGCAACTGGTGAAAAGCAGTAGTAATTTCAAATGCATTGGGATTTTATTTTTTTTAATGCTGCAATGTTGTATGCAGCTAATGGGACTTTCCTGCTATAGTTACTCTGAGTGAAGCGCGGTGGGAAACAGGAAACTTCCATTGAATCTTAGGAACAAGATGGGAACTGGAGTCTGATTTCCAGAAAAAATTATGACCTAGAGAAATAGTTCAAGATTCCCAAAGTAACCATGTAAAGTCATGTTGTGGATGTCTTTAACATATTCTGTAAAGTCTCTGAAAAAATCTGTCTGCACCCAGTGCAGTGGATATAAAAAACACGGAGGAGGAAAAAAAGGGGAAGGGGGACAGACACACCAAGAAACCACAAGCAGAAAGCATAAAAACTAAGTAAGTGCATTGGAAGTGATTGTGAAAACGTTGTTCTTCACACTATATATAATTATTGTCTAGCAGTTAAGTCTGGCTATGTGAGTGCATTAGAAATACCCAAAATAAGCAAAGGTGAAAAGAGATGACACAATTGTTAGTTTGATAAAATAGACTTACTTGTACTCACTGAAAATTCACTATTTAAAATGTCTTAACATCTCAGCCGGTTTTACAGTATGGTTTCCTATACCTGCCTCCTGGTGTTCTGCCAAGAGAGTACCTGGAGTACTGACACATCAAATCCTGTTACTACTGCTCTTATAACTAGAGAACAACAACATCTTAAACTCAGTTGCTAAAATGGCTGTTTTCCAAGACACTGATAGGGTATTTTCATTTTAAATGAAATATATTTAGAGGAACTGCTTCATGAATTTTTATATCTATATATTTTTATATTTACATGAACTGCTTCACATATTGAACGAAAGATAAAGCAATATATGTACCTCTCCCTCTAGCTAGATGGGTAAATATAAAGCAAGAAGATGTAAATGGAGACAAACTGTGCACACGCACACACCCCCCTTTTGTTTTACCTCTCAGAAGGTAAAACCTTGTATGTACTTTTCTAAATACACTTCCATATTCACGACTTTATATGTGTCCATGTTAATATCAGGTCTTTATATGCATCCATGTTAACAGGTACCTGGCTTATTAAAATCGGAAGAAGATGCATGCTAAAAATGAGGTGAATAAGTGATTTTGTCTTGTTTGGGACACCTGAAGTCATTGTGGTCACAGAGCTAAGGCCCGTGATGGGCTGCCCCCTCCATCAGGGGAGAATTTTTCAACTGAGCCATCCTTTTTGACTCACTTAGCAAGCCCTTTGCTTGCATGTTTCTGACTTGCCAGGGAGATGCCAAGTGCTTGGCAGCTCTTTGCATTATGATTTGCTTCAGAAATCAGTTGTGGAGGCTACCAAGGACACCTACTAGAAAACTCAACACTGATTTTGGACTTGCAAGGCAGGCATGTGCCCTCCTCACACTCCACACCTCCCTGTCTGTGCTGTACTCCAGGAAAGTGAAAATGCTTGCGCTGCCTGCTATCGTTGTCTATTTTGGTTGTTGGTAGCATTTACTTGGAACTCAGAAGGGATTCCATCCCCTGTGTCTGTGTTACCCATACCAAAGCCTACACAGTTTCACGCTCTGGTCAGCCGTGTGTTCTGTAAGATCTGGCAAAAATGATGGGGACGTCTCAGTGGTTGTGAGCGAGACAGTTATTGTGCATATATTCTAACCTAGCGGTAAAGATAGTAAAGCTAAGCACACCTTTGCTGGGACTGGGGGAAGCAGCAAAGGAAAGAATTTCTGAAAGGAAAGAAAACCAATACAGGGCAGAGCAAACGCTTTTGGAAAAAAAACCACAGCATAGTGTGGTGGATGTTTTCTGGACGCTTCTTTCGTTATTATTGTACAGCACTGCTGACAACATAACTGTCTCTTTGCATGTGCCAGTATGTTACCTTAGATTTTGAGCCTAAGAGCATCATGTGTAAATATACTCGAGGTGCAACTTTCCAGGTCAGAATTTTTCCTAGGTAGCAATGTGAGACCTTATCATAGTGTAAGATGCTAATCTTGTAGTCTTGTCTTATATCCAGGCAAAATCTGTCTGAAAGCAGAGGGCACACACCACTCAGGGCTGACTTTCAACTTGGTATTCTGCAAAAACAGCATCAAATGTGATCAGGAGTTGTATCTTTTGGGGTAGCATCTGTTGGAGTAAGCGTTGTGCTCACTGAGGAACTTGCAATTTTAGCAGGTGGGAACACTTTTATAGCAGAGGGGGGTGTATGACGATAAAACTAAACTTTTACTGTCATCAGCCCTTTACTGTCATCAGCCATCAACCTATTGGGGTTGGTATTGGTACATACAGAATGGAAAAGAAAAATAAATGAGGGATTATTTGTAGCTTTTTTCCTTTCAGGTGGAAGAACAGATAGTGAGGTATACACAATAAGACTTTGAGTTTTCTTCATTTTAATTGAACATTCAATATCACTTTGGTAGAAATTACTCATTGTTAGTTTTTAAAATTTATTTAGTAGAGTCACAAATTGTATATAATAATCACTTTCATAGATCTACAGAGTCCTTTCTCAGCCAGTGAAGGATTAAAAGCAAAAGCTGTTACTGGGAGGTGAAATTACAGTATTTGTGCCATTGTCATCTTTTCATGTTTTGCCTTTTTTCATCCTTTATTATTTTTCGATCTTTAATCTCCTTCTCCTTAATTTACTCTTTGAGGCAGTGGCGATGGCTTATGAAAGGATGATCAAAGCATGAAGGGAATAATTCGCTCTTTTGGTTTCAAAGTCTCACCTCAGTATTGCAAACGGGCTACGAACCATTTTTGGTTGAGACCTAAGTGCCTCTGTCTAATTTCTTGGTTTGGCAGTGGTGTGTGAGATTGTGCAAGTCACACCACCTGCACTCCCTTAAGCCCTGTTTTGCTCTATTATCCTTCCCGACATCCACTCCACAGAAATTAAATTGAGTTCAAATAGATATAACTTACTAGAAGAATACTGGACTCCAAATTTACACCTTCTCCTTGATAACTTCCATATAATTCCTATCAAAACTATGAGATGAGTACAGTGAGAAGTCCTGCAGCCTCTGTTACTCGTGAGCTGTTTACGAGTTTATCCTCTTTCTTAGACCACCATGTTTAGCTAAGTGGTGCAAAGACCAAAAGAAAGTGCAAAAAGATAACAAACATTGTTTTCTCAAAAGATCATCTGATGAATCTCCCATTCACTGCATCCAGCTGTCCGAGGACAAGGGGAATGCAGGGGTGGTTTGCTGTGACTATGGAGCAAGGAAGGAATAAGCAGTTGTGTTCATATGTACCAAGTTCTGGGTGTTGGCAGCAGGGAGAGGGATGCCATAACCTGTCTGTTCCAGAATTTCTGACCAGCGTCTGAAGCTTGAGAAAGTGTTGTCCACAGTGGCTATCTGACTGTGAAGTGGTTGAAAGTAGCACAGGAGAAGGTGGGGATTCCAGAGGTTTTCTTTCACAGCATTGATCAAAGGCTTTTAGGGGATAAGGATCACAAAGAGATGTGAAGTGAGATACGAAAGAGTACTATTTATAAAAACCTACCAAACGATGCTTATCAGCTATATTTGGATTAGCCTCCATTTGGATTAGTCTGAGACCAAGGATTACTTTCCTAAGGCAGAAACTCAGAAGAAAAAACTCTTCCAACTATATTAAAAGATTTATGTTTTTACCCTCATATTTAAATGTTATTTTTGTTGTCACCTAAGGGACTGGGAGAAATCATCCACTTGACTCTGCTGGTGACCAGCTGTTGATGAGTGTCGCTCCTTCAATTTGTGATGGCATGAAGAAGGGATTAAAACTCATTTAGGTAATGTATGAATATAAAATCCATGTCACTACAGTGCTAGGTCACAGCAATCATCTATAAGCACTCACAGCAGTGCTGTTGTTTGTGTGTGATCTATAATGAATTTCTCGTGATACAAACTGAATGAATCTGTCAAATGCACCTTCTGCTATCCCTAAGGTAATTTTGTGCCCTACATTTCCTGTGGACACTGAGGAAATGGACCCTCGGATGTTCCCAGATGTGTGCATTGTCTAGTTTTAACACAAGCACACAGTAGATGAATGCTTCTTGTTTAGGACAATATTTTCCACAGGTACATCTCGTCCTCTTGTTCTGTAGAAATCTTTGCTGAGAGCCAGAGTCAGGCCTCAGCGGTTTGTCCTGGTGTTGGAAGTTACGCTGCTCTGTTACATGCATGCCTTAGGTCAGTGCTTTATGGTGCTGTTTAATTTTTAAGTAACCGTGCCTAGTTTGCAGTCTTGCTGCATATTACCCTGCATCCAAGACAAGAGTAAGTGCTTGATTCACAGCAGGATCTTGCAGCCTCCTCGGAGTCTTAGAGGATTTGCGTTGTTGTTGCTGGGTTATCAGACATCCTCAGTAGTTTTTGTCTCTCAGCTGTTATCCCAGTGATTGCTGCTATGTTTGGTGAAGGAAACCTCCATCCCCTGAGAGGGAGGGAATGGTTCTCATTTCTGGGATCACGTCACTGGTGCAAAATCCCTAACGTTCAAACTGATGTCTCGCCTCTGCAAGCAGCAGCTGCATGTAACACTGATCTGGGAATCACATCTGGGAATATGATCAACTCCTCTTCCTCCTACTTCTAGAAAAAACTGTTAGCCTTTGCATGCTTACCTTTAAAATTGTTGCTGTTCTCAGACTTAAGTTTAAATCTTGTAAGTAGGCATGAATAACTGAATATCAGCATGCTTCTCATCAGCAGATCTCTGACTACTTTAAGAAAGATTACTATAATATTACCTCCACCTTTGCAGTTGTGAAAACAGAGGCAAAGCAAGATGATAAGGCTTGTTTCATTTTACAAACAGCCAATGGAAAAATGTTTCAGTGAGCTCAGTAAAACACTGAACAGGGGCCCAGAGCAGCTGTGAAATCTCGTCCTTGGATGTATTCAAAACTCAGCTGGACCAGCCCTCAGCAGCCTGCTCTAACTTTGAAGGTAGCCCTGCGTTTGGCCCACGTTTAGACCAGACAAACTTCAACCAGTATCACGGTATGCTTTTAATTTAAGAGACAAGAATGACACTCAGGTTTCCAGAATTCCAGTGCTTTGTTTGGTCTCTAGTATGTCATGCAAGGTAAATGTATATTTTTCTATTAGAGAGGGAAAAATTAATCTTTTTCTGGCACATTTTATTTTGCCTAGAACAATATGGGAGAGGACTTGAGGACAAAGTCACAATTTCAGCCAGCTCCATGTCGATCCCTTTCTTGACAGTCAGTGTAAAGCTGGTGTAATAGGTGAAGTCAGTGTGAAAGCAGTGTGACCGCTGAGCACATCAAAAGAATATTTATTAAAGTCTACAGTCAGACAGAGCAAACACAAACCACATCTTGCGTCTGTGAAATCCAATTGCATCACGTTTTATAGACACACGGCTAACATAATTGAGTAATTCTGTTTATACAGAAATCATTCCTGCAGCTAGTTTGCTCGGTCAGGGATCTAATGTCACTGGTAACCATGGCACCGTGCTCTTTGCATTTATCAGACTCCTTGCTCTTCATTTTGTGCTGGTGTATAAAAATAAAAACAAAATCAGATCCTTATCTTCATCTTTCTGAAGGTTGTAGGTTATATGTAGCAGTCTGGACCTTTGTTTTTGCATGGGGAAGTATTTGTGATGGGAGACAGAGGCCGTTTCATGATCAGCTCAAGTGCTGTCTGACACGAAATACCTGCTGTGCTTGCGTGCTCTTTTCTGGTATTTTGGGTTTCCTTGGGGCGCTGAGCGGCTGCTGAAAGCTGAGGGAGATCCCACAGGCCCTGTGTGCGTGCTGTGCCATCTGGCAGGAAACACTGACTTTCCAGTGCCATCTCCAAGGACTAGTTTATTTTATCCAGCAACGGCTTTCTGTAAAAGACAAAGAAATTCTCCTCCTAGGAGAATGTCCTAATCACTAGGTTAGTGAGTTTTACACACATACGCTCTGTTCCTCATACGTTTTGAGGGTCATTTGGTTTGGGTTTGTTTTTACAGGGTGGAGTGGATTTCTCAGCTCCGAGTTTCCTCTTCCCTCTTTGCTCATGCAGATGCCATTCAGGCATCTTCCTTAGAGGTGAAAAAAATAAGAGTTGAAACCTCTTAAAGTGGGTAGGGAGTTACAAAATCTTTCGTTTCTTCATGGTAGCTTTATCACAGAGCTGTCATGTGAAAAGGAAGGTGCTGGTAACTATGTTTTGAAAGAAACAGTTTCAGGGGTGGGATTGGGGGGCTTTGACAGACCCAGCTTGTAACAGTGTGGAAAAGAAGACAGCTCGGCTCAGTCCCAAGCAAGGTGCTAACTGCTAGATAGCAATAGTGTTTCAGACGCTTCTTTGTTTTTTCCTGTGCAGGTTAGTTCACAGGGCCCCTGCTCTGCTTGGCCTCAGGTGACAACCTGTGCATCACATGAATCATCTCAGAGCCACCCTGAGAGCGTAAGAGTCTCCTGTTGGCTTTTTGGGGGGATGTTGATGGAGGTATGGGTTTTGTGATGCCATCCACACACCTGGAAATAGAGTATGGCATGAAAACAAGGGCAACTTTGCTATTAATGAAAGTAAGTTTGGAGGGGGTGGGGCAGAGTCGCAGTAACCAATTAAAGGTTCAGATTCAGGTTTTGTTTTGTATTTCTCAGTGAAGCTTTTTAGTGAAGATTAGTTATAAATGTTGCCCTTCCTTTAGAGACGTTATCTTCTATAGGTAAAATCAAACCAAAATTAGGTTATTTCACAGGAATAAATGTTGCCCACGTTTTTCATAGCTGACTGAAGAAGGCCTTGTTTAAAGCCGAAGCTCAACAGATTTTTTTTTGTTGAAGACTTCAGCTTTCAAGTGAGCAGAGGCCCGTGGGTTTAGCAAAGCCAAAGAAAATGTCGAGCATGTAGAAGGAGCCCTTCAAAGAATTGTATTGAGACAAGAAGGTATTCTACCCCACTCTCTGTTTTTACGCAAGCTTAGTTTGTGCCGGGATTCATTGCCTGGATGCATTTCTACTTGCATTTTTGATGAAACATAGATTGCTAGAGCAAAATACAGTATAAAGTTGCAGTCTAATGCTTGCAAAATGCCCTAATTTTTGTTAAAGAGCAGCTATTTTCTTTCAGCCTGTGTGTCTGCCGTTGGCTGACAGAAATCAGATCTTCCCTGAGAATTTCCTTAATTAAGCTGAACATCTCATTTAACAAGAGAGAAATAACTGTATTGATGGATGGTATTATACTGAAAAAATTGAAATTCTACTCAATAATAAAAATAATACATCCTTAGGCTTTGCCTTAAACTCAAACCAGATGTGTATAGATTAGTTAGGAAGCTCTGGCAGACAGACTTTCATATGTAATGGGACAAATTTTTGGAAGCCTTTAGCCATGTTATCCTGAGTACTGGAGTGCAGTGCGTTTCTGATGGAATTACACACGTTGCTCCCGTATAAATGCCAGTGTCTTTATGGTGATTACTGCCTTTCAGTGAATAAGCGGTGTATTAATACTGATTAAGCTGCATTACAGAAATAGAACATTTTCACAGCATTGGACGCTGCTTTGCCAACAATGCTGTGCTGGGTACTGGGAGCTGTTTCAAGGTACTTAGCATTAATGACTGAGAATAGAATTATTAAGTATAAACATTTTATTTTTTTTAAGAGGATGGTTCTGCCAGTCTTGGTGGTGTTGAGCTATAACGAGATATGTATTAGCGATTTTGATGTTAATTAAATAACATCACATTTGGCACTTGTTCTGTCTCATTGTCTCCCCCCTCCTTTTTTTTAAACATTTTTATCTACCTTTAAGCTAATGAGTTGTGGAATTTCACAGTGATTGATGTCTGTTTAAGCTCGTAATTCAGCATGTCTACCATGTGAGATCACTTGGTATGAGGCAAAGGGGAATTGTGCTTGTTCTTAGATGGTACGAAGAATGCAGAAAGGTTTATGTAACATTTTCCAGTGACAGTAATAAATAATTTCCATATCTCTGTTTATATATACCGTTTTCTTGGCTTGCACTGTAAAATCAGGCTGTCCAAAGCATTTACTCATGGACTTTAGCTAACAATTGATACAACAGGGGTAACTTCATTTTTTTAAACATAACTAAGACCTACAATGAGTTACCACTAAAATATTTATTGCTATTATTTTAGAAAAGTATTCTGTGTTTTACTCCCCGTACATGGTTATGAAAGACTAGCAGTAAGGAGATTTTCTAGAAGAGCCCTGAAATAGAAGAATATAGAAGCCCAGACTGCGTTTCTTCTGTTTGAAATACCCTGCATTTTAAGGAGATCTGCGTAGCGCTAAGAAAACTAGAAAGAACAATATACTTTCAGGACTAACATGTAATAACTAACAATTATATACTTTGAAAATAGTCCCAGAGAAGTCAGAGAACCTGGAAATAATCAAAAGGGTAGTCTGAACACGTAGATTGAGTGAGTTAGACATGCTGGCCGAGGGGATGTCATTGTGCCAATAAGGCTTAAGTCATGGATGAAAACTTGCAGGGATTAGAAAGCCAGCATGGATCGGACAGCACAGTTGGGCAGTTCCTTGCCTGTGTCAGCCTTGGGCATGCTGGTGGCATTCTCTGGGAGCAAAAGCACGGAGCTGGAGCCATTGCCTCCGAAATAGCCTGCAGACCTGAGAAACAACTGTGGGAAGCTCACGCTGTTCCACTACTGAGACGCAGATCAAGGAAATAAGGTACACTTAGGTTATATCAGCAGGTGCTTCCTTAGCAGAGGTGGAAGACTTAAATTAGATAAAAACACTGATAACACTAATATCTGCTTTTCCACTGGCAAACTATTCTAGTATCCCAAATAGCAGGTAGCTTCTGAACTTTGTTTTCCCCAAAGTGTCGAAAGTGAAAGGAATCACACTTACTATGGGACTTTGCAACTGGCTGGAGGCTGACACCCAAACATGTTATTCAAACTTATTTCTTCACAGTCTTGTTCCCACATTACGGAGCTTTCATCGGACAACTGGCTGGTGTCCATCAATTTCTGTGCCTGCTTTCATATTTTCTATCAGTTAGACTTGAGAAGAAAAATAAGACTTCACTCAAAACCTCATAGTTCGTTCAGTTGACCTGAAGTCATTCAGTGGTTTGAAAACCACCTTTAGGTTGAAACAAACACATTTTCTGTTGATAGCCTGGATTGGCAGCAAGAGCATTAAGCTGCTAAGAGAAAACTGTCAGGATGTAAAATTTCCCAGACTCTCATGGTTCCCAGGACACTTTCAGACCAACTTCACAAAACAAAAATTTCCAGGTGATGTGGTTTGACGTGTTTGCTAGAGGGTGTGCGGCCTGAACTCGGTTTCTTGTGTTTCCTGTGAGTTTCACCCTCAGTAATGTCCTTCTTGCTCTCCCAGGAACTCCAGTGCTTTCATTTTCCTTTCTGTACTGTGGTATCCTTCCCTGGGAGCATGCCAACACTGACTAGCAAATTTTGATCTTGATTTGTGTGCGGTATTTCTGGTCTTTATTGCTCAAAAGAAGCCATGTCAAATTTTCCTTTAACTCTCACTGGAAGGACGAAGTGGACCAAGGTAAAGAACCGAGCTGTATTTCTCCTTTTGCTCTGTTCAGTCTTGCCTGTGATTACCATGTATCACCTCGTGCTATTTTGTAGCAACGTATGGAATGAAATCTTCTCATCTGATTAAATGCCAACAAATCCATAGGATGACCGAGCGCAAAGCAGCTGACAGTTCTTTTATATTCTTAAATATTCTTACACACAGAGAGAGGCATGAATCTTCATGAAAATGGTTGCAAGATTTTCACAAGACAAATAGTTTGTGAACAGAAGCAAACCTGTGGTACTGAGGCTTAATTAATTATATTAAAAGTCATTTAATTATCCACTAAAATTAATGAGTGGAACAACCTACTGCCACCTGTCATGTGAAATTCTTTTCAGGGAAGCACAGGCATTTTTTAAATTGCTGATAAGGAGTTTGAGCGTGGTATTTTCTGTGCATTACGAGCCCCCAGTGTTGCATTGCTGACCTATAGCCTAACTCGAGGAGAGGACTGAGAACTGCGTAGTTTGCAGTTTGGCAGTGGACTTTGGCTGCACAGAAGCCACCGTACTCTGAGTGAAGATCCTCAGTTGCTGCTGAGCTCTCATTTTTGCCATGTTGTGAGGCTCTGTACTCTGCGGGCTCTTTGGGTCTGTTTTCTCACTACTCGGTTTTCTTCAGTGTTGGGGTTAGTAAAAGCAGTAGTGGAAGGGATGTTAGGCTTTTGTTGGCTGCAGGCACAGCTAGAGAGGAGTGATCGCTTGGTGTGCCGGATTTGTGTTTGTTCCTCCTGCTAATTAATAAGTTAATCTGCACTGGTGAAAATCAAAATGCAGATGTTTTGGTAAAACTGGCATCAGATCATTATTCTAAGTTGGCTGTAAAAGCACTTCCTAAACATCCTGATGCTTTCAAATGACTCCACTGATTCCCTAAACCCGCTGTCATGTTTAGGGAAAGTTACAGTTTGAATTTCTGTATGGATGTTGTGAAGTGGAAAAGAAATCGCGCAGGAGGTAAAGAAGCAGCAAGTAGGAAAGAAATTAAATGAAAAAGGTGTGAGAAGAAAATGAAAACGCTGCATAAAGAGCAAATGCCTGTATTTGGGATGGCATTTAATATACAGGGAGCAGCCCTGCTGGGTCCTTGTTTGATGAATTGCCTGTGTCCCGTGGAGAAGATCCAGCACTGGCACCACTAGAGGGTACCCTCGCATTTAACATACAGACCGTAGCTTTACATTGCTTTCATCACAGCCGCTTTGGAACAAGTGCTATCTGCTAGGGAAGCCAGAGAGAGAGACGTTTTCAAAAGAGACTGAAAACACTCAAGGAGTATTTTTAAAAGTGGATTAGTACTTAAAGACGAAGCTATTCGTTAAGGACGATTTCAAAGCATTTTCATGCCTCAGATAAATGACCTCTCCCCCATCCTAATCCAGGTTGTTGTTTTAATTTAATTTTGGTTTTTTCTCAAAATAGTGATCACTATCTGAAATGCTTCTTATTTTCTCAGAGTTTACACAATTCAGATATTTGGAAATCATTCTGGATCTAGTTACAGTTGCTTTAAGGATGCTGAAGAAAATTCAGGGAGGTTTTTAAAACATTCAGTGTTGGCCTGACTCTGCAGCAGCTGAAGTAATCTTCTGGAGGAGCATAGTTGGGCATTACTAATTGCAAAATCAACTCTTTTCTTCCTCCTCCCCTGGTGCTGAAGCAAGAGCAATTCCAAGGCAGTGCTAGCACTTATGCAAAATAAAAATAGACTGAATGCTAATGCATGGTTACAGGGTATGTATTACTATAGCCTATAATTTGTAGGAAGGAAGATGTAAAGGTTTGCAGAGTGCACCAGGCAGCAGTAAATATGACTCAATCAGATCTTGCCTGAGTGACAAAATATTAGTCAAAGAGAGGAATAAAAATTCTTCAGTTAGGAAAGATGGGGGTGTGGTGGAAACTAGGTGAGGAAGATGTAAGTGCACAGCTGGGAAGGAAAGCCCTACTGCTGCGGTAAAACACTTGGTGGGAATCGTAGGTGGGTCTGCAAGTTGTGAAGGCCAGAGCTATTAACAGATTGGAGAGAGGGGTTAGCTGAAATACGGTAGGAATTGCCAAAGTGGGAAATTAAGTGTTCTGTGAAGGAGTTCAGGGATAATTGGATGCTGTCGAGTGAACAAGGGGACTGGCAAATTATGTCTGTGTAAATATACAGCTTGGTAAAATAACAGTTTATAAAAACTAACTCTCCAAAATGTTTAGTCCTGAGAAACAAAAATTTGCAGGATAAATTTGTATAAGAGGTATCATATCAAGAATGATACTGCTTGTGGTCACTACTCGGGTCCTCTTACAATATTAAATAAAAGAAATATCATTGCCTTGATGGTACGGCAGATTTCCAGTGGACTTCGCTGGGATCTTGCTGTATACTTTTAAGGAAAAGAACAATGTAATGCATGTTTGTGGTTAATGAGATGACGTGTCTGAAGAAAGCATCAAGTCTTAAAACAGAGGTTGCCTCTGGAGAAGAAATCCGGTCTTCCCCTTGATAGTTAATCACCCTCCACAGACAAAAATGTCTGTTGGATATCTTCTGTTGCGGGGTATTAGGATTAACTGTCTAAAGACTCTAGTACTTAGAACAAATAGATACAGATTTTTTTGGGGGTGAAGGCAAACCAACAACAAAAAATTTAGGACAGCATATATCAGCATGTAAACAGATTAGAATGTAGCATAAACGTTTCAATAATTAAAAATATAGTAAATGACGTACTCTGCCTCCCAACCTTGAGGAGCATTCGTAAGATAGCAACACATTGTGGTTTTTTAGCTTGCTATGGTTTACTTGGCGGATCTGCTCGTGTTACTGGTGCATAAAGTATCCGTGCAGATCTTTGGTTATATGCGTCACGTGTAGGATGGCTCTTTTAACACATCACTTGTTTTTAAACATATGTAAAACATACATTGTGTCAGTTCTTTGTGGGTTACCAGCACCCATTATAATTTGAGTATTGGCTGTTCAAATAGCTGATAACTCTTCCTCTAGCAAGTGAAGAGTTCTGCTTATTTCTTACAATATTTTTACTATGTTGCCTTAATTGCTTTGCCTGAACAAAAGCTAGTTTTAATTTGGACAAGGCTCAAGAAAATGCAATACAGCCTGTACAGTCTGCTTTTTCTTAGCTAAGTGGAAATCTCCATCCGTAGGTACCTTTAGAAGTAAAGTTGATGAGCTGCAACTCTCCTCTCGCTAAGGATGCCAAAGTTCAGTACAGAGCCACAATTTCCCTTCTGCATCTCCTTACCTTCTGACTTTTTGTGCCTTAACCTGCTAGTTTGAAACTCTGCGTTTTTCCAGCAAGCACAATGATGCATGTGCATTCAGGATCCTGCACGTGTGTGTTTAGATTAACTGTCAAATAGGATGTATGATCTTTAATGTCAGGAGCTAATGTCTCTTAAGCATACCTTCTTTGGGATGGGAAAACCCGTAAGATCATGATTTCTTTGGAAAATTATGTTCTTCGTGTCCCTCTTGAAGACCCAGAAGGTGTCTTTGATCTGTATAGCTCCAAATGAAACTGTATTACGATTCTTAAAATTTTCATCCGCACCAGTCAAGATTTTTGTTACCCAAATGTGTCTTCTGGTCTGATTTTCTGCTGCTATTTGATTTTTTTAACCCCAGGAAAACAGAACATGGTGTTCCTTGCCTAATTCTGCCTCTGCTCTTAGTTTGAAGTTGCTCGTGATGACTGGCTTTCAAGGTGGCTGAAAAACCTGTCTCTGTAGTGCCTTGTGCTACATACAGGCTCATTGCTCATCATAGTACATACATGTCTCTGCTTCCCCCCAGCCTGTAGCCTCTGGAGGCATGTTACTTGGTAGCTTGCTTGAGAGAGCCTGGTAGCAGCTGGTCAGTTCTGGCTGGCTTTCTTTGCCTTTTGACTCTCTCTTCATTTTGGTTACAAAGGTTATGTTCATGAACCACAATCCGGATCCATGTCAAGCTACATGAGTTGCTTTAAAGTAGACCTGCTGGCATTCCCCTTACAGAAATACAGGACCATACTGTGCAGGTAGAGGCTAACTGAAAAACTCAAAACACTTTTCCTAGGATCTGAGCGTCTTTAGATATTTTTCCGTGACTGTGTATTGCACTGTGTCAGCACACCAAGTGAAGAGCAGTGTTGTACTGATGCTTGCGTGGATTGTCACGTTCTCAGATCCCTGAGTGACTGAGCTTTCTTCGGGTGAAAAATTGTGAAACACACATTTTTGCAGACCAACTATCTGTCACTGAGAAAACCCATGAATAATTCTGAGTGAGAAACAAACCTGAGGATTTTGCAGTCTGCTCACAAGCAGAAGTTGTTTCTCTGAATAAATAACTGGTTGGGAATCAGCCAGCCCACTCTTCTTTTGAGAAGGAATGTGGTAACAAGTCAAGTTTGGCCTTGTGGGAAACTACCCAAGGTACAAGTTCTTGGAACACACCGCAGATAGAATATTTAAATTGAAAGCCAATTAAAGCAAAATATTATTATGTATTGCACAGTGAACAAAATGCAGACATTTAGTGACAGACCATTAAAATGTACTGTTGTGCTATCAAAGCAGGGATGTTAACAGAGGAAGGCTGAATGCAAATATACCTCTGGTGACACTATAATTTCTTTGCACCGTTTCAGAGGTATTAAGAAACTGCTACTGGCAGGAGTGCCTGGCATTGTTCTGTTGGCTACTGTCCCACCACTGTGTCTAGGCTATGGCATGTCCTGGAAGGAAAATAGCGGGCTTGACGTACCTTTGCATGGCAGAAATTTTTGGCTGATGGATCAGTCTCCGCTTTCTTCCAGCTTATAACGAGCAAAGCCCTTCCCTGGGGCTGTCCCGACAGAAGCAGCAGAGAGAAGCAGAAGAGTGGCAAGATACCATTTTTGCCTTGCGTGCTGAATTTCGCCAACTCCTTTTGTGTTGGGCAAACAAGAATACTGCAAGCTACAGAAGGGCCCAAGAGTGTAGAGGAGTTGGTCCTTTGCTGCTGCTCGGACCCCTCATAAACAGATGGGAGATTTTATCCTGGCTTCCAACAGGGGTGTGCTGAAGGGAAAAGCATGACATACGGGCACAGAGAAATGGGGCTGTGCCGTGGTCCTGCACCACAAGACGTCTCGGGAACAAAACTGAACAGGGATTCTTTAAAATACGATAAGGTGAAGGAAGCAGTGTTGCATACATTAAACTCGTCACTGAGTCCCAAACATGAGTAAGACAGCAGTGATTTTTCCCAGGAATGCCTGTGATGAAGCTCACTACTGCCTGTGGGACAGGGCTCAAGTAGAGCACAGGAGATAACACTAAAAGCCACGCAAATGAATGGAAAGGATAAAATACACATTTTGCAGCTTCTGCTTAGGTGAGCACTCTCTATCTATTCCCGTGGAAAAGGCAGTCTTGGAGAAAGACTGTGGCCTCTGGGGTTGCTCAGGTCCCAACATTTAAACAATTCACCAGGAATACGTTTCCCAAGAGGGAACTTGTTGTGTGGAGGCCAAGACATGGGACTGCCCCTCTGTAGTCAGTGTGAGTGGGCTGCTTTGCCAGCAGCAGACTCAGAGCAAGGATAAACACAGAGCCTGAATTCTGTCTTGGAAAAGCTCTTCTCTTTCTGCAGACAGTCAGGCATACTGTTCTGGTGGGGGATGTCCAAGGACACCAGTCTTCCCAGGCCTAAGTTCAAATTTGTGGCTATCCAGCATAGTCCAAGATGCTGCATTTTTGTTGCTGTCAACGGTATAACAGCCAGAAATATCACAGCTTTGCTTTCAGGTGTCAGATGGAATTTGCAGAGCTGGCGGTTAGAAAAGTCACCTTTTCTTTCCAAGGCACAAACAGAAAAATACATTTGTCATTTGTGTTACTTTTCAGAGGAAAAATTGTACTACAAAAGCCCAGCTCTCAATGGTGAAAAGCAGGGTAAGTTCTCCGCCTCCTGTGAAATCTCACAAGCTGACACCAGTTTGAGCTGTGGCACAGTGTCACTGTCAAGCACCTTTGTGTGGTGAGATCGCCTCGTTTACAAGTTTGGACACTTCCTATTTCCATGGCAGATGGAGGAACTGGGGACTAATAGGAAAAGCAACATCAGATCTCAATACAAGTTTCTTTTGCTTTGGGGCTACCTTATTTCAAATACTACTGAAGGAGTTTTGGTAGATGTATATAAACGTGTTGATCTTCCACACGGTACTGTGAGCTGCAGTGCTTTGGCAGAGATGTGGTGCCACAAATTTTTTGAGTTCTGACTTCGTCCCTGATTTTTTTTTTTTTTTCCAGGAGGAGAAAACAAACTAATGTGCTGAGTGCACCCTGTAGTGAATCTGTGCATCTGGATGAACCCTGTACACCTTTGTTTCGCACAACGCTGGCTCAGCTGAGCAGTCAGAGCGCTGACAAGCAGCCTGCGGTGCTCCCGGCCAGGTGTGTTTAAGTCTTTCTTTTCATTTTAAATCTGCGTTCGTGAGCAGGTCTGACCACGGGCTGATGACTCTAGCTTTGCTTACCAAATTACACTCTATTAATCTTCATTTCTAAAAGTAAAGGTGCTGCCTGCAGCCCAGGAAGACTGGGTATCATCCAAAAGCCCAACGCAAATCATAACCAGTGCTTCGTGCAACATTTGTGCAACTGAAGTTTCTATATTGATCTAAACAACAGGTCTTAAAAAATGATAATTTATTATACTAAGAAAGCAGATAGTAAAATGATTTATGCTTCCTGTTAGCTGCTCGAAGATATGATCAGTTAAATAGGTTTCAGTACTTAATTATTNCCAGTGCTTCGTGCAACATTTCTGCAACTGAAGTTTCTATATTGATCTAAACAACAGGTCTTAAAAAATGATAATTTATTATACTAAGAAAGCAGATAGTAAAATGATTTATGCTTCCTGTTAGCTGCTCGAAGATATGATCAGTTAAATAGGTTTCAGTACTTAATTATTAGAGAACTCATTCATTTGCATCATGTGTCTTGAAAGACAACTGAGAGATAAGAAAATAAAACAACATACCATAAGTAGTCTTTAGGTCCTTTCATCTGCTGTTGGACACAGCTCTTCAACAGTTGCTGCCCAGAGTCTAAGCCAACAACCCAATTTTCTGTGTTTGCTTATGCTTCCTTCTCTGCACCGGGCTCTACTTGCTGCAGGTGCAGTCACCTGCCTGCTCCCAGGCAGGACTGAGGAGGTAATTCAGCAAGCTGAAAGCAAACTCCATTCTGCTGTTGCATTTTTACCTGTGAGGAGAGCTTGTCAAGCAACACTGGCTGAAACAATATGCAGTAGCTGTATCTCCTGTGTCGGAGTGATGAATACGGACTGCAAACGATTTCCAGAACATGAATAATTCACCTCAATCCTTTCTAGGTGCAGGGGAATGAATTGCTGAAGGCCCAACTCTTGAAGGAAGTTCAGGGCGTTAATCCAGCTGCACTTGGTCTCTCCCTGTGAAATTATGGTAGAATTACTTCTCAGATGGCTTTATATTTGCATTTTTATTAAATATTTATTGTTCCTTCTCCTGCAAGGAACCATTATGTGGTAGGCATCCTATATTTTTGTGATATTCCCATTTTCTGGTAGTTTACGTGTACTACTGCCTGAAATAAACATACTAAATCATAAAAAAATAATTTCCAAGGTTACTGGAGTGTTTTAGTTCCTGAGGTTTCATCTAATTAGCATTTGTTTTTCTAAAATATGATAATTTCCCTGAAAATGGGCGAAAAGTAAAGAGAGAGAAGAAGCAGAGCCGGTATTTATGAGCCAGTGCAAAAACATGCTATTAATAGTAATGCTGTGCACTTAGGGACCCATTCCTCCGAGTACCTTAAAATGCAGGACATTAATTATAAATGCACTTTCCCCGATCTTCCTGAAGTAGGTACTGCTTATTGAGCTTCATAGACAAAGCAACCAAATGGCAAAGGTATGTATTTCAAAACCCTCCTAAGTCATTTAACGCATTTGTTAGCTGTATCAGCAAGCGCAATTTAATACGAGACCTTTCAAGTGCAGTCTTGAGAGGGGACCCATGCTTAAAGGGATGTGAAAGAAGACAACTTGTTCACAGAAATGTTTGTGGTCACTCCTGAACTTGATTTTTCAAGCTATTGCACTAGAGGAAACAAGTCCTGAGCTGCCTCTCGTAGCCCTGAAGCGTGAGCATGCCACTGGGTGACTGCGGTGGCAGTGCATTGCTAGGCTTCGTGGAAGGAGCCGCAAGACTCCTTTGTCGCCATGTCTCTTGTATCAGACAAACTAGCCTGTCTCCACTGAAGACTGTCACCTTAAACAGTGCAATCTCCAATGCTCTCTCCGACCAAGCGAAGCAATCACGGATGGTTCTTGGGAGAGTTACTGAGGAGACTTCCAGCACAAGAGGCTGGTAGGTGCTTAAAGCCCAGCTATTGCTCACACTGAGTTGCAGTCAGTGGAGCTACCTACAGAACGAGATCCGATCCACGTAGGAGAAGTGGCAGCAACTGGCTCTAAAATGGATAATAACAGCAGCCAGCTTGAAGACAGCGTGTTTGTGATTTAACTCTAAAGATACTTGTCTGACACCGCTACATCATCTTTTCTTGCTGCTCCATCTATTCTCTTTCATTGAGTGATTGAGGCTGTGGGCAGTTTAGACAGAAGTACTTTTTTTGTCTGCACAGATAAGGAGGAATTTTGTCACTGCACTTGTTTGCTCAATTCTGTTGCAGAAAAGAGGGCAGGCTTTGCTGTAGCCCTGTATGCAGGGCAGCTGCAGGATTAGGCCCAGGAATAGCCTCCAGAATCAAAAAATGGAGATTGAAGAGAGCTCAAACCATGGACAAAAGCCAGGAATTGACACAGAGTGATGATTACTGCAGATGGACTAAAAAGGAAGGATGCTAATTAAAAAAAAAAAATTTAAAAAAGGGAGGTGGAGAGTGAGACATAGAGACACTGGTAGGTTTTGCATGGTTGGTTTGAGGATTAAAGCACATCCTCAATGGGGCAACTGCTGTAAATGAATTTGATGAGCAAGAGGCAGTATCTTGGCTGTTACAAGTGCATGCATGAGCTTCTAGGGGCTTATTTTCAGTAAATGTCCACAATGAGTGCAAGTTGATGAAGCGCTGGTGGGTTTTCTGCTTTTGCATTTGCTAATTCACATTGAAAAACAGGGTTATGAGGTTCACTTGGGTTGCAACTTTTATTACAAATTTAATCACAAATGTAAGCTAAGCAAGTATATCTCCTAGGATAATGAACTCTAAACATGGCACTGTGTTGTCTTGCTGGAATGTTTCTTGCCCAGATTTATCCCGTGTACTCATTAAACTGCTCTAAGTGTTTTAGAACCCATAGGGTTTTTTGCTGCCCTGTTAAATCTAAATTAAATGGGTTTTTGAGGTATTTGTAGAGCTACCATTTGCTCCAGCAGGGAATATGCAAAAGAACTCTTTAAAAGAAATCAGGGCATATTCTCAGAAACACTTTAATAAACGCAAGGAAAAGCCAGTACCATGCTGGGCATCCCTGCAGGTGTTCCTGGGCTTTGCTATTTGATTTTGGTTTTGCTGATTAAAAAGCCTTGCTAAATTTGAAGGGCAGCCATGAGCAGTTCTGTCTTCACAGTAGTACTGACAAATAGGGTTCAGACTGTGGCTGTTTGGGGGATGCCAGGCATGCATCACCTCGCAGACCCACTCTTGTCAGGTCACTGGGGAAGCCGCAAAATGACTCTGTGCCTCTGACTCTTGCCAGCTTGAGCTGCCTTCCCCAGTGGGACTGCTGGGACGTTGGTGTTAGCTGTTGCTGCCAATTCCGATCTTTCCGTAGTTTAAGAAAGTACCTCAGTTATAAGACTGTTGTAGGAATTTGTGTGTATAACAGAAGCTTGATCACAGAGACACAGAAGCATCTTCTGCATCTTCTTTATAGGACATGGTCATGTCGAAGGAGGCTAGAGGATGTCCTGTCTAATAAATGCCTAATGCTGCTGTCACTATGTAATTGGGGTTATAGTGCTGCTAAGACTGCAGTGATGAAGTGAGAAAATGCAGTTAGTNACACAGAAGCATCCTCTGCATCTTCTTTATAGGACATGGTCATGTCGAAGGAGGCTAGAGGATGTCCTGTCTAATAAATGCCTAATGCTGCTGTCACTATGTAATTGGGGTTATAGTGCTGCTAAGACTGCAGTGATGAAGTGAGAAAATGCAGTTAGTTAGCTAACGTGCCAACTGCAGAGATACCGCTATTAAAAGGGATTGTATGGAGGGAGAGAGATGTTGCTGTTCATCTTTACCCACACTCTTATTGCCAGGTGATTTTGAAAGTTCCTTATTGAATCTGCTACAATGAATTTAGGGTGTTCTCACCGTTGCGATTATAACTGTGGCATGAATGCCTTTCCTACATTCAGGATACGTTCAGGATGGAGGTACAGGAAGTTTGCACTGCTGTGGATGGTTTTTTTCAGTGTGCTTCTGACTTTATCCTGAGACAAAGTTGCATTAGCAGCTGCTTAGAAACTCTCCACAGCTATGAACTGTGAACTCAGTCCTGTCCCTACAAAAATCACTGTGAGATGGACCATTGACATCAGTCATAGGTGATATTCTTTGCCTTTTGGTCTCTGACATAACTGCCTGAATTGTTTAAGGAAAAAAAAAAACCCAAACCCAAAAAAAACCCATCAAAAAACCAAAGCAAACCACCAGCAGCACAGGATGTCACACCTGCCCATTTTATTAGCAACTCATGCTGATTTGGTCCTTGCATGTATTTGCTTTTATGGCACAGTAGCAAATACCTTACCCCCGCCCTTGCTGTTTCAGTGCTGATGTTTCAATTTAAAGCCACTTTTTTTTCTGAGCAGACGCAAGCAGTTCTCCATAATAACAGCATCAAGGTTACTATGGCTACAGCTTTTCATTGTTGGAGTTTAGAGTGAAAAAGAGAAAAATTAGTCCCAAACTCACTGTTACATGTTATTAATAAAAACAGATAGCAATGGATATATGCATTAGCAACCTTACGGATGTCAGACCACTGTCTGAAATGAATCTGTATTCCTTTAGTCATGTGCCTTTTGTTCCTCTATCAATATCTAACCTACCACACACAGCTGGGAATCAGAAACGTGTGGTGTATTTGGGATTTCTCTTGACTTAGAGCAGAGCTCATGGTGTTGCTGCCATTGTGATTAATGTATTGAGTTTTTGCCTTTTCCCTGTCTCTCTTCTGGACTACATGGAAGACGGAGGGACAGGGAATGTTGAGTATCTTTGAGTTGGCTGTTCTCCTAAGCTGCTAAATTCAAGGTTGTATGAATTCCTGAAACAAGAGTGTGAGGGTTAGGGTTTGGTTTGTGGTTTTTTTTTTTTTCAGGTATTTAATATTTTCTTAGGCGTTACTAGATGTAAATAGGATTATTCTTGAACAGCATTTGAGAATAGCCCTAGCTGGCTTTTAACTCTACCTGCAGCGAAGTTTCACAAGGGATAATACTTATTTTGTCAAATATTTTGAAGGGCACAAGAAGAAAACAAGGACTGTCGTCTGGTTAATATCCAGTCTACTGATTCTTTCCCCCAGGGCTCATTGGTTGTGCTTGGTAAATTTAATGTTGCTTCAGTTTTAGTGTTTTTTCTTGGAAATTCATTTTTCTTAGAGGTCTGAGTTAACCTGTCATTCTAGAGGATGCTCTAACTCTGAGCAAAGCCTGTTCGATTCATATGTGTACAAGTGATTTAAGCTGTTTAAGGCAGAGACTAAATGAGACAGTGCAGTTTTGGAGAACAAAATGTGTTCTTTTTAGAAGAAAAAAAATCTAGAAGGTAGACTCTCTGGGGCCACCCAGGTGGGAAAAGAATGTGTTGCTTTCAGAGCTGGGTTTCTGCATCAGCCTGATCCTTCTGAAAGCTCTGCTTGTCCAAAGTTGATGTAGAAGGATTACTTTTTAACCACACTGTCTGAGCCATTGTTGGTCTCCTATATTTTCTTTAAGTACATAACTCATCCGTGTGTGCAGCTCTGAACATTGGTATAAGCTAAAGAGACAGTCGCTCCGTAAATATGTCACAGAGGGGTCAGGATGCCTTCAACAGTGCTGGAAAATCATTAACTGTTTTCAGAAGACAAGGATTTGGTGGAATTGAAATTGCTGCACTCCTTTGTACAGCAGCTGTGTTGAAATGGCACATTGTACCTCAACACATCTGCCTCTTGAGCATGTGCAAAAGGAGCTCTGCCTGCTTGTGTTCAGGTAATTATTGCTCTTATTTCTTTTGGTGCTGCAGGTGCTACACAGTGAATCCGTGCTAATACCATGCTACCAATGATCTGGCATGAGGCAGGTTCAAAAAAAAAAAATTGTTTCATACATTCAAATCACCTTTGCTTGTACAATTTGTTGTAAACGGGGTTTCAGTGCTCGTTATTTAGATGTGGCAGCTTTAGAAAGCTTGTTCCTGCCTAACCCAAGCGATTTAGAACAAGTAATAAAATGCAAAAAACTTGGTTTTGGCCTTAAAATTCAGATTAATTTTGCAGGGAAGTTTTAGGATATATCTGGTGTGGAATTGATAGGAATTTCCACTGAAGAGTGTGTGGGTGGAATCGTACAATACTGCAGTTAAGAGCTGTATTTTGTACTGGAGCACTTGTACTTAAGATTTCTGAAATGCCTTTGATACCTGGTCTTTGAATATACCTTACTTTGTGAAAAAAGTTGGGGTGTTTCTCCGTTAGGAAAACTTTTGGTTTGTAGCCTTGATAACAGCTTTGAATGTTAAGAGTTGTTCAATCAGTTGAGAAGTGGATGCTCGTGACCACTTTTTGTATCTGTATCATGTTAAGTTTGAAGTACATACTGTTTCATGCAGGTAATGTTTACCAGAGTGATAAGAGTATATTTGCGATATGAGAAATTCCAGTGTATGCAGCTCTGTACATGTAAAAATGTCTTAATTTAATATATCCATCAAAGCAAGATCACTCAGGCAAGAAACTTTTTATGTACACACTTACATATCTTTATTACTTTAAAACTTGAAGTGTAACTTTCTTGGGGAAGTAGCATAAGCAAATGGCTAACGAATTGTCAAATTAAGGAAAAATGCAAAACATCAAAGTTACAGTGCTTAGGTGATCAGCAGCTGCAAACATTAAATTTTAATGACTTTGAGACAGGCAACTACCTAATCTTTGATTAATAAAGCATTGCATTCAAAGTGCTCATCTATCTGGCATATATAATAATATATGGAAAAACACAATTATTTTGTTTCCAGTAGGTTTATCATGTTTGTGCATTAATTGAGTCATGCAAGAGTGTGTTTGCTTTATTATAGAAAAGGGAGGACATCTGTTCAGGTAGAAACACTGACATGTACTCACGAGACATTTTTTCCACAGCTTTCATTCCTTGAGTTTCTGACAAAGGCAGTATTTTGAGTAATGCGTTATGAGAAAAACTATGGCTACAAGGATTTGTTTGTCCTGTTGAGTATTTTCAGATCTGGTCTTAAGGGCTGGAATTTAGCACCTCTGTAAGGATTAACTGCATCCTTTTGTAATTTATGGATTTCTTGGATTTGGCAGGGGAGAAATTTGGTGATTTTTAATTTTTTTTTTTCCTTAAAAGTGGGTACCTTTGTTGGCCTGTTGTAGCATGCTGCCCTTTACAAAGGCTTACTCACCTAGGGACAGAGAAGAGATGGATGAACACACTGTAACCAAGGATTTAGAGCAAAGGCTCTAGAACAATTTTTATCTAATGATTTCAGAAGTGGCTGTGTGAACATACTAGGGAACGAAGATCAGAACCACTGCATCCTTCTTCTGCCTGTTGAGTACTTGTGCCCTATAGACTGATACGCTCTCTATAGGCTGTATAGCTGTGTTATCTTTTGTGCACGCTCCTTGTGGAGATGCAATTCTCATTCCTTCTTGCACGTTGGCCAAGCTTCGTCATGATAGGTGAGAGATACCTTAACACATGGGACAGATCCTGCCAGTCTCCTGAGCAGTAGAGGCAGGAGGTCTAAAATCTCCATAGGATTGGAGAGCATAAAAGTACGTAGCTTTCCTAACCCTTGCTCTGACATTTTAATTTTAAAAAGAAAACGCTGCCTTTTGTTGGGGGTTCTGCTATGTGTAAGGATCATGTCTTTAACATCTGGCTTGCTGGGAGGCCAAGGTGAAGGAACACCCAATTCCTGAATCCCACTGTGATCTCCCTGAAAGAAAGTGTGACCGCTGAGGCAATTCTGTAAGCACCAGTGAACGCAGAAGAGTAAGTGCTTGACAAGAAGCTGTACTGTTTTAGAAACAGGCACTGGTACATGACTTTTGATGGTTTCGTTTACTTAAGCAGTGCTGCCTGTGGTCACATTCTCATTTCGAGTAGCTGTTGAACAGCTACCTGTCTGCACTTGACTGACTGCACAGAAGAGAATTGCATTGCATTTTAGGATGTTGTTGTAATAAACGCTGCAACCGTTTCAATATTGTGATGTATTATTTACATATCCAGACTGGACTGGTATAACAATAAACAAAGGAATTTCCTTGCTAAATTCGCTATTGCTCAATTGTCAAGAGTTACATGAGAAATGTATCCAGCAGACTGACAGCAGAAACAAACAAGATCATTTAATCTCTTATATGTACTTCTATAAGAAGGCTTTAATTTTCATTTTGGTTTTTGTTTGTTTGCTTTGCTGAAGCTGTTCGTTGTAGCTGATGCCCAGACCTGTTTAGCCCAGGTCTTGGTTGCTTTTTTTCCCACCTTTCTGCTCCTCCATAGATTCAGTTCTCCAACAGCAGAGTCAGTGGGATCGGGTGAGATCATTGCCTCTGTGCAGCCTAGCGAAGCATGCGCAAACTTAAAGGGTCAGGTGCCCCTCAAAAAGGAGCAGTCTCCAGCTTTGTTTCCGCGTATTGTTTGCCTTCATTGCGAAAAACCAGCTGTGGTTAAATTCTCCAAAGTCTTCTCTCTTGAAAATGCTTTTCTGACTTGGGCACTTGTCGTCTTTCTTCTGTTCTTCTCTCCTGATGCTTCCACTTGCCACCTTCTGCTTTGAAAACTGTGCTTCTCAGCTGTTTGGCCTTGTCAAACTTTTCCAACACCACCTTGTCACTCCAGAGCTCTGAGACAGCATACAGAATGCTGTGTAATTCGGTCTTACTGGAGATGGCAATTTCGAGCTTGGTGCCTTAGGGGATGAAGGTCTTCGCAACTGATTTTTCTGTGTCTTGGTCCTTGCCCTTCTGCAGATGTTTTGGATTGATGCAGTCTTTCAACCAGATGTGATAATGGGGTGAAATACTCAGGACAAGAATTTTGGGGTTACCTTTTCCTCAGAACTGAAGTCTCAGCCTAAATTGAAAGATTTATGAATCTTGGACACAGCAGCTCTTAGTGTCTTTTTCAATCTGTTGTTTGTTTGGGTTTTTTTTCCATAGCACTCCTGGACTCTCACATCTTTTCATCTCCTATTCGTTTTACTGCACTTCATGCTCCGTAACTGCTCAATTAACTACTCCAATGTTACAATGCACTCATAATGGGATTAGAAAGCTGTAGGGGGATGAATGGGCATCACGGGTGTTTTCTCTGGGTATTTAAAGATCTTTAGAAGAAACAGCAGTTAACGTGGTATATTTAACTACAGCTGACACACAACTATATGGGTCAAAGATTCACTTGTAAGATTGTGGGGAGAGATTCTTAGGTAGTACAGATGTCACAGCCCCGTCAGTGTTGAATGAATTCCTTTATGGCAGGGGAAGTCCAAAGAGGAGTTGATTCTGGTCTCTCTAATTGCCTGGAAAACGCTTCATTTGTGTTTAGATTTTGTGTCTTACAAATTTATTTAAGAAGTATAAATTTGCATGATTTTATATTTTCTAAAAAGGGGTTGAAAGTTTTCTCGGTTTTTTTGCTTAAAGCCTCTCAGCTGTTTATGAAAATTGTGTGCATAAGAATTTTGTATAAGGCATTTTGCAAAGGAAATTCCAAACATTTTTGCTGTGATAGGATTATAATAGTAGATTGTACTCTCTTTTAGATGTTTTACAATAGGATATATGTATAGCTAATGGGCATTACTTACTAAAGAATATTATTACAAACTGAAAAGCTAAAGAAAAGGCAGAAGGAAGCCACTGAACAATTCTATTGTATCTTAGAAATAACTCTTGGGATTTAAAAATGTCGAAATAATTTTAGAACTCCAACAGAGCAGAAAGAATTTAGAGTATTCTTTGTGATGATAAAACAACCATAATAATTACTGTAATTTAACCCTAGGATATATTAATATTAAAGTGCTGAAATGTATGAAGTTGTTAGCAAAAGTCAAATAACTACAATTGTGCCTCCAATATCACTGTATCATTTATACTTGAAGGACACCAGGGAATTTGGCAGCTGGAACCAAAATCAAGCAGAGGACAAAGTAAGGGTAACTGATAAAAGGGACATGAATAATTTATGTTAACTCAAAAGTCAGCTCAGCACAGCACCTGACAGGGAGGCAAAATCCCCCTTAGCAGAGCTCGCCTGGGCGCTGCACACTGTGTACAAGAAGCCTCGGTAATCAGCTCCCTGCAGCGCCGCTTCTACACCCCAGGGAGACCATGGCCGCTTAAACAATTTACGTTCTATCATGTCGATTGAATTACACGCTTTTCCTAATGGGGTATGACAAACGTGCTTTGTGTCTTGCTTCCGAAAGGGAACAGTGTCAAACACTTGACACTTCCACATAGATTTCCCAAAGCTTCAAACCTCACCCATAATCTCCAAGGTACAGTGAGGGAGAGCACCAACTCATTACAGCTATTCTTCCTAATTAAATTCCCTGCATCTACAGCCTCTACCGCATCTTATTTTTCGTTCTTCTTAATGAAAAAAGGGCATGATCTGCAGCACAGGTACAGTTCTTGTGACTGCAGTAAGAGTAGAAATAAGACTCACATAGAGAAGGTGTGATAGAGTGGTATTAGACTAGTCTGTAAGCAGATGAGAGATATGATTTGGATTAGTGGATGATATCAAGGATAATGAATTAGTGCATCCTCATAGTTCTAGAATTCCAGATTTCTAACAGTAGACTTAATACAGTGCCTAGAGATAAGCAAATTGCTAAAATGAGAAGCAGAGCATATACAGAAGAGAGATGGTGTAGTTTAACTGCAAGGGATAAGAGCTGAATAAATGAATGGACAACAAAAACTCTGTTTACCTTGCGTGGTTTAAAAAGACTTCTTACTCAGCTCACAGCGTCGGGGTTGTATCGTGCAGATACATTTTTTTCATTTGGAAATACAAAATGCAAATCTGAAATTTTGATGAAAGACAGGCGATAAGGCTTTGCTAATAAGCTATTGCCCTTTCATTTCTTCTTATGATACAGAAGTGAGAGAGAAGAAAAATGATATCTTTTTTAGTCATGTTTTTTTCTTGGGCTGTAGTCACAAATTGCGCTCTTACCTGTATGTGTTTGTAAAGTTCAGTTAGCAGAGGCATGAATACCTCCAATGAGGAGTAGGTCTTTGAGTGATAGTTTTGCTAACAGCCATATATATTACTTTTTCCTACGCTGGAAAACATGCCGCTGCTTTACAGCGCCACTTGGCTCTGCCAGAGTGGCTTCACTTTGAACTCTTGGAGCCTAGGCAATTTAAAAGGCAGGGGAAGCTGCCCAGATTGGAAGAGTAGGAAGTCCAAAGTGGCATGTTGGACATCTGCACAACCTCACTGGTTATAAGGACTTCGGTTAAAGATCCTGTGCTTCTGAATTACGAAGGAATAATTTGTCCCAATGAGATGCCATGCTAAATATATTCCTTCTGCCAACTTAGACTCCCAGGGGTATTTTAGGAAAGAATTGGAAAAGATGTGTTGAAATAGCGTTTTTTACCTAATCTTAATGAATTCTAATCTTAGTTTCTGTTGGCTTCTACAAAACCTGGACTTCCTCACTGAGAGAAGGTTTTCTACTTGTGAAACATCAAGCTTTGGATGGCCCATTGGAGAGCAGCGGGTATGTCAGTACTTGCTTAGGCACTGCTCTGGGCTTCTCAGTGAACCCAGCACTGAGGAAGCAGGGGATCTCTTGCTTGCCTTTCCTGGCTTTGCAGAACTTCAGAGGGCACTGGACTCAAGAGGACACCTACCTTTTTTTAAAAACAGTGTCTCTTTGAGTACAAAAGGTGAATCTCTTTTTCATGCAATTCCTGTGATGCTTCTGCTAAGACAGCAACAGAAAAAAGAGCATATGACTTTGGAAGCATCAGTAATCTGAGAGCTTCTGCAGCGTCATACTCATTGTCATTCCTCTTTTCCACGTTTTAGGACTTAAAAGGCACAGTTGGTACTGATAGCACACAGCCTGAGAGGCATTAATTCCAGAATCCCATGTAGGCAAGTGACACATTTAAATGTGTTTAAACTTGAGTAGAGATGCCTTCCCTAAGTGAAGCTTTAAGAAAAACCTCCCTTCCCAGTGCTTACCTTTTAGGATATCTTGCCCTGGGAAATAGATAGTGAAAGCATTCCTGGTTTGTTCCAGAGAGGACTTTCTCAGCAAGAGCAGCAAACCCAAATTTATTGACGTTAGAAAAGATTGTCACCCACACCTTCTGGTGGATTTATCCAAGTCTGTATTTGCCTCACCCATGCTACAAGATCTGGGAGAAGCTGGACTGGGTGTTTCATCATTTTCCGATCTGTGTGTGATACAAACAGTTGTTTACCAGAGTTAATAAGAACCTAGCAAAAGCCACTACTAATTGCTTTTTCAGATTTTTGGGACCTTTATGATAATATTTCAGCCTTTAAAAAGTGAAATGAGAGAGATTTATTTTACACAAGGCAATTATTAGATGCAACTGAAACAGCTTTTGAGATAAAGATCTCTCAGCATTGCCATTTAAGCATAACATACCCTTTTAAGGTACTAGTTAAGTTGTTTTTGTTGTTTTGAATTTGGCAGCCAGACTGGCTGTATTCACACCAACTCCTGGTTCTCCTGCACCAGCTGTTGCTCTTCCTAATTCATTATTCAGAAGATCATCAGTGCTGTTTGTGGGAATTGACCTCGGAACACCTCACCCTTCTCGTACACATCTTGTTTTGGGTACGTCTTTCAAATGGCATCTTAATTATCCTTTGGCCCTAAATACCAAGGGGGAGGTTTTAATGGGAGCGCAGGGTGGTGTTGCTCACCCGATTAACAGACGGCTGTAAGATTGTGTGCGTGAAGAGACTTGTCACGCGGTGGAAAGAGCAGGAGGCAGGACATGGTCTGACACATGGATTAGCGCTGTGCTGGCAGGCGCTGCGTTGACAGTTGATAAGCCAAGTCCAGGATTCCTCCTTTTTGTGATCCTTCCCGTTCCTCTTTCTTTTCCTGCTCCCTCACTGAAAGCCAGTGGTCCCCTGGAATAAAGCCAGAATATCTTTCCTTAGTAAGACTAAACCAGAAAAGGGTGAGTTTTCACTGAGGGGCATTAAAAAAAAAAAAAGTTTTGAAAAACCAGCTTCCTAATGACTCACCGGCTTATTTTGATTCCTTTAAGAGTGTTAGTTCATTTCTTCATACTTGAAGAAGCGATCCTCTGCTGTATTATGACTCTGGGTGCGGTTTAAACATCTATAATACTCCTTTTCATGCTTTTCTCTGAAGAGAAGCAGTGTCACACAAAATTTTTGTCAGGCGATTGCCTTGCTTTTCTCACCTATTTGGCAAACTGATTGCTTTACTTTTTACAGTAGCAGTTGAAGGTGTTGGTGGATTGAGATTAGCCAGGCTCCCAGTGCTGCTGGCACTGAGAGGGTGGTTCAGCGAGAGCCGCACGCTTGGTGCACAGGGAATAGTTCTTGTTCTTCTGAGTCCGACTGGCCTGAACCTTGCCTGGACCATCAAATATTCTGCTGAGCCTTCATCTCTTTATTTCTCTGGAGGTACTCAGTCTCGTGATGTCATTCAAATTTCTAGTCAACATGACAACATAACACAGAGTAGATGATTGGCAGATGTTTTGAAAAATGTTTAGGGCAGTGATTTTTGTTTATTTGTTTTTTCTCTCTAGTACTGCTTGTGGAGCAAATCACAAATAGGAAATGGCTATGAAGGAAACAGCAACTACCTGTAAGTTTGGTTTTTTTTTTTTTCCTTTTCCCAAGTATGTGAATACCTGGTTTATCCAGTTTCTTCTTGGCAGGCTATTGTTTCTCAAGGCATTACAGATAGAGTTTAAAAAAATAAATTTTGACTATGCATGTATATATCTGTGTACACACACATCCTATACAAGTCTGCATACGTTTCTATGTATATGATTTTACTTACAAAAATAAGACATGCCTGTGGGATTTTTTTTCCTAGCTGAATCCTCTTGTTGATATCTGGGTTGTATCTGTGATGCTATGGTCCAGATTAGGCTGCAGGCACACCGAATAAAACAGGGAGGCAAAAAGCCACTGCTGCGATGGTCTCTGGCATAAAATTCACCCCAAAAGCCTCAGACCTTCCCTTTTTCTTTCTCTATCAGCTGCTTTATCAAGTGCCTTGCAGAAACTCTGACACCCAGTGTGAAGAACTCATGCCTCGTAAGAATAAAGAAATTGGAAGCAGCCACTGCCCTAGCACTTTCCCTGGGTGCAATAGAGCCTGTATTTTTTAGAAGAAAAATCTTTCTGTGAAAGTCTTGCAAGGATAATTCTCTGTGCTTGTGTATTTTTCCCATTTTACATATAATTGTATAGATGACACTTTGTACGCTACGTTAAATCATTTCAGGTTTTGAAAGGCCAGTTCTGGCAATGTGCTCTGTGTAGCATGAGATATGAAAGGGTAGGATCAAGGGAGGGAAAGCACAAATGGAGAGGCAGCGTTAGGTCTTGATGAATTCCTCCAGTGAGAACTGTCCCAGGTGCTGCTATTAACAAGCCGTCAGGCACGAAAACAGGCATGGGAATCAAAGATCAAAAATCTGAACCAAAGTGCAAGATCAAAAGACTGTGAGTACAGCCGAGCTGCGTACAGCCACCATCCTGCTTCTGTTTCCATCTTACCAGGGGACAAAAAGAGAATTTAAAAATATTTATTCCACCAGTGATTATCAAACTGAGGAGTTTGACAGCAGTGTGTTTCTAAATGGAAAAACAAGTAGGGGCAAAAGCATCTTTCAAATGGCATTGCCAGGGTTCCTATTAAATATCAGTTACATAGATATCGTATTAATAGGAAGTGACCTGTAGGGTAAGCAGTCTAGATAAGCAGGGCTCACAGTTGATTCTGCGCTGGTGAAAGGTGTTTTTTAAAATAAATGATTCTATTTAAATTATTTTCATTGACAGGAAAAATATTAATACTTGTATAATAGCACGTGCAGGCAGAGGTCTGCATGGGGTTTGGCTTCAGGTATTTTAGAGACACTTGGGGGAGTCCGACTGCTTTCTTGGCACCAGCATCACTGCAGCCAGGGTCAAGGCCATACTTGAATGATGAATGAAGCAGCAAGTCAAAAGCATGTGTTGTATATGTATCCGTGGATTAATATGGGCTATGAAAACCTATATCCAAGCCTTGCTAGAGAAGAGAGTAACCTTTAGGTGGTAGTTTCCGTGGGCAAGGCCATCTTACTCTGTAGGGCCATTGTGGTGTAGTCAAGTAAAGTAACTGCTGTTGTTCACATTTCCAAGGCATAATGAATAAAGCATAGCATAGTTTGGGGAGCAAAAATTCTGTCCTCTAATCTTTGTGGATATATATATGAAACTTACAATGATAAGTACCAGAGGATGTTTCTTAGATGTATTTGTTGCCTCCGCTACCAAAGCTTATTAAGCAGTAAGTAGTAAACTGGGCTTGAAGATCAGTTTTGCTGGGAATGTCTATATTTACCTAGTTTTTGGAAGACATGTTTGGCTATCTGGAATACTTCTCACAGTTAGCTGGCGAAGGTGGTAGCTGACACCCAAATGCACAAAGTGACCGTTTAGCATTCAGCCCACTACTTCGTGTTCGTGCCATACAGATTGTACCTTGAATACAGCTGATTAGAGCCCATTTGCAAGTAAAGTGAAACCACTGAATTTTTATCAGTGCCTCATTAATTCAAATGTTCTATAAAACTCACTTTTATTGATTGAGTTTAAGGCATTTTAGTTGGGGAATTTGCTGAGGCAGGTGAGGCTTTCACTTAGCAATAGAGGGATGATTATCAGCAAAGAATGGAAAAATTAGGAAAGTGAAGAAATGAAGTTACACTGGGAATGAGAAGATATTTAAATCCATTAAAGAAACATATCAAGAAGTCTGTAAGACCAAAATCATAGGTGTCTCTGTCCTGTGTTTTTTAACTGATCATAACAGGCAATCATTAGATGACTTGCCTTACGCTTCTGCCGCAAAAAATATCATTACTCTGTGTGTGTGTTCTTTATAGGCTTAAATGCAAATTACTTGCTGAGTTGTGTAAAAGCAGAACAGAGCATTCCTTTTAGAGGTGAGGTTGCACTGGAGCTCCTATTGTTTTCATATCCAAGGGAGCCAGGACAGCATTTTTATGGCAAGGAAGTTTAACCTGACTGCATAGCTGAACATGAATGGGGATGTCTACTGGCCCTCAGTGTGCCTCCTGTGGGACTCCGGAGTTAGAAAAAGGGAAAACTGGATGGGTTTCTCCTGCACAGAACTCATGGAAGGACAACCAAGGGTCATAAGAGTGTCATCAAAGCAAGGGATGGGATTCCATCAGTATCTGAATGGCTTTTCATGACTGGTTCACATACATACTGAAAAATTGCATGCCATCCCAGCCCCTTTTCTCTGTAAGGCTTTTAGTTAAGCGTGCTTTTTCTAAATGATACTGAAGTTGTCTTTGTTCTCTTTGTTGAAAGTTAGGCTTAGACGGTAACGATAAGTTTTTTGCAATTGCAAGCACAGTTCAGTGGAAAGATAAATAATAAAATATAGTTAATTGGTATAATGATGTCTCATCAAATAATTAGCGTAAATGTGCAATCCAATTTTCTTATGTACCACAGCATGCTTATCATGTACAGCGATGTATTCATAATGTGTAATGATGTTATTAAGTTGTGCACACTGAGTTACAAATGAATAGATGATCACATCCTAAATGCATCTACATTCAAAAGTTTATTATACTGACTGCTTTTAGTTAAAATGCCTAAATGTAAGTAATTAAAAAATTGTATATTAGTAAACACCACTGTAAGTGACAACACTTAGTTCACACGCTACCTTGAGGGTGATCCATCATCATCACTTGGATACGATCATCTTGACCTCTGTGACTCAGGAATAAAATAGCACCATTCTGGGGTGATGGAGGTTTAAGTTAACCAATATGTTTTAGCTTATATATCGAGGGCCACGTTTCTTTGTGTTGCAAATAATGCCAGTCATCTATCTGCCTGTATGGGCGGCCACGGAGGACGAGGGTGAAACAATTGTCAGTGGGTGTCTGATTGATTACAGATTATCTGGAAATACAAATAAAAGAGAAGTGGGATGTGACTCAAAGTATTTAATAGATTCCCGATGTGTAAACCAGCCAAAAATGTTAGGAATACTTTTTTTTTTCTGAAATCACATCCATTTACCTACTTGTATAAAGCATGCACTTCCATATCGGTGGAGACCTTTAAATTATGCAGTTGGTTTTTTCTCATTGATTTTTCTCTTCCAGTGCAATACACATTTATTTCATGAACCTAATTTTCTATGAAGTTAGTGGCAAATACTTCTCCACGAAAACATATGAAGGAGCCATTAGTCTGAAGACCTAAAGAGCCATTAGTTAAAGTACGTAGAACTGCACTAATAAATAGATACCAGATCAATCTTTAGTGTAAACCACAAGAACATTCATAATGTAGGCTCAGTTTCAAAATTAATGGATCTTGCATTGCTTTGTAAAAAAAGTAATTAATGACCTCACTTTGATCAGCTTACTGTAGACATAAAATGAACTGGCACAGAAAAGATGGAGAGTAGAAAAATCAGAACTTTTGTTGGTAAGCTCTACATTTTTTAAGGACAAAAAAATGACCCAAATGTGAAGTCATGATCACGCTGAAATTAATGGTACAACTCACTTTGCAGTCAGAGGAGCAGAGTTTAACGGTATTGTGGTGTTGGTAAACATGTCACTCCGTGAAGCCCTATTATGAAGACTATATGACGACCTTTTTCAGTGAAATCAAACACAGAAAAGCTAGATTTGTATCTATGCAGAGAGAAATTAATGCTTTGTAATATCCATCCTATTTAAGTCTACTTGGACACAGTTGTTCAATTTTTAGTCCTTAGCTCTGTGCAATGTAAAATGCCGGTGCTTTTACTAACCTTATCTAAACCTCTTGTGCCTACAAATCCAAACTAGCATTATCAGTAGCTAACCGGTTCATGTGGCATTCCCATACTTTGTGCTTCCGTGCAGATCCTACACAGTGTGCAAACAGCTGGGGTGGTCGTTCGTTATTTGCAGTATCTCTGAGATAGGAACCATAAAGTCCTGAGCACGGCAGCTCTGCTTGGTCCTCCTGAAACATTAAAGCAAACGTAAGAGCAGGCGGAAGGGAGCAGGGATCAAAGTCCACGGTGTTTGTTTTTATTTTGAGAGGCTTAGTTTTTCCAAAGTGTATGCCAGGCATGCTGTAATTAATCTTTTCTCTCCCTGACTCTTAAGACCAGTAGCTGCACACGGGCAATAAAAGATATTTATTTAAGCATAACAAGCAGACAGTTATTTCTTGGAAAAAGATACTTGTAGACAGATTTAATCATTCCTTCAAGAAACACTTTCAGGGAGCGAGCCAGCTGAGCCCTTGATTGACAGTGGTCTGTTTTCTCTTATCCTGATGAGACTTGGTCAGTGGGAAGTCTGACCGTCAGGTCAAATATGTATTAAGGGTGAAAATTGACAAAGAATATGCTAGAAAAAGTGATTTACCAGCTGTGCGCAGTCATTTCAAGCACCTTGGGTTGATTGTTATTTGTGTGTAATGGAATAGCTGTGGACAGCAGGGCTGGGAAAACTAAGGGTCAGATTCACTGTGGTGGTAAAACACTGAAACTATATCGAGCAGGAGGAGTGGTCTCTCTTGGTTATTTTAGCGTTTTGTTTAATTTTATTTTATTTTTGGCCAGACAAATATCTAGTGCTAGCTAACAACTTCTGAGTCTGAATCAGCTCTTTAACTTCCTCCCCCCCGTTAATAACTATTGAAATCCCCACGGAGATTACATCCACAGCCTTAACGCTGCATCTAATAGCAGAGACTATGAACAAATAACTTAAAATGAGTTTATAGTAATATGGTTTCTTTTAATTCGCTACCATTTGCCATTTCTTCTTGAGTGACTTTGGTACAACGGAAAGGCATGATAAACAAATAACTTTAATATACTTCGGAATATTTTTCTTGAGCCATTGCAACCTTTCTTGTGAGGCATAGCTAAGGGATTCTGTTTTCATGTCAAAGTATCCAACATATGTCTTTATATTTAAATAGGTGGCCTCATTCTGATATGCCTTGTGAATCCTAATGTTTCAGAAGCATAAAGCAGTCTTCTGCAGAAATGGTTTGCTAAGTCTAAGTTTACCTTTTCCTTGCCAGCTTCATAGAGGAGGGCCTGGCCTGACATCAGAGTTTGCTTTGAAACTGGACATTGATCTTGGGAGGTTTTAAAGTACGCGCATAACTCTGTACAGCTTCACTTTCTCTCTTAACTCCAGTCGTATTTCTATCAGAGACTTTGCAACAGACCAATATCAGCAGTACCCTACATACACCACCATTCCTTTGATGGCATGCACAGAATCAGCTGAAGATGGAGGGGATTACAGATTTCTTTGAAGACAAAATGCACTGCTACTTAGACAAACAGTGCTATTTCACAGAAAACAGCACAATGTTTCATTTTCATTCGTCTCAGATAACATTGTTGCTTCTTGAAGTATTCCAGAAATCTCTTTCACTATACAATAAACCTTAGAAAGCTTTTATATGTGCCACCAGCCAGCCTTGGCTTTTTTTTTTTTTTGACAATTTGCAGATACCTGTTTTTCTTTCTTGTCTCCTTTTAGGGATGAAGTGGGACATTTTGTATAACTGTTGTTTAATAAAAAGTCTTTCTAGTGGTATAATTTCATATTATTTGAGATGAGTTACAAATAAAGAGTAACACTGAAGTTAGTGAGAAGAAGAGTCACTGAAACGAAGCCGCAAGAGCTCTTCATTGTTAGCTGAGCCACAAGAGCTCCTCGTTGTTAGGTATTTTCTTTCCTTCTTGCAAGAGAGTAGCTGGAATCTATTAGCAACTGGAGCACATGAGGTATACTCAGGTAACATGCACCTTGGATAACCATTACTCTGCTTTAAAGTGGAAATATGTTTTCAAGTAGCCTGTGGAGAGTAGGGGATAGAGGCAGGAGCAACTGGAGGAAAAGCAAGCTGTTGAGAGAAATAAAGTAAAAAGACTGTGTCTGAGATGGGAGACAGAGTATGAGGGGCACTGGGTGTTTTGATGGAGAAAAACAAGGGGCAAATATCTGCATGTTACTTGTGTACACATATGACTTTGGCTGAAGTCAGCTGGCCTGAGTTGGGTTCACAGGTAGCTTGTATGCTGCACAAGTGGAAAATACAGTAGCGAGCTCAGCAACTGCAAAGTAAATGTCTGCCTCGCACAGAGCAAAAGTATTAAATCTAGTTCATCGCTAAATATCCAAAAGTAAAATATTTCTGCTTCTCGTCGCCCATAGTGTACAGACCTAGCAGGGGAGTAGTAGTGCCTTAAATTCATAGAAAGAGAAAAGTATTAGGTCATTTTCCTACAGCTCCTTCAGATTCATTGCTTGTCCTGGACTTGAAAGTACTTAATGCCACAGGTTTAAGTTTCGGTTATGGGCATCTTAAGAGGATGTCAAAATAAGGCACTCTGATGCTTTGTCCATGTAATTGTCACTTTGCCTGCTTAAGCGCTCTTTTGTGTGACCAGAAGAGACGTTTGGACAGCCTGTTAATGATCCCAGATGAGTTGTTTTTCAATGAAATGACTCTGCAGAAGAAAATGGAGGAGGTTTTAGGTACCAAATAATTTGAGTCTATGCAATATGCAATTCAGGTTACGTATTTGCTATTTAATGTATTTTTCCCATGAAAAAGAAAACAGCCTCATTCTGTACCCTTGTTCCCTACCTCTTCTCATTGTATTTCCTGTTGAACAAACACCACCAGAAAAAAAGAGAAGCTTGTGTCACATCCTTTAACTGATTGTATATATTGCTTCACCTTAAGTCCACTTTACCATCACAATGGACTTTTTATCAATACAGGATGTGTAACCCATGACAAGCCCCTGGACTTAAAATTACAGTACAGTTACCTGCAAAAAAGTAAGTTTAAATTAATACCATAGGATGTTTGTGAAAATTACAGTCTCTGATACATCCGTGTAAGAAAAGCTGGAATCTGGCCCAGGTTACTGAACTTTGAATGTTGTTTTACGTATCTGGCTAGAAATTGCAGATAAGCAAAGTTAGAAGCTGAACAATTGCCATATAGGAACTTCTGCCATGGCTGCGAAAGAAATGTACTACTTCTGACGTAAGACCATTTCTTTCTTCACATATTGGCGCGCACACACACACATACGTATTAAAAAAACCAAACCAAACAAACGCCCAAGTATTGGACTACATACTTTTTTTTTTTTAAACACACATATGTATGTAAAGGTATGTTCCCCTAGAACATGATTAATGATTTTTGATGTGACTCATAATAATCCAAACTATCTTTTTAGGACTTTTCCCCCTAGGAAATACTTTTGATTTTGCCTAGGTGTCATTCACGCCTTGTAAATGATAGAAGGTCCTGTCAGAGATGGTGCTTGGCTCTCATTATGAGGTCCAGCCAGATACTGACTTCCTCTAAGCTGCTTTTTGCTCATAGCAGAGCAAATGAGTGAATCTTGCTAATGTACCTTGAAAGCTTTTAAGGTATTTTTGCCAACAGCAGAGCCATAGTTAAATCAAAACATTTTTATTTATTTTATGAAAGTGCAGTAGTGTTGTTTGTGGCCTCTGTACCAGATGAAAAAAATCCATTGTATTTGTACTTTTAGTTTTGCATCTCTGTGGGTAATATTCTCCCTAGGGACTTCCAAAGAAAGCCTAAAACATGGTCTTTGGTGATGACTGATTTCAGCTGCAATGCAGAAGTACGGCTGCTTCTGGTGACCGTGCACATGACTGTCACATACATGTTGGCTTGCATTAGACTTCATAAAACTCCTGCACTTTTTGGCTGCTAGGTAAGAAATACAACCGAGAAGGCTTAAGAATAAGAAAGAACAATCACTTTCTTTAGAGGAGAGGGTATTCCATCACCTTCTCAGGAGTTAGTGGTGTGAATAAAATACCTCACTCCCAGAGCTGACTGATATTTAGTGCCAATCAACTACTTTACATCACATCAAGAAGGGTATATTGTAGGTACGCCTTCTCACCTCTGTTTTCAGAATTGCAGAGGCAGTTTAGGAGAGAGGAAAATCTTTCCCAAGTGTGAAATCTTGATAATGCATGAGACTCTATCCTCATCACAGACTTCTGCAGTGGAGGTCAGCCTGCACCAGCCTCAGGCGGGCATGGAGTGACACACAAACGCAGAGAGGTGTTTCTGGACTCCAGTACTAGGGTTGTGCTCTGTGGCTTCAGTGGGAGTTAGGTGCTTGATACTTGTGAAAATTTCCTCTTCCTCTATTTGCAGCTTCACGCAATTAGCACCTTTTAGAAGTCTGGCGCTCTGACGCTTGCTGAGTCCGTTTATCTGGCAGGCTACTTTCAACTGCGGCGCCCGGAACGTACAAGCAGATAATTTGAAAGGAAAACAGCCCCGGTATTTCAGCTTGGCACAGTTCCTCCCCAAGATTGTCGGGACAGTTACTCACACCATCTCCTGCACGAGAGGAAGTGAATGACTTGCCTTCCGTCACTGGAGAGCACCTCACCAAGAGGCGTCTTAGGGCATTTCTGCAGCCACACAAATATGCTCAGTACCAGTGGCTGTGCTGTCATGCTGCTTAGTGCAAAACTAAATGTGTTCTTTTGCCCTGTGCTTTACTGCTAAATGCTATCTTCTTTCCTCGCTCACGTACGGTAATTAGGATATAGCTGTCTCTTGGGCAGGGCAATGCTTATAGAGCTTGAGGGGGAGATAATTTGATAACTTGTTAGGGTAGAGGCTAAAAGAGAGCTACTGCTTTCATGCTTATACGTTTCCAATCTTTTTGTTTTAACGAGACAGTGTATTCGCTGCTGTTATCACTACTAATTTGAATCTATCAAACCCTGCCATCAGTCAACAATAGTTCCTGTTCTTATTTATGAAGTTGAACACTTTAAAAACACAGCGAATGAGATCAGACAGCTCTTTAGGTGATGGCCAGAATCTGTAATGAATGAAACAAGCATGTAGTTCCCCTGTCAATGAAGTTAATAGGACATTGATTCAGGGACTTCAGTGGGAATGTGACAAGACTGGATATGTACGGACAAAGGCTTTGAGGTGAGGGCGATGTAGGATGTGTTGACTTTGCATGTAGTGAGTAGGAATGTTTTCATATTTTATGCTCCCGTAAGTTCTGATTGTACAGATGTGTACTTACGCCTGAACTGATGCATGTGACCAGTCTCGTGGATTTCAGCGGATAGATTTCTGTGAAGAAAGTCAAATATGTGCATTTTGGTAGGATCTCAAGGCTTAGTTAGGATTCTGTTTGAAAAACAAGCAAGCAAGCAAGCAAAGTGTTATAAAGTCATCTGGTGCGGTATTTCTAGCAAAATGTATTTGGGTACAGACAGAGTAAATATTTTTTTCACAGTACCAGCCAGGCTCAGATATGCAAACACAACCATCTTGTTGGTTACACTTTCAGGGATGTAGATGTAAATAATAATTCAGCAAAGGTTTCAAAGCTCTCTACAAAGGCAGCAAAGTATTATCTTCATTTAGAGATGAAAAGAACTTTAGATGAGGTGCCGGAGGTCACGAAATAACTGTATTAGATTTGAAACCTGAACTTACTGTCAACCAAAATTGAAACGTAATTGTCTCTGTTCAATTGTAACTTGATTTTCATCTCCAGGTGAACGTTTGGATTTAATGGGTAAGAAGGTCAAATCTTTCTAATGGAAACATTTTTTAGTCAAATTCGTCCTCTTTATCTAAGACTCATTTTTAATCACTATCTATAGCTCCACTAATTGTGACTACTTGTGCTACTGTGTTGTTAAGGTAACTTGATTTCTTTACAGATTTTTGATGTTCGTAGTTTCTAGCTTTACTGCTGTTACTGAAAGTACTGCTAATGTTTGGACAAAAGCAACTGTCTCAAATGTTCCTCTCCGCTAGGAAGCTTCTGGAATCTCAGCAGTGGTGTTTCTAGCCTATGGTGGCCTAGGCCAGAGTAACACGTAGTATTTTATAATGCTACTTCAAGCATCATTTTTAAATTATTGCCTTTTGTTCTCTCACCATCTCTTACTTCCTTGGAGCACCACGTACTCATTTAGAACAATAGCAAACACGACACTGACTCCAAACTAAATGTGGGGCTGGAAGGAAAATAATTTCATCTGATTACATTAATATTTTATTTGAAGGAGTATGACAAATTGGAGACTGATTGCAAACAGCAGACAATCACTGACTATGGAGAATCTTGGCACTCTACTGGCACTTTAGATCCTTTAAGGAGCCATTCCAAATCTGCAGGAAAACAGTTCAAACATTTTAATTTTGTAATTTAAATTGCGTCACTCCCATAACCAGCTATTTAGCTGATTGTAATTATGAAAACACTGTGATATACTTAGTAGAAGACCTATGACAGTGTATATTATTAATAGGCTTGTATGTTTTCCTTATCACTGTTACTACTAATAATTTCTGTCAAACCAATGGGAACATACCAATTTCTCTCCAAATGCAAAAAATTGTTAGCTTGACTCAATCAGATTTTTTCCCAGAATCATGCTCAGTAAGAGATTATTAATGGCTTTTTCTTTATTATACATTCCTCTGAAATGGTTACCTTAATTAGGGCATCTTGACTTAATATATGTAAATGCATTTTGTAACAGAAACCATCACTATTTATACAATGACTTTCACTGTTTTCTGAGATGCTGCAGTCAATTCTCATTAGCAAAGTACAGCCTAATCCTCCGAGCAGTTGTTCCCTGATTTAGCAACTCAAAAATGCTGGCAAATCAGGATCCTGCAAACACTTAGAGTATTTCAAAGGGATTGCTTTGGGTCAGTGTTACGCCTTTGAAATTTTCAAGTGAATTGCCATTTTTATCGAAATGCGAGTGATGCAATCAGAGCTTTCCTTTGACTTAGCAATGGAGTTTTGAAACTTGACTTGGCTCAGAGGAAGAACTGCGCGTCACTGTGCTGTGGAAATGTAGTTCTATGCGTAAGTAAAACCAACGGATGAACCAAAAATCCCCAGTCCAACATTCCTGCATAGGTAGAGAGTTACTAGTATCAACTGGAGTTTATAAGCTATGTAATTTTATAAGCTAGAGGTATGTATTTCAGCTCTTGTAGACCCCGAGGTGGCCAAATGGCTCTGCCAGGAGTGCAGTGAGTATGCGACATCCTGAAGCTAGACCAGTGCTTCAGCCCACAGCTTATGCAGTGTGGCTGTCCTTTTCTGTGTTTTCCTAGAGATCAAAGAAGAATGCCTCAAGATTAAGTCAGAAACTGTGTGCCAAAAGAATGTCTGAGCCGACATTTACAGTCCTAAAATAAATTCTTTTGACTTTCATAAGTAAATAGTTAAACAAATGTCCTGCTATTGCCTGAATCTGGGATAGTGTAAAAATTCTTACTATAGTGAAATTGTATTTTCTGTGACTCACAGGCTCTATGAGAGGGAAATTTGTATTGTTTCACCATAGTGGGTGGTAAAAGTAACAGGCTAGTCACAGACAGAGTATGTATTTTCATACGTTTATTCTTGCAAAGTAAATACTAGTAACTTTGTGCTTCCCTTGGTAGGGTTGCTAATAATTTTTAGTATGTAATTTTGGTGAAATCTTCCACCAGCGTCTCTGTATTCTGTTGTCTAAACCAGCAAGTTTTGGGTTCGTTGTGTATACCATGTTAAGGAACTTTCAAGACTGTTGGAGTGTTTGCTATGTTCTCTGTATCAGATCCTTAAGGAGTTTAGTAGCAACTCAGACTCTCTACTTCGTTTAATTCTTGGACTTTTCAAAAGAAATTCTGGCTATATTTATATGAAGAATGAAGATAATCCCTGAAAATGAGATAGGTAGTAACTTAACACAAAAGAGGAAAACAAGTTTTCTTTTTTAAAATGCAAAGATAAGATCGGACAGATTTTCTTTGCAAGCAGGGATAGATTATCAAAATTCTAGCAGGAAATAAGTGGAAAATTTCTATGCTCATAAAGGACCTAAAAGATATAAAGGGATAAGGAAGAGTAAAAATGCTTTTGGTGAGATTTCAAATTTGATTCATTCACTAATGGATCAAGAACCAAATCAGCTGTGGAGTAAATGCTTTACTGTCATACCACTGTGACTATGTCCCCCTCCACAAATCTGAAATTTGTTATTTAATACGTGTTTCTGAATTCACTTTATTGTGGCACATTAGTTCAAAAGCCCTCTACTGTAAACAACAAAAGGAAAAGAACGGAGACACCAAACAGCGTAAGGACCAACTGAGTAGCTAGGAATGATGTGTATACCACATATTCTGTAGAAACCAGTGTTATGTGTTACGAAGTTTAGTAGTACTAAACCTAGATATTACCCACAGGAAATCTACAATCATCTTAATCATCTGCTTGAATTATGCATATGGGACTATGGTATCTGCTAGCTCAACATAGATTATTGCTTAGGGACTAGTATAGATGTAACTGCATTATTAGGATGGATAAATGATACCCAGCAGTACAATTACATGCATCCCAGTTTGCCCGGTTCAGTCTTGTCTTCACGCGGTATGCTTAGGGTTTACGGAGACCCTACGTTGCAGTTAGTTATTCAAAGTCCCCACATATCCCTGGAGTCTATTTAATAATAGATCTGAACAATAAGTGTCAGCATAAAGCATGGTCATTCACTATTCTTTCGTGAACTGCCCTGATTTCTTTTCTGCATAAGTATTTGTTCTCATACAGTGAGAGACAAAAGCGTTACATTCGCACATAGAGGCATACATGGCATGCAGACGGGGAATGTATTTCGCTAAGTATTCCTTCTGACTGCATGAACTCTGTGGGACAAAACGTGATGAATGATGGTGTAAGAGGCACAACTTTAATTATGAGGCCGCACCAAACTGGTTTCACCCCTCTATCTACGCTCAGTTCTTTCCTCCCTTGTCATTAATATGTCACCACTTCTTGCAACGAAATAGCAGTGCTAGGTTTATCTGCCTAATGTATCTAGAACGTCAAAAACACTATCCCAGCTCTTGGAAAGGCGACTTCACTAATGCAGGCGCTGCCTAAGCTTCATGACATTAATGTGTTCATGTGCTTATTATTCTTTTTTGTGTGACGTGAAGTCTTGGAAGAGTCTCACAGATTAAAGACCATCAGGTCCAAGACTGTAGCCAGTGCTACACAGGGCTCCTGCCTGCCTTTACCATTCGGTTGCCTTTTTAGTATGAATCATCTTTTCACTAAGTCGGGGGCAGAGGAGCATAGTAGCTGCAGTGAATGAATGTGGAAATGCCTTAATAGCCAAGCCATGGAATTCACAAACAGTGGGGTGTGAGAGGAGGAATGCTTGCTCCGGCAAGTATTCGTAATAGCCGCCGACCGCAACCTTAGGCAGGGCCAGCAGGAGATGGGCTTTTAAATTATTGTAGATGAGCTACTAAAAGTTTATCATGTCACAGGATCAACTGGCTGACTGTTTCAGCCCTTTTTGGGTGGTACTTGACCTCTGGTATTTGATTTTGTGGCTTTTTACTGTTTTAAGTTTTGCTATTTCTGCCTCATAGATTAAAAACTGTCAGTCGTTAAATACGTCTGGCAGTTTTGTGTTGAAGGCATGTGAGTTTGGCAGTGTTGAAAAAAACAAAACAAAAAGCAAATAAAAAATCGTTTCAGGGTGAAATTGGATGGGACTGCCTGCTGTTTTCCCTGGGCTAGGTCTTAACTGCGGGTCGCTCTCGATGGCAATGGCTAATCAAGCTCTGAGATGGGGAACCTGCACAGGAGACCACAGAGAATTGTTTTCATGGAAACTCAGTTTAATATCCTGTCAGTTTTGTTTATTATTTTAATGGAGTAGAACTTATTCTGTAGCCACAAACTTCACGTTGTATTTGCAATGTTAATATTATTTGGAAGTGGTGCTCCAAAAACTTGCTGTTCAGGAAGTCAATGGGAGTTGTTCCATCTGCCCCTTGGCAGAACTCAAGAAAACTGCTGTTACGTGCCGGTGCCCCTCGCTTCCAACAAGGTCTTCAGCCTTGCTCTTCTTCCAGTCTAAAACCATCCCACCGTGAAGCAGGCTAATATATCTTCAAAATGGGTAGATTCTATAGGTCACGTGGTACTAACCCGAAAACTGATCATCAAGGAATCCAAATGGATGGAGGTAGAGACATGCATTTAAAAATTCCTCGGTGTCCCCTTTTATTTACCCTGACAGAAATTACGATTATTATGTTAAGTTGCTCTTGTTATTTTAATAGAGTTGAAGCTACCCCGTATCTTGGAGCCCTTTCTTGTGGAGCAATTTCATGTCATTTAAAAGGAGTTATCTGAAAAGCTGTACCGTTCTCCAGGTCTGCCATTGTACACGTGGGAAGGCATGTTTGCACGAAGAACGTGTGAATACATAAGGAAAAATGCTCTGAAATAAGGATTCTGGCTGCGACTGATGGTCAGTGGTTTTGTTACAATTGATGTGACGCTTCTTGTGCGCTTTGCCTGTTTTTTTTCTGATGAGTCTTTGATCGGGAAATAAGAGTTCATACTGTATAATTTATGTGATTGTTTACACTGTGAGACAGCAGTAGCAGTGTATAATTTGCAAGTGGTCTATAGATAGAAATGTCTTTGCATAAATTAGTGGTCAAATAAGTAGGATTTGTTCAAATCAGCTCATGAAGACTTAACAAAGAAAAACGAAGAGGCCAAATGAATCCATTAAACACCCCATTGCAGGCAGTTCCCCCTACTTGGCTATTTATGATTTCAGCCTTACGGTGCTGGTATCCTATCACGTGAAAAGCTGTAATACACTTTGTGAAATCTATGGTCTTATTTCTGGGAAACTAATCTCCATTGCTAGGCACGTAGATGTCTGGAGTTATTTGACTACATTTCTCTTCGCAGAAGGCAGCTTTTGGGTTTTGGCGGGGGGGGAGGGAGGAGCAGGCGATGCTGGGAATGCAACTTACTTTCCACGCTGCCTGTTTTCCTACAGAGTTGATAAAAATCGTTCGTTATGGCATGTTAATGCAACATGATTGCATTATAGCATCCTGTACTGCTCTAACTTATTTATTAAGCCACACCAAATTAGATAATGTGAAAACATTTCAGGCTGTTGGAAATGTTATCATGTTGCCTAATGCTGTGCAACATGCCGGAACTCCTGTTCTACTGCGGCCTCGGGTGTTGGGGCATGAAGATGGCTGATGTGAGCCCTCAGTGGCCACCTCGCGCTCTCTTTCCTCGTTCCAGGAGGGTCTCCTGGCTTTGCAGCTCTGCCTGTGCTCTGGGAGGCTGGTGGGTGTCTGGTTATCCATGCTGGGCTCCCAGCCGGCAACTGCCCGTTGGTGCCGGCTGACCTCACTTGCATCCATTGGGTTCAGCCCTGACAGGAGAACGGAGGCATGTGCTGAAGGGTGTGCAAAGCTCTGTGGGCTTGCTGGGAGCAAGAGAAGGAAAGAGAAAGGGTTCTGGATTCAGCCATCCCAAATGACTGGTGAGTTACTGCAAAACTCACTGGCTGTTAATAAGCAGCAGAGCCCTGGGGGAAAGATNGGGAGGCACGTGCTGAAGGGTGTGCGAAGCTCTGCGGGCTTGCTGGGAGCAAGAGAAGGAAAGAGAAAGGGTTCTGGATTCAGCCATCCCAAATGACTGGTGAGTTACTGCAAAACTCACTGGCTGTTAATAAGCAGCAGAGCCCTGGGGGAAAGATGTGGCAGAGGCAGTGACAGTGGTGGGTCTTTGATGGACTTGTGAGCTAATCAGCCCATCGGCTGCTCGAAAGGTTGTGTTATTAAGCTGCTGAGGACAGCTGATGCAAACCACCACCCTTCAAGGTTTTCTTATAGCAATGCTGTAAAACCCCAAATCAACCTTTTCTTTTTTTCCTGCATGTAAGAGCAATGGACCTTCTCACAACACATCCCACGAGAACTTTCCCTTCCCTCCTGTGCAGGTACGCAAGGTCTTACTTAGGTGTTTGAGTTCACACCGCTCCCTTCCAATGGTAAGACGCGATGTGCTGCAGGAGGAGAGGCCCCAGCTCAGGCAGGCATCCAGAAGAGCTCAGTTCCGCTGGCACTCTGGGGCCCCTGGAGCTGGCCAGAAGCAGCCAGAACTGGCTGTGGGCAGCCCCGACCTCTCCTCAGAGGTTCCCTGCAGCCGCACCCCAGGCACTGGCACCCTTCACAGTNTCCACTGGCACTCCGGGGCCCCTGGAGCTGGCCAGAAGCAGCCAGAACTGGCTGTGGGCAGCCCCGACCTCTCCTCAGAGGTTCCCTGCAGCCGCACCCCAGGCACTGGCACCCTTCACAGTCCCGTGGGTGAGCTGCTCAGGCGGCCCCGAGGGAAGGAGCCTCACCAGACAGCGCTGCCGCTGCACTCCACTCTGACCCCCCGAGCTGACGCAGGCGATGGCCAGCCCTGCTCCAGCCCACTTTCTCCCAGGGTGGCTCTCGGGATCTCTCCTTCCCCTCATGCCCACCTGTGGCATGAACCTACTCTGCAGAGGACTGAAGGGCTGTATGCAGCGGCTCACACCTTGAATGGGTACTTTTCCTCCTCCTCTTTGCTGTCTCCATGTAGGTACATGGAATGCAATTGCGCTTAACCTCTTCTAGCGAGAGAGCTGTTACATGTTTGTGTGATTTTCTGGGGCTAATACGATACCGTTCTAGAAATCCTATTATAAGAGATCTTAATAATCTGTTCTGTGAAACCAATGTTACGTTTTGCTCCGTTTCCAACAGAATCCAAGTGCGTCCCATTCAACTCAATGAAAACTGTAACCAGGTGCCTTGACAGGACGTGTTAGAAATACAGCTTATTTTTCCCCTCCAGCCCTCCTCAAATACACATAAGGTTTATAGATAATATTTTCCATTAGCCTAAAGCATCTTTTTTAGAAACGAGTGGCTCTCTTGTGGCTCTTTATCAGTGTCATGTCAAGCTGAAATGTGCGCAGAGCAGACCAGGGGTGCTTTCTGTAACCCACTTTGTATAGGTTTAAATGTATAGATTATGCAAGGCGATAGGGGATCAGGCTCAGTGGAGTAACTTCAGAAATAATTGAAAGCAGGACTTATTCCTGGTACTTTGTAAATAGTAGCAATAACTCTTCACATTTCACACGCTGTTTGAGCTTTTAATACTCTGCTGTGCCATTCTGTGGCCGGGAATGAAAAACAAAATCCTTTTCAGTTCTCTTGTAACTTAGCAGAAAGCTTTAAGAGGTAAATCAGAGATAAAGAGAAATAATTAACTTTTTCAGAATTCACTTTCAGCCAGGAGAATTTAAGTCTTGCTTTTGATCTTTCAAATTGACCACAAACCTTGCATTCATTTTATGTTGTATATTGTAATTACATAAGATCAGGTGTTAGAATATATAAGTAGAACTGCACTATAGACAAAATGAGGCGTGGAAAGTGTTTTGGAGGAGATACAAGCAAGTAAACATGAAGCATATGAAAAATCTAATCAATAAGAAAACAATTTCAGAATAAAAACCTTAGCTGCTAGAGGATCATGATAAATCGCATCAGTTGTGTGGAGCAGTGCTATTGGATTAAATTATATAGTGGTGAGAAGCAGAACACATCAAACACAAATAATTAATTCTCTCTATTAAACCTTTGTTTTGGTTTATAGTTGTAAGAACTAGTTTCACCTACCAAGATTGAGAAAAGGAGGAAATGAGCTTGTGCAGATGGGAAACTGGACATACACCACAGGAGCTGGGTGCCCTACCTACTCGCACAGGATCCATCCAGTTAACTGAATGTTAGGAAGCACAGTAGTGAGATTACATTTCATGCACCTGTAGGATGCGGCAAAGATAAGTCAGCCTTTCCCCAATCCTCATGAGAGAAAAAAGAAAAAAAAAAAAAAGCGATGTATAGGGAACAGAGATGGGGAAGATGTACTGTTGTTTACAGTTAGCTCCCAGCCCTTTTCCCTTCGTCCCTAACCTCAGCTGAGGTTGTCAGGCTACCTCTGCTCTGGCTCGTGTTTGAGATCTCCACGGTTAAAGCCAAGCTCGTGGTTTTGTTGGCGATGGTGTAGCTACTGGCCATATTGGACTTAGAGGGGCGGGAGAACTCTCACGCTTGCACTATTTGGGATTTTTCTGCTCTTTTCCCCTGCCCCAAATCCCACAGGCTCTTTTATAATAATTTTAAGCCCTTAAATATTTGCCCCATTTAATAAAAATGTTCCTAATGTCAGTGATCAAGTGCATTAGCAGCTGAAAGAGGCCTGGCTATAGCAATTGCAATGCAAAACAATCACAGCTACGTTGCAGACTTAAAAAATCTCAAACATCTGACATTGCAAATGAGCCACTATCACATCTTTAAAACAGCTCTTTTGATCTATTCTGATCCACCAGTTCCAGTTGTTGTCGCATCTTATTACTATTATCTCGTAGAAGATTGAAATGTTTTGCAGTCTGATATCAAATTCCTAATAATTTACCTGCCTGAGACACAAAGAAAGAAACTGGGTAGAATGCTAGTTTTTTTCTGGAGCTGCTCAATATTCCCTCAATGGTATTTAATACACTTTGTTAAGTAATGCATTTTGAAACATTCAAAATACATATATATATATTGCCAGGGCAAACTGTATGGTGTAGTTTTCATCTGAAGCACCAGGGGACAGTGAGCAACCTGACGGAGGGGACAGACAATACAGTTTTTTGACATTCAGCTAAGTGCAGATCAGCAGGATGGCTGTGATATTTTCAGTGGGGTGGGTAAGGGCTGTGCTATGTGGAAAATGAGCTGTTAGGTGCGATCCTGCTCAGCCAGTAGTAAAGGTGTCATGACAAAACTGGCAGCAAGTCCTGGCTGGTGGCAGCGGTGTGGTGTCGCTCCCCAGTGGACAGAGCAGCTCACAGGGTGAGTGATGTGCTGTGTTAGCAAAATGGTTTTTGCAGTGCTTTAAGACAAAACAATACTAATCCCTTGGTTGTTTCAATCCTCCAGTCTGTCAAACAAGCACAAAAGAGTGTGATCCATATATATGTGTGTAGTCCATAACGTGGAGCTGAAGCTCGGTCAGCAGAGGGGCAACATTTGCATGGCTCAAAAGCAGGATCTTAACTCCTACAGCAGCCGCGAGCTGTCTGTCTAGGATTATCGGAATAAAAACGCCTTGGAGGAAGCTGCTTGGTCATCCCTTCCGTATGTTTGGAGGAAAATGCTTCATAAGTGTTTGCTTGAACCCCTCCGGTGGCTGCAGGCAGGACGCAGTCTTGTAACGGTGTGCAGAGGGCTTTGCATCTGCAGGGGAAGATGTCCGTTCGAGGGCAGCGAGCGGAAGGGAAACTACTGGAGTGCTGGGAACAGCGCAAAGTGTCGGTCAATGAGTGTTTTTGTCTAGGCAACTATTTCTAGAGAGTATCTGAATATGAATTACACCGTCCAAAATTAATAGACTCCTCAACCACTTTATTTTATTAACATTCTTGGCGGTTCCCCAGAAGTTGAAGTAAGTTTGGTGAATTGCATCGTGCTTATTAACTGGAGAGAATAATTCCTAAGCGTTTTTATTGTCCTTTTAATGTCTGAACCTGAGAATATTATGGCTGTAAAATGAATTATAATGATGTGCTAAACTGGAGTAGTCTCAGTCGTTTTATTAAGCACTTTGTGGATGAAAAGGAGATTGCTGGTGCTGTATTTTCTTTGAATATACTCCCTGTGTCTCTGCAGAACACGTGTGCAGCTCCTTCAGAAATGAGGATGCAAACCATATGGTGTAGCCTGAGATGCCAGAGGGGATTTTTAACCTCTTCATGAGAGTATAGACATGTTCCACCAGTGTCTCCCAAAGCACTGAGAAAATATTTTTATAGTTTTATTGTATGTTATTTCTCATATTAAAATGATCTGTCAGCAACTCTAGTGATTAAGTTATTGCAGCCAAAGAACAGCAGTCTCGCTCTGCCATCTTTATTTTTATTTATTTGCATATTGTTTTCTTGCATGTCCACATATTCCTTCCTGTGGCTCCCAAAGAAAAGACCATTTCCTTTGAGGTGAAGTTTCATACTTAGATTAAGCTCCTGCATTTTACTTCTGTATATTTTTCTCTGTAAATAAATGTGGGACAGTTACTTTTAACAAGTTTTTTACGTACAGAAACGTTAATACCTGAATGTGGGGAAGAGCAGTTTTTCTCTTTGAAACGCAGTTGAGGCTTTTCAGTTTTATTTTTCAAAGCGTACCAAGAAGCGATGTTTTTAAGGAATATGTAGTTCTGTGGTTCTACGGGATCTGTTATTTTTATTATTCATTAACTGAGTTACAGGTCCTTTGGGGGAAGATGCAGTTACTTACTGAGTTTAGGTCANCTCCCAAAGAAAAGACTATTTCCTTTGAGGTGAAGTTTCATACTTAGATTAAGCTCCTGCATTTTACTTCTGTATATTTTTCTCTGTAAATAAATGTGGGACAGTTACTTTTAACAAGTTTTTTACGTACAGAAACGTTAATACCTGAATGTGGGGAAGAGCAGTTTTTCTCTTTGAAACGCAGTTGAGGCTTTTCAGTTTTATTTTTCAAAGCGTACCAAGAAGCGATGTTTTTAAGGAATATGTAGTTCTGTGGTTCTACGGGATCTGTTATTTTTATTATTCATTAACTGAGTTACAGGTTCTTTGGGGGAAGATGCAGTTACTTACTGAGTTTAGGTCACAAGGCGCGTCTGTAAGGTGTTGGGACACAAAGAGTGGAGCAGATGCAGTAACAGGTATTGATGTGAGAACAGGGCATGGAGAGCCACCGTTTCCTCTGCCCTGGCAAAGGAGGGAAATTTGATGGCAGCTTTGCTCCATAGTTCTCCACATAGTACGGTGCAGTTGATGGCAATCTGAAAATGGACTAGCTTAGGCTCGACATTTATTCATTCCTTTTAACTTAATAACTTGGTAATGCTCAACATTAAGGACAATTCTGGAAACAGGTACTTAGAATTTAGCACAAAATCTTTTATTAGTACTGAATCCTCAAATGCAGTGGTTAGTACTACTTCTCCCCACCCCACCCCACCCCCCGCCCTTTTTTTTCCTTACAGGCATTTGAATGCTGCTTTCTGTTTTCTCCTCAGTTTTGAAATGTGATCGTTACTTTAGGGATAAACGCACTACAGGCCAGTGTAATACAGACTGACACCAGAATAATTAACATAGAACAAGGCATAACGTACGGATTTCTTCAGTTACCTTGGGATCTGTGAAACGCTGGTTTTCTTCCATTGCTTTTCACAGTTTCGTAAACGCTATTCAATCAGTTATAATTGTATGAAAATCAAAGTGGAAGCCACAGAATCAATACTTTAGAAACAAAAGCATCTGGAAACCACTGTGCCTGGATGATCCTGAAGAGAAGTAAAAGACACTTCTTCATATTCATGAGGTTTTACTGAAATGAGTATCAGAGTGATGAAAAGTACATTTGAGTATAAAATGCTCATGTTCATTAATATCTTCAAAAATTCACAGGGCAGCACATCAGCATATCAGCCTTTTGAGAACACGATTAGAGGGAGAAGCGGTTCTGCCTCCGAAGCCGTCCGTGGTTGCTCTTTGGGTGCAAGACAGATGCTGCTCAGGTAGGATTCATCAGACAATCGTATTTAGAGCTCTGTCAAGTCCATGATAATTACGGAAAATTGATAAGGTTTGTGTTTTTTAACTTTCTCTCTCTGTGGGATGTATGTTCTGTTTTATTTCTTGATTAAAAAAAACCTCCCACCGAAAGTATTGTCACTGTGAGGATTTTAACTTTTGGACCGTATTGGAGCTTCCAGGACTGGAGGGTCATCTGGGTTTTAAAAAAAAAAGGCAATTCCCAGCAATCTGCTGAAATTTATTAGAATTTTTCTGATAACAAGGCCATCGGCTGCTGTTCTGGGTGTCATGGAAACAGGTATTGCTGCAAACAGGAGAGGCTGCTTTCAACTCATTCCTAATTGAGAAAAAGAAAATAAAATAGGCCTTTGTGGGATGACTCGTTTAAAGGACTTTGCCCCTGTGTTTTAGCTGTGCATGTGGCCATCACCCTGGCAGAGGGACGGAGAAGTGTCACAGGACCGAATGACAGCTGTAAGAGGTGGAGTGCCGGCAGTACTCTTTTGGGGGATTTTTGAGCTTCTGAGCTTTTAATTTATGAGAAAGTATCAAGTAGTAGAGGGTAATATTTTTAAATTAATTGCTACTCTCGTCAGAGAGTGCTCTTGTGGTTGAAGCGTTGCAGTGGAGTTGTGGAAATCTTGACTTAAATGCCTCGTTTGGCAGAGAGCTGTGCCAAGGCTGCTCAGCCTGGCTTTTCACCCACCCCAGCTCCCCCGAAGCTGCTGGAGCCACAGCCTGTCTGCACCTCACAGGGCACGTTGCTCTGGTGGCGAGTGACCCATGTCACGCAGAGGTTACTGCTTCGAGCCTTCAGACTTTCTCTGTGGCCACTTCTCCGGGGTTGCTTACAGTATGTGCCGAGAGGGATATTTGAAATCTGTTTCAAAGTGATACTGTAAATCCTGACACACACCTCTGAAGTGCTTTCAGACTCGTGAAAGAAAAAAGTAATAGCTAGACAATGACACCATTATTGCTAATCATAAATAAATGGGCAAATATGAAGTCAAACACCCTTAGAGAAGGGTTTAGCACCTGTTCATGCTTCTCTACTAGCAGCAGACGTTTGCGTATTCCCTTCCCATTCACACCGTGAACAAACTGAGCAGCTTAGTGCATCTTGTGGCACATTTGGTCCTATTTCATAGCCTGTTTCACAGTGCTGGCACATACAAAACTGTACCTATTAGTGGTAGGGAATAATGCAGACATTACGTGTGGTTCATACGTCCTTCGCCTTCCCCATTGAAATTTTCAGCTGTGAGGAACCTTGTTCAATGATACAGCTGTTTATACAGCCCAGCTAGTACAGAGAGAAAGGCAAGGGAGACTTCTTTTCTCTCATTCTGCCTTGGTACTTCCTCCATGATGCAGCTTGAACTGCAGTTTGGGCTTCCCGGGTCTACACATCTTGGGCCAAAACAGTCAATTCCTAATGATCTTCTGTAAGAGATGAGGAGGAGGCAGGAGAGCATTTCAATACGCACTGATCGGTTGCGCTTCTGCAGAACTGATCATTTTAACAATGCTAAGACATAACAACCCTGAGCACAGGATTGGTAGTGCACCAGAAGATCTGAATGGAAGTTGCTTGCACTATTATTATTTCTTAATTTAAAAATAGGTAAAGTGTACTGAGAAACTTCCAGAGAATTAGTTCTTTTGAGTCCCAGTTGTTTGCGCTCTAGCTGATTTCTTGGCTGGTGTAGCCAGGCTGATCCAGAAGGCCAGGAAGAGATGCCTGTCACCCAGAAGGGCGAGGGGTGGAAAAACACTGACATCACCATGAACTCTTGCATTTGTTTCTGTACTCAAATATCGCAAATATTTCTTTTTATGTGTTTCAGTGCTAGCCCCTTCTCCGTATTCTTAGTAAAACATCATTTTGAGTAATTTCTCACTCCAAAAATAATTGATGGGAATCAGCAGAACGGTTTTGTCATTTGAAGTACGGTAAATGCGTTGTGCAGCACCAGTGTTCAGAGAGCATTTGGTAGAATTGTTGTCATAGAGATCCTATGAGTGCTGCAATAAACGTATAAGAATCCATGAAACAATTTAAGTGGTAAGCTTTATACCTCCAATACAACATCTGAAGAGTTCAATTTTAGGTTTCCTCAGCTTTCTTTGCTGGGTAGGAGGCAGGGGTTTTCCCTCAGAACTCAGAGAATGAAATGTGAGATTTTTGTAAGACTTTACATGGTAGGAATCATCTCAAAATATTTATGTGAAAAAATCCAGATTTCTCTCTGAACTCCACGTGTTGTTTGTTCTTCGTGTTATTCAGTGATACAGTAACTGGTTTTGCTTAAGCTGATGTTTTCCCAATTTCTTTACTTTCGACTCATATTGTTTATGTGCTTACATGAAGACGAAGCCAAGGAGACAGATAGTCTGGAGCAACCCATCCTTGGACTCCGTGTGTTATCCATTTAGTTCTGTTTTCAGTGATTTTCAAGATACATTGGAAAAGAATTTAAATAATACCATTGGCAGGTAATAGAAAAAATATTTTTAAAACTTAAATGACTGTCAAGATGCACGCTGGTAGAGTCTTCAGCTGATTAGCAGCTTTCTAGCCCAGTGGAAATCAATTACACAGAAAACCTTGAAAGCAAATTATTGGAGGTAATGCAGAAAAACTTGTCTTTTTTAGACTATGTAGGAAGTTTCTGGAGCACAATGGTATTTATTTACTGATAACTGCTGAGGTTGGTTGCTTAATTACATACTAGCCCTGCTAGATGGTTGTAGGAATAAAGATGTGGGTTAACTGTGTTGTAGTGGGAAACTGACTCGGTCGTCTTTGGTTTTCTATCAAATGCAATGCCTTATCCAAACAATTAAGGTAGGAAGCAACATGCCATATTTTGCTTAAACATGTGCTTGGTACCTAAGAAATGGAGTGCTAAAATAACTCTGAGGTAGAAGGAAAAGCTGTGATCGCTTTTCCCTGGCTGCAAAGGCTAAAAATGGAAAAAAAAAAAAGAAATCCCTGCGGCGAGTAAGCCGCTTGCTGTAATACCCGGTTGACGTGGTATTTTTCAGCTGAGGCAGAAGTTAGGCATTTATTATATGCTCCATCAACTACACGCATAGCACAGATGGGCAGACAAATAGAGATAGGCTCTTGTCAGCCTTAACTGGAAGGTAACACAGTCCACCACAAGATTTCTTCGTCCCATGATAGGAATCCTAAAACGGATTGCCACAGCGAGGTCTGTCCCAGCACCTCTGTAAGTACGGAGTGGCCCCTTCGTGGATGCAGTGCTGCAGCTGGGAACTGAAGCTGGTGCGCAGCACGCATGGACCTTTCCTGCTCCGTGGAACACAGAAAATAAATCGCAGGCTCTTGCTTTAACTTGCAGAGCTCTCTGCTGTCTGACGCAAACAGTTTGTATCAATTTTAAATTTAAGATTGCATGTGGCATTTCCGGCAATAAATGAGAGGAGGCTCACAAAGCCAAGGACACTTGTTTCTTGTAAACACATGATTACCAAACCTGGTGGGCTAAATAATCATGCTTGTCCAAGGGGAGAAAGTGCATGAAGGACAGGGCACCTGTTTGTTCCTGTCTTTCGGACATCCATCTGTCGGTGTGATGTGAATTATCATACGGGGCAGCGGTAGCCACGTATCCCTTCGTGTTAGAAAGGGGCAACAACTTCACTTAGGTGTAACTAAAAATTGAGTTTCATCTACTAGATTATGTGAATGTGAAATAAAGAAACTCCTGGTTTTGTGGTTAGGAGCTGTATTTTCTTGCAAGGAGTTTGAGGGAATGACTTCCTTTGCTCTTTCTTGTTTCTGCCTTTTTGCTAGCTGACGTCACTGAGGTCATGGCAGTGGGATGGCCGGGAGGGAGGAGCACGGAATCCTCAGTTTATTTCCATAGGAAATGAGAATTCCCCTATAAAGGTTCGGCAGGGAAAACTGCTTTTCTCCTGTTTCTTAGCGAGAGGATTGCCAAGTAGGTGTGCCAGAACAACAGCAACAGGGGGAAGCGATACAGGGTTTTCCTGCTGTGTGTTAACAATGCTATCATCCAAGAGGGGCAGTCAAGCTCTGCTTTGGGAATTTATGCTGTCACGCGCAGCGTTTGCTAGATCTATTTCAATTTACTCCTTGTGCCGGGAGCCGTGTTACTCTACTGTGATCTCGAAGACAAAGCGCAAGAAATACTAACTTCAGCACGTGCATTTAAGGCAAAGTCTTGTGAAAGGAGGAAGAGCAGAAGCGACTGCAGCTCTACCCTTGCCTGAGTGGTGCAGTTTAATGGGTTCCAGCCTACTGCAGTTCCCCTGTATGGATATGCTTTCTTATAAAATGTTGTTCAGCTGCAGAATATTTTAGGAGACTGACCAAATGACGTTATAAAAGCAGAAACTGGGATATCCGCATACACGCCTGGCCATAAAATTAATCACACCAGATGAAAGCTTTTTTTAAAAAAGATTATGAATAGTTGCTTTTTTTCTTCTCTCTCTCTTTTTTTTTTCTTTTCGGCTATTCTCGCATCAGAAAGTCTTGGTTTGGAAGTGATTTGTTTATCTTAGCACAAAGGCTCTCTGCATACTTGATATCTTGACACTTTTATGACATTGTTGAACTCCATTAAATTGTTTCATTTTATTCCTGCAAACCCAAGTGTGCAGTTGCACAAAGAAGCGAAATACTTGCCTTTCTCATTTGAATTATTATTCACCTAACTTGCATCACAGCATGTTAACCTTCCAATAATCTCATTAAAGTTTGACATAACTTTTCCAGGTAGCATATCATCCTCTCCTTTGACAATTTTAGTTACATTAAGTGACTCGGTGACCGAGTTGGATCGCTTCATTACATTTTTCAGTTGCAATTTACAGTGTCTCAGTTACAAACTGTGGTATAACAAGACATGTCCAAGAAACGGAGGCTTTGGATCCAGTCACATCCGTGCGACCTTTTTTTGAAGAGCACACCTGACAGCACGTGGCTGACCAGCACTATCCTGTCCATCTCCTCTGATGCTGGGCTCCCACAGGGCAAAGATGGTAACGAGCAGGGGGCTGGCAAAGGAGTGAGATGAAGCCTGATCCTACAGCCTGTGTGTTTGGGCAGCAGCTGGGATGGAAGGGCGTGGGTTTTGTTCGCCATTCCCACAGCTATTTTCTTTTCTCTTCTCTGCTGACTGGTTAATACAAAACGCGTAACTAGGCTCCACATCTGCCGATTATTTAAAAATAAAATAGCAATTAAAGGAGGAGAAAAAAACCCACAAACAGGAAAAACCTTTGGCATGTTATCATTCTTTACTGTGGGAGACAATTAACCAAAGTGAACAGGAGCTGTGGGAAGCCAACTAGCCATCTTTCAAAATGGCAATCATTGTCACACATTGCAGATGCCTGTCCTTTCTTCAGTTGGGACGTTTCATTTATTTCAATTAACGGACTCGGTTGAGCTGAGGAAGTATTTGCTTGTTTCTTTGTTTCTACATTTCTACTGTATTTTCAGTTTCTGATCCGTGTCTCATCATTAATATTTCTTACCATGATGTGTCTTCTGTGACGACGAAGGTCGGCTCCCTTTCAGCTTACACAAATAGCGATGCGTGGTCTGTCTTTCTAGGACAGTGTGAGGTACTCAGCCGTACCTATCTGTCTTGCTGCTGTTTGTCTTGACATCTGTCTTATTCCCATGTGTAACATCTAATTAACACCTGTGGTAATTAATAATGCTAGGGGGTCTCTTCCATTATTTAGTATTGGTTTCAGCAAAGATAAATCAGCACATTGAATACTAAGGGAATTGTAGTATTTAATGATGAAGAACATAAAAAATGCACTTATAGTTTTTAAATATTCATGAAATAGAAGGCAGGAAGCATAATCTTTAATAGAAGATTTTGTATGGTGAATAAAACGGATATTTTACTGCCTCTTTGTAGAGTACTAACAGGGCACTGTCTGCCTGGAGCCCCCCCACGCATACAGGAGACAGTTAAGTGATCAGTTCATGGTAACTGCCTTGAAGAAATAGTTGACTGTTCTTTTAAAAGAAGTTTAATATTTTGCTGGTTTTGACAGTGGTGTTTGGCCTTTTGGAATTGTCCATTTGAAATCTATTGGTCTGTACAAAACTGCAGATTAAAGGTTGAATGCGATTATTCTCCATGGATAATTTCCATTAGAGCACAACATTTGGTCATCTAATAAGTCATAGAGCATGATTTCTGCAACAGATTCTTGGGATGATCGTAAACAGGAGTATTTCTGGTTTAGAAATCAGATTGGTTTCTGCTTTCTTCCAGAAGATTTCATTTTTATGATTAAATAGACCTTTGCTTTTAGGCCTTAAAAATAGAGGGCACCTCCCCACCCCGGGCAGGGGAGCTGTGGGGAGAAGAAAAGAAAAATGAAAAGCTGTGCCACACTGGCACCAAAACTCTTGCCTTGTGTTTATAACATTCACAGAAGCTGGACTGTTGAGATCAGCTTCTGAGAGATGTGCCCCAGAATTAGTAAAGAAATATACCCAGTGTTTGAAAGAGGAAATTCTTGTCCACAGATGCTTCTTTGTGATCAGCAACATTCAAAGACACGTTATTTCTTTTGTTATTCAAGACACATTTCAGCTGGCAGCAATCAGCACTTTAATCGGTCAAATCTAAGAAATAACACCATAGAGGAACAGGTTAGTTGCTTAAATTCTATTCTTTCATCTAGGATGCTTTAACAAAACTTCACTAGTGTGGGTAAGCTTTCTAAAAGGGTACTACAGAATGATTCCCAATTTTCAGTCCTCAAAAAGCTGAAAATATTGTACTAATTTAATTCCTATACTACTTACATTTTCATGAAGGATCAAGTTTCCCATTGTAGAAAAGTATTTCTTTTCAGTTTAGGTCATTTTCTTAAAGAAAAAAGGCGCTCTTGTGCTGGGAGCTGTTTTATAAAAGAAAAATGACCTGTTTCCCATCAACTATTGCAACTCTTGCAAAAGATCAATTAAATCTGAATCCGTCTCAATTACTTGGGGACTGTATTTCATTTTAACTAATCGCATTTCGTTACAGTTTTGTAGATTAAGCACAGAGGCTGGCAGTATGACTTCGGACTTTCACTGACAGTTACACCTGCAGTTAAGGGTTTCTGAAATAAAATTCTTGAGTGAAAAAGAGGAAAAAGATTTTTCTTTTCCTGCTCTGTGTTGCTCTGAACGCAAAATCTTGACAGAGCAAGAGGCAATGGACATAAACTGGTTTTCAGGGAATTCCAATTAAGGGATTGTTAGGTTTGGGGTGGGATGGGGGGAGTTTGTGGGGTTATTTTTGTTGGTGGTTGGTTTAGTTTTTTTTACTTTGGAGATGATCAAATGCTGGAAGTTTGATCGGAGGTTGCCCAGAGATGTTTTGGAGTCTCCACCTTTGGAGATACTCAAAACCCAACTGGACGCAGTCCTGAGCAACTTGCTCTAGTTGACTGAGTGGTGGTTGGACTATATGATCACCAAAGCTGCCTTCCTAACTCAACTTTTCCATGTATCTATGAGAATATCATCAGGAAGGTGTGGGACTGCAAATGCCCGGAGTGTGTGTTTAGTACATATATCATCTGCATCCTGGCCTGATTAGCTAAAAATTATGAGAACCAAGGGAAGAAGTTGAGAAAATGTTCCCAAAATTACCATGTGCTTTCTGCCCTGATAGAGTTCAGTGTTATTTAAATGTCAAAAAAAAAAATGTGTAGAATGAGGTAAACATGAGAGGTGCCCACTTCAATGAGCTTACACACCTAAAAGCAAATACTGCTGTCCATTAATTTCTTAAAATTTCTTAAATTTGAAAGAATTGTATTGCTTTTTCCCAGAATTTACAAAGTAAATGCAGAAAAAATACATAATCCAAAAAGGAGATGGTTGGGACATAGTACAACTTTGTTCTTCAGATTTCATGCCTGACTGTTATGTTTTTGTTGCACCCTCTGTCATCATTTAATGTTTGAGATAATTTTAACCCCAGCTACACCTTACTGATACCTCCCCCCTAGTTCTTTTTCTTTCATGTGTTACACTTCTGCCTGCCTTTTCCATGCCCTGTTGAAGCCTTTTACTGCAGCCTGAGAGAGAGAAACAGAGGTTATACAAACTTCCTTCTGTCTAAGAAAGTCAATCGTAGCAAGAAGCAAGGTGCTGCTAGAAGCAAAATGTAAGTCCAGCCTGTTGCAGTGGCCAGCTCGGTGCATTGGTGTGGGTTTTCAGCAGGGCTAAACTGGAGGCGGAAGGCTGTATCACTACGAGTGAAGCCTGGTGCCATGCTATGCTGGCAATTCTGGGTAAAATGTCTGTGAGGGACCCCTTGCAGAAACTACCCTTTAGAGTGTCTTCCTCAGCAATTTTTCCTGGAGGAAAATGAAGATAGCCTGGCCTGGGGCTTCCTTCCTGTGGCACCTTTACTTGAAGGAAGGCAGAAGGAGCATGCTGAAGGCATTCAGACGTTCTCCTTTTATTAATAGCTGTCTCTCCTGTTTTGTTCATTACCAGAATGGTGAGCCCTGTTAAAGCATCGAGTATAAATCCTTGAAGAAAATATTCCTTGCACAAAAATAGCTACAGCAGAAAGATTGTTTAAGCTTTATCATCAGCAGTTTAAATATGGCATTAGGTATTTTTGGTGTGCAGAGGCTGAGCAGAGCTGGAATTGCAGCAGGTAGGAGATGCATTATCACCTTTGGAGTTGACTTAGACAGTAGCAGCTCAATGCGTGAATGTGCTGGGTCTCACCGCTGACCGATGGGACTGGGGATGCCAAAAATGCCCGATGATTTTCTGTATACGGTGTGTAACTTGTTGGGGTGTGGGCGTGGGCACAAGGGGCAAAGTTGTTAATAATTCTGCTTAGCTGTCCAAGCCATTCTTTTCCTCATGTCTTTCCAAACTTTTGTGGCTGGTGTGTTGCTGTAAACCCAGGAAAAGGGAAAATCCATGGTTCAGGGAAAAATTCAATTATGTATACTGGTAGGTTACCTGACCTAGAAATACTTCAGTAACTAGCAGTGATTTATTTATTTTTCAAAGAAAAATGATCTCTCATTTTGTTTAAGTCACATATGAAAGAAAAAGGAAAGATAAAATAGAAAGAGAAGGCAGCACTGCTTTTTGCTGTTGATGTGTTTGATGGATGGCTCTCTGAAGATGCGATTGAACTCAGTGTTATCCCCACCAAATGAAGATAAATCATCAGTAAAGGGTTTGTGGAGTACATGCCCAAAATCAGTGATGCTCACGTGGACATCTATTAATCTGTTTTTTCCTGTTCAGTGTACCCAGCCCATCTAAATGGCTTTTTATCATTCCAAACACAGGTTATCTTTTTAAGTTCCTGCTAGTTTGCATCAACATAAGTAGCCTTTCATATTTGAGGAGTCCTTTTGCCCCTTCTCTGTGCTCAGCCCAATTACCTTAACTCAGTTTCATACCATTTCTCCCAACAAAATCTCTTAAGAGTCTACAGCAGTAAAATGGTAATACGAATTGACCCCTTTCTGCAATGGTTTCATGGTTGTTGTCACCTTTTCTTGTTGGTAACCCAGCAGCCTGACGAAGACTCCCGTATGAAAAAGAAAAAATAGTGTCATACATGTATAAGGCTGCACAGTTGGAACTATCTCTTTCTATTGAACTATTTTCAGGGCAATCCAGTGGAGTTCAGAGCCAGACTGTATTACATGCTCTCCCTATTCCCAGGGAAAGGTAGTCCATTTGTGGTCAATGCCTAATCAAAGAAGATGAGGGAGGCAGAGCAAGCGTTGAAGGGAGAATAAATCACAGTTGAGAACTGAGTCCACGCCTTCTAAAATTTTATCAGTTTTGAAATTATGAGGTCACCTTATGTTTCTAAAGCAGAAACATTTTCATGGTGAGCAGCTAACTCCACTCCACCTCTTTCCATCTGATATTTCATCATGTTAACAGTGTAAAATGTCACCCACCGATTATGAATAATGTAAGTCAATCAAGCAGGTAGGCAAAGCATTCTGAATGAATAACAAATCCTAGCACAGATAAAAGTTAATTTTCATTATGTCAGTGAATGACTGACATTAGAATGACTAACTAGTCCTGTTTCCAGAGTGTAATATTGGCAGTTAATGTATAGAAACCCTGCCAGTGGACTCCCGCACGGAACGGAAGCACACATCGGTTGGATTCGATGATCTTAACGGTCTTTTCCAACCTAAATGATTCTATGAAATAGGTGCTATACTGAAATGCTGTATTTATGAGGCTAAAAAAATTACCATGATCTGGTGCAGAGAACAATAGTACCAACACTTGCTCTGATGACATAAAAAGCAGTCTGTCTTCAGGTGATTTTCGTGGCTGTACTTGTAAGTTCAAGGAGGGGTGTACTAAAGTCTGTGATACCCACATGAGCATTATTCCTGGGAGAATCCCCCGAAGGACAGGAGGCACCGAGGCATTGTTATCTTTGCACTCAACTTTCCGTATTTTGCTCCGGCGTTGGATTTCCAGCATGTATCTGGAAGAACACCTCTTCAGAGGCTGAACTGCGCAGTCTTTAAAGACAGCGGCTCTGTTAAGCACGCCCCAAGGACGGAGAGAAATCACCTTAATTTTAAAAGGTGATGCTTTACAGCTCTGCAGGTGAGCTTTCACTCAAACATGCTCACAGGTATCTTGTCTGAGCAAGACTTCTCTGGTTGTCCTACAAAGTGCTTGACAGGCTAGTTTTTTCTCTCAGTAGCTGTATAGAGAGTATCAGAAAGAGCCAAGGGGAAGCAGCTGTGATCCTTCTTCCCATAGAGAGTGCATCCAGCCCCATGGCACACCAGAGCTGCTGGCCCTTAGCATTTCTGCTGATGCATATCTTGCATTTGTAAAATGAGGGACCCTCACAGACCCTTCTGATCTGTTGAAGCGAGCTAGCATCCTCATCCATAGACCCTTATCAATTATTGCAGCTCTGGATTCTCTGGGTTTGAGCACAGAGTTCCCGTTAATAAAGCTTGATATACAAATGCAATACTTTTGAGTATGTAAGAACAGGGCATCAGTTTTGTGGCTGGGAATTTCATCGACTTTCTGAACAGAATTGAACTTTTGTCAGTAATTCATTCTAAGCAAGTAGCCAGCATATAAATCCTTAGTTGTGCGGTAATGCCCATGCATACAAAATTAAACTGGATAAAATCTATAAGCCTGTCGGGGTTTTCAGTGAGTTTCAAGCTTTTAAACTCAACCTTTCTTCTGATGGTATTAATAAATGTTTGGGATTGTTGCAGCTGCAGTCAACTTCTGTAATAAATTGATTAGTAGTATATTGACAAAAATTGGTCTCTTTGTTAATAACAAACAACACAGTGATTAATAGGTTACATAAGTTAAACCGAGCGTACAGCCAGAGATTTCAAGAATAAATGAAACATCCCATGCGATCAATAACAATAGAAATCAGAGCAGAATTCTCCAGCTCAGTCTTGTTTATCTAGCAGAAAGTGTTTTACGGAAGCACTAACTTATTTTCATTCTGTTGTTGTTGTTGTTATTATTATTATTATTATTACATAAATTTGCAGAGTGCATTTTCTAGCCTGTAAGCATCAGGGCAACGGAAGTGGTTTCCTCGATTGCACCATCAAGAATTTTTGATTCTGGATAAATCTAGTTTGGCGCAGAGTAAGTACTGAAACTGCCCCCAGCTCCCTAATATGATTCAAGTCAAATCGGTGTTTGACGTGACTTGAGCATGACATCAGAGAAGGAAATCTGTTTTAAGTATAGGAAAATAACTTCAGAATATGTTCCGTAAGGTAAACTTTATTTAGTGTGACAAGTTTTCAGGTTTTGGTGGGGTGGGTTTTTTTTGCATGAGTTCATATGGGAAAGGGATGTTAGCGAGACAGGCTATTTTCACGCCTTTTCCAGTCTGTCAGATAATACCACAAAGTTTGTTTTGGTTAGAGTTCCAGTTTGTTTTCTCCATTTGCAGATCTCATTCAGATAAAGAAACTGTTTCCAAATGTAGGAATTGAGCCCAACTATTAAACTTACCCAGCTCCACTCATGATTTTTTACTTTCCTTAACAAAGGAAGAAAGACACAATATTAACAGAAAGGAGTTAGAGCTCATGCTAGAGAAGGAGAAATAAAGGAATACCTTGATTTAGCTGAAACCTGGCTTCAGTGAAGCATTTACTTTCTTAGCACTGGTTAAGGCTGAAAAGATCATAATCATAATAAATTCTGGCCCAGGAGAACTATTTTTGAACTCATCTGGCTTTTAATGACTATTTTTCACTTTCATTTTGTTCTGTGGCAACGTGTATGTTCAAACCTTTGCACAGAAATTTCTCCTGTTCACGATACCATCCCTGGTTACAGGTAAAGCACTGAATGGACTTTCTTCCCACAAGACAGAATTAGAAGAGACTACAATACAGAGTTCAGCAGGGATGCTTGGCATTGCATTTCCAAAGCCCTATACCATTTTTGCTTTCACTGAGCCGTATCTTCATATAGTTTTCTCCCTAAATCACTGAGAATGCAGCAGCCACAATATTACACATGAGTAAGGGTGGAGAAAACTCATCTGGGATGGCTCAGTGAAGACAAGTTTATTTCATCTGAGCCATACTGAAGGACTGAAAAAACTCCCGCTGACTTAAGCAGAGTAGATCGAGGTCTAAAGTTTGTGCTGTGTTCACAATTTGGTCAATGAAATATTTTCAAACCAAGGACAGGAAATATTAGCTGTACACTGAGTGAGCTTTCTGTATTGAAGGATGAAAGGGAAACAATGACTTAGACAGACAATGGGTTTGCAACAATAGGAATCACCAAAACATAAAGATTTTATTTTGTGAGGTTTTCTACTAGAAATAACAGAAAACGCAGAGAAGGCGTAAACCCCCCCCCCGTCCCCAAATTCAGATGGTCGTATGGTTATTTGGCACATGTGGCTCTGTGAATGTAATAAACCTATGCTTAGTTGTCTCACTTGGCCACAGTCCTGCCCGGCCCATTTGGGATATATGCATGAAGGACTCCACAAAATCCTTGCAGTGCTCCATTGATCTTTTTTCCCATTTCTTTTTAATCACTTCTGTTAATTTACATGATTACAATCCTCAGATATGGACAATTACTCCCTACCTGCCGTTAGTCATTGCGAGAGTATTTGAATGTCTGATCAGCCTTGAGCGTACGGCTAAGAGGTCAGAGTGCTCTGTGGGGCATTCTCGTCTTTCTAGACTCACTGCTTTTCACAAGTACCTTCGTCAGCCTGCATTTCAGCTGCAGGCAAGGGATTTTATCCTGTATTTGCTGCTAAATCTTTTGTCTGCAGGGATGCAGAAGACAAATAACGCTTGGAAAAAGCTCTGTTGGGTCTGAGAGTTTACAGCACTGGGTGCGTTTTTTAGTCCAAGCCAAACTGAATCAAAATAGAAACGAGGAATAAAACAATCCTTCATTCCTGCTCACTAGTCCTGTGCAACTCCTCTGACACTCGGTACAAGGATCATACTATAGAAAACAGTATTATCTCCCTTATATGCATAGGAAACATTCAGCATAAGAAGATTTCCTCACATAGACTTAGATATAATCATAGTCATAGACTAGACCCAACATATGGAACTAAGACTTTATAAAACTACAGTCTAAGAACAGGTGAATGAAACCAAGGGGCTGATATTTTTTCTGAGTGCCACCCAGCATTTCAAATCAAATAAATAGCCTCAGCTGTAGCATAACCCACTAAGGGCACTGCAGAGGCAGCCCCTGGGGAGCCACGCAGGTGTGCATCCCCTGGCTGTGCCGACGAGGCCTTACCACCTGCAGCTGGGCACGCGCCCCACCTCCGGCTGGCCCTTGCCTCCCTACACTCCCTCTTCAGCAGCCGAAGAGGGCTTTTCTCCTGCTCTGCCTCTGAGATATTTGTGTTCTTGGCGCACACGGGCTCTGCTCGCTCATGGCTGCTGGACTGCAATTGCTTCTGTGTCGGGGCGGGAGCCAGGTGGGAGCCTGTGGGCTGAGCTGCCTTTGTGTATGTGGCAGGGTTTGGGGAGAAGGTAGGAAAATAGTGCTGTATCTTTGACTTAGACATGAGAAAAGTTATGTTGACTGTGTATGTTTTATGAAATTTAATTTATCATGCTGTGCATTGGGATGTGTTGAGGGTTATACCTGTGCTATCAGGCTTGTAATTGTTCGATCTGTTGAAATATTTAAGTCTTTCCAGAGCAGCTACAAAAGACTTCTTTTAGGTGAGCTGAAGTGGTGTCTTAAACCCAAATCAGTGTACTCCAATGAACAATTCATGTAAAAAACTTGCTTTCTTTCTAGTACCCCTGAGAAGGGGGGCTCTTCAACGTGAATTGGGGAGGGAGTTGTTTGTTGGAGTTTTTTCCCCAAAAATGTTGATAATGGAGGACTGAAGGAAAGAGATGTGGTTGCAACGTGGGTTTAGCTGTGGCTTGGGCGGAAAGGTCTGTCTTGTCTAGTTGAATGAGTATGAAAGCCGTATGGCTCCAAACCCAGTTATCAGCTGTGCTTACTATTCTTGGGCTCTATCTGAAGAGTTCTTCCTGTGTAGTAACCATAAACAGAATTTAAAGTGGCTTAACTTGTTATCAAAACAAAGTATGAATGGTTTGCATCTATTTAGTGCTTGTATATTTTCCTTTGCAAAAGTGCTAGGCAGGGGCAATTCCAGACTAAGGAGCTCAGCTAGGTATGATAGTGAATTGGTTTCTAGAGGAAGGTTCTGAATTGTGTTAATGGCACTCTTGGCAAAATTTTAAAAATTGATTCTAAAACATTTCTCATATGTTGTTTGTAAATAAATAGCGAGTAAATGTTAACAAGCAAGTGCTTGTTAGTATTTTCTTCCTCTGTATCTGTTGCTTATGAAATGAATCATTACCGGAGTCATTTTTACTATGAAAATCCTCTTACTAGTCTGAAAACTAAAAATGGCTGTAGTGAATGAAGAGAACATGTGTTTAATGGCTTGTGGGGATCCAAGTCAGAACCGCTAAAGCTTTGGTACAGAACTAGTGCTAGTGTACATTTGTATTAAAAACTTTAGACACCTATCAACAAAAATATATTATAAGCAGTAATTGGTAGGTGCACGGTTAGGTAACGTTTGAGTTTTAAACTTAAGTATTTAAGCTATGAAATGGGCGATTTTAATAATAAACTGGTATTTCTTTATATATTTTTATCTTTATTTATTTATATATTATCACAGAATATCTAATAAAAATATTCCATATTAGCACTTTAACCTCTCCCTTCTCCTGTGCTACAGAAATCATAAATCTAAGCTACTTCTGTTTTGAAAAATAGACTACAAAAATAAGTAAAGGCCAGAATTAACATGTACTCCTAGCACCTTGAGCTAGTTCAAGATCTGTGGTTCTGTTGTTCCCTATTATTTCCTTTCTGTTGAGAATTATTGTAGAGCTTCCTTTTTGTCATTTTTCTTTAACGTACATATCTGCCACCTTTTATTCCCTGGAGGAAAAGCCAAATGCCAAGCTGATACGTAATTACAAATACACCTCGCAGTATTCCATTAAGACTGTATTTCATTTAAAAAAAAAATCTCAAAATCCCAAAGCGATCACAGCTAATGATGTTTGATGCTTGCTGATTGAAATTATGACTAACAGAATAATAGCCTTTACATGTACTTTTTAGGTTGTCATCTCATGTAATCGAGTATAAGATATGCATTTAACTTTGACCACGGTAATTGGGTTTCTTGGTGATCAACTGTGTATGTTAAAGTCTCATGATATTTTGGGAAAAAGATTTGTAACAGCAGTCTTTTAAGATTAATTGCCCCATATCTAATGATTGATTCCTAACCCTCTTTTCCCTAGCATCCAGATTGAAGAGAAACAGAACAGAAACACTAAGGAAAAGAAAATAATGTGTATGTATAAGCAAAATAGGTAAAAACCAGTACTGTTTTTCACTTTCTTATCATGTAAGAATGAACGTTGAGTTTCTCTGAACAGGAGTGTCTCAGAGAAGCTCCCTGCTGTCCCTCACATGCTCAGGGACTTCTCTCTGGCCCCTCTCAAACTCGACAGTATCCTTGTAATACCATGTAGTTATTTTACTGTTAAGCCTCACTTAAACCAAAAACAGAGAGAGAAAGGCGAGATCATGGGCAGGTGGTGACTATTTGAGCAGCACCCTGGGAGGGGGTGGGGGGCAAGTTGAGCTTGTGTGGGATGCATCTGTAGATACTTGCAGCACTTCAAAGACATGCAGTAAGGTGTACAGTGTTATGGACTGAGACATCCTCAGTTGATCAGACGTGATCCTGGAAATCCATTAGATGCCATTTTAGTCATCGATGCTCAAATTCTGCTTAAAACTTATTTTAGTGATCTGTGTTCAACCTTCCTTTTGCTGAGTTATGTTGTAAGTGCCTTTTTGTGTTTTGGGGGGTGGGTGAAGCTTTGGTTGTGTGTGTTGATTTATTTCTCTGGTAGAACTGAGCTTTAGAGTGCCTGGCAAAGCATGGAAGAATACATCTAGCTGTGGTATGAATCAATAGCTTTGTTATCTTGTTACCAGGGCACCAAATGTTTTGGCTCCTGCCCTAAAATTTTTAGTCCTTGTTGGCCCTTTGCTTTGGATGCCAGTAACATGCCAGCATGTTCATATAGCCAGCTCTATCAAGGTTCAGTGAAGGCTTCAGGATGTACCTGGGGTGCGGTGCCAGTCCTGCCTCCAGCAGCAGCCAGCTCAGTTGCACCAGGAGGTATTTGGTTTAGGGAACCTGCCTGTGGCTCAGTGTTTGTGTGTGCGGAGGATGTATACGTGGGACTAAGCAGGCATCATCTGGATCACTGATCCGAGGCCCTAAAAACTACAGACAACCCTGCAGTTCATGTCTGTGATACAGATAGAAGGGCAAATTAATGCTGCGCTTTCCTTGTTTCTACATAACTGCTCACAAAAATAGTTTCATCTTTATCCCGAGGACCTGTTATGACAGTGAAACAGGGTTAACTCACAAGATCCCATCACTGTGCAGGCACCACTTAAAGAAGGATAAAAGAGCATTGTAATGGATGGTGGAAATAGCTGAAAGTGGGGTTTGCTGGAGAATAATTTCAAAGGCTGGATTGATTCTGTTTGGCAGGAGACAAGAAACAGTCGAAGTGGACAACACAAAACAATGAAGGTCAGAGGAGAGCATTTTGCTATATCAGCATCCTTTGATGCTTTAATGAGCATTTTTTGATTATTCATCCAATTATATAATATCTTAAACTGATTTTACTTGCAAATGGAGTGTCCGTTCCCACGTCAGATGTGCCAGAGGACTCCGCAGTTCTTCATTTTCACAGTATTTCGTGACTCTTACTAAGGCCATTATAATACTGGCCTGTACTTTTACAATAAATCCCAGGTATCGATTACATACTTAGAAATGTAAGAGACATTATTTGTGAATAATACAGACTTTTTTTTTTTCCTCCCCCCCCCAAAAAGATACTTGCATGCAAAGTTGAGTAGTGACTTTCAGGGACCAAGTTAATGAAGTACTTGAATTTGTACTGGATCAGGATCTGGTTTGGTGTCACCCTTTACTTACACAAAAGAATTGAGGTGTACAAGAGGCTTACTTTTCTTCAGTACCCATGACATTGCTGATAGCCAAGCCCAGCATTTCCCAAAGAGGAGCCAGGTTTTGGGCTCACCTTAATTTTCACTGCTGCCCTGCCCATCCCAGGTTCGAGGACTTATCTCGCTTCACCTTTCCAGGTTAGAAAAATCTTAACTAGCCTGATTATTTAGTTGTGTTAAATGTGGGCAGTCTCCTTTGTGCGCAGCCCCTAAGAGGGTTGAACCAAAACCCTTTACCCGCAATCCAAAACAAGTCAGTGATTAGGAGCCAGTATCCTTGAAATCAGCCTTTCTGCTCCCTGAAATTGTGATTTCCATGTTATATGCTGAGATGCAGGAGGCCGGGCCCCTTCAGCATCAATCATACCAGCGATTCCAGACATGGACTTGCAAGTGTAGCTAGTGTTCTACATAATCTTTCTTTCTGAAATCATTACTGCTATGTTAGGTTTTTTTGATGGAAGGCCAATATTTCTGCTTTCCCTCAAAAATTACTATCACATGGAAGGAATAAATCACAAGAGAAATTTTTGCTTCAAAGCTGCTGAAGCCAGCTGTTCTGTGGAATTCAGAGAATATCTACTTCTGTGGCATGGCAGCGAAAGCTGTCTGATCCAAACGCGATGGCAGTTTGGAAAGGCGATTACGGAATCATTAGCTCAGATTTTCAGCTGTTTGATTTATTTTATACTAGGCAGTTAGTGGATTAATGAAGTAGCAAGCAGTTTGTAAATCCCTGCGCTTGTGGAACCTTATCTGTGATTCACATAACCATGACTGTAACTTAGAGAAACTATGCTTGGATTAGCGGTTTTCACACCTGTGTCAGCTTTGCCCAGTCTCACAGCATATTCCTTGATTTTTGTTGCCCTGTTTGAATCCGGCAGTCTGAGTAGCTATGTTTAGATTTACATACTTCATATTCTGTAAGACTGTTTGAGTTCGGTCGCTTTGTTGCCAAATAATTGCATGTAGGTTAGCGATGCTGCGATCACAGCAATATTTCCTCTTGGATCCATATTTATATCATGGGACCTTGTAGGGTTTATTTCCTCAAACCTTTCAGCGAGATCAGAAGAGTGCTGTGCAGAGCATCGCTGTGCGGGTTTTACCAACACGGCTAGCTTCTTCGGTGTCTCCGGCAGTGCAAAAGGGCTGTGAAGTAACTGCTCCTTAGAAATCCTCAGGAGCATGATTAAAGTGACAAGGTCTATTCTACCTGTTTGTTTCTGGGGAGGGAAGTGTTCCCAGCTCTGGCTGAGCCGAAGTGTTGGTGTTTTATAGCTCTGGGATCAGGGAGGACTGGGGCTCTGGCTGGCTGAACAGGGCCTTGCAGTCCCGGAGGGAGGAGGAATAGGCCTCTGACTGGAGGCCTTTCTCTTCCAAAATGATGGTACATCCACTGAAAAAGGTGGATACAAGCATACAGTATGTGGCATCACCCTTTTCCTCCTGTGTCACAGGGACAGTGGCTTGATCTAGCCTTTATTTTTGCATGTAGGGCAATTCTTTTCAGGCTAGCATCCCCAGGGTATTAGCTCCTAGACTGCAGCCTGCTGTTAACAATAGCTGCAGAATCTCTTATCAAAGGAGCAAGAATTGTGTATGCAGTGCAAGTTACCTTTATAAATGACAGAGTTCTGCCAATTTGAGTTTATCCTTGGGATTTAATTGGCATCCCCAAAACAAAGTAGATGTCGTGGGCCTTGCACAGAAGCGTGCCATTGTTAATAAGTTAGTCTTAGGCTCTCTAAAGACCTTCTTGTAACCCTACAGAGCCAAACTCATACCGTGAGTCCTTTGTCTGGATTGCTTGCTTTCGCTGTGCTCCCAGGCTACAGCCAACAGGGTTCAAGCTTGCACCCTGCCGACATTTTTCCAATTACAAGTGGTACAAATACAGACTTCCAGGTGTAGTAGTATAGGAGGAGGTATAAAAAAACTGCCAGATTCCTGAAACCTCCAGACTAAAGGAGTTAAATATTTCGGAAGGAGGACTGAGGAGGTGTTTCTTGATTAAACTGTATCTGTTGTTCTGTGGTGTAAATCATATTCCTGCATTTCAGTGTGTTTACTGTCAGTGTGTTTGCATGCTACTGATGTTTACTTTTGTTCCATTCCTGACCAAGTAACAGCAGTTACAGTCTGAAATCTTGAAATATCTTCCCTGTCGTCTTTAGCTAGTAGCACACTTTGCAGTATAGGGAATTTCTTGATTATGTGCTTAAAATCAATTATTTGGATGAGTAGTATTAACCTGAGGATCGTGGTCAAGGTAGAAATGTGTGAAAAATGGTCGTTTTGGAGATAAAGCAGTTGGTACATGGCTTCAAGTAATTCACTTTAAAATGATACACGAGTGCGTTTGTGGATTCAGTTGAGTGTTTTGTGTTGTATTTGGAGATCTATACTCAGAAGAGTTGCACTGTGTGGTTTATGTGGAATGAAATTATATCCACTTTTATGGTGGAAACTACCAGCAATGACAGTGACTCCTTTCCTCCAGCTGATATTAAAAATGTTCTTTGATATTATGTGTATATGCAAATACTGTGATTTTTATATATATATGAAAAAGCTTGAAAGTAGGTGAGATGTTCTGCTGCTGTGGCTGAGAAAATACATTATTTAAGGTAAGAAACTAGCCTGGCACCATTAAGAGGGTTGGTTGGCTTGAATGCATTTGAATTCTTTATCGTGACAGTTTGTGCTACTAATGAGGCACTATTGGGAGTGAAAGCCATTTGGAAGACTTGCTTCATCAGCCATTTTGCATCGTAATGAATCCCCTTAAAGCTTGGGGCCATAGGATTTGCCTTTCCCTCTTTCATTGAATGAGCCCCCTCACTCCGGCAGAAGCTGCAATTACGAAGCTTTGCTTGAAGGGACTCTGCTATACTGTACACCTACCTTGCGGGTGTGGAGTGGGAAGAAAGCCGCTTTTGGGAGGAAAATGCATACACTCTTTCATTCTAAAGTTGCTTAGAAGAGAGTTTTTCAACCACTTAATTTAAAAGCAAATGCAGGAGAAAAAAATACTGTAAGTAATATGAATTAGAGATATATATATCTCATGCGGTATCATCCGTGCTGTGCCATCTTTTCTCCCAAACCCATACTTCTCCTAGCTTGTACTCACCCATGGCACATCCAGCACGTGTGGGTTCATATCCAAATAAGCCAGATTCATTTCCCTTCTGAGTAGCGCCTGCCTTTCTCAGCTGTTACCCTGAGGAGGGTTGCACAATTCAATGTGACAGACTGTGATGATAAAAGAAAAGCCTTTTCCCTACACCCTCAGTCAGAACACCATGCGAAGAACAGCTAGACATTTAATCATTTGTCAAGCTTGTCTCATAGGCTGTCACATTTAAATCTTAAATCAAAATGGGTTTTGTTTTTTGTGGAGTTTTTTGTTTGTTTTTTATTTTTTTCCCCCAATGCTAACAAATTTCAGGCTTTGAAATGACAGCTCTGCTCATAAATGTGAAAGGAAAAGATCTTTGGCATTGGATTACAGCAGCACCATCTCAGTGATCTGTATTGCTCGTTATCTGTTTTAATACTCCCTCTGAATGCACCAGACATGATAACTGAAAAGCAAAATGAGCACAGAGCAGCATCTTGCCTGACAACAGCACTACATTGTGCCCGCGAGCACCCACCTGAGCCTGCAAGCTGTTATCTTTCACTCTTGAGACATCAACATGAACCGCAATGAGCATCAGGTCGCTCGGCACCTGGGGAGAGCAGGCCACCTTTCCCCATGTCCCACCACAAGCCAGTAAATGAATCATGCTGCTTGCCTTTATTTTTTTAATAACACAGACAGGACACAGTTTTCAGTGCATTTTTGTCTTGAGGGTCTTGTTGAGCTCCCCTTGTGATGTGATTTGCAGGCCGATTCACTTGCTTCTATTTCCACACAAAAGATGTGGATGAACCACCTGGTATAATTAAGGCCTAGAGTGTGGATGTCCAGACTAAAGAGGCCTTCGGGGTTATTGCAGCTGAGCTGTGGCATTCAGAGGGTGTTGTGCTGTGTCAGCACATGAGATTTTATCATCGGCTAGTATTGTTTGATTCAGCTGCACATGTTTCACTGAGACTCTGCAGATGTCTGCAGACCGATACCTGGCCTTAGATCTTAAAGAAATGAGCGTCTGTCTTCTGATCAAGATATACTGCTGATGTATCTGGGGTTTTACCTCCCACTTCCAGTGGCAAGGGGTTTTCTTCCCTCTACAACTCAATAAATTCTCTCTGTACCCTTCTGCCTTTCCATGGAGAGCAGGAACTTGATTTTTTTAATATTTAAAAGTAGCTATCATGTTGCCTGTATAGAAATGAATGGATTAACAAATGTTTTTAAAAGAATTGCTGCTTTCCTCCAAACAAGGAACAGATCAAGGAGCATGCAAGTCGTCTTCATAAAAATCATGCAACTGCAGTTAATGAATGTGAGCATGGGGGGGTGAGGAATCAATCGGCCACGTACGGTAAACGATACAGAAAGGCAGCGCGCCAGGAACTTGCAAGAACTTTCAGCTCAGCTGGCTGAACAATGTCAAGCCATAATTTAGCCCCCAAATCATACCAGGTGTTGGCAGAGATAAAAGTTGAACCAAGCACTTTTATATAATCTGTGCTTGCGTAGAGTAAGTTTTACACCCAAAAATACAGGTTTGAGGTCGGTTGCAGGGAGGCTCCAAAAGAAACCCCAGACCTTCAGCTTTTGTGTAGAAACCTTTTCAGTGTGAAACCATTATCTGTTGAGGTGGAAACCTGAAACTTCGGAGGGCTGGCTGGTTGGTTTTCTCTAGCTAGAAATATCTTCCAATGTTCCTTAAACATGGAAAAATCAAATGCAGTTTTCCATTGAGTGAAGGAGATTGTGATTAACTCTAGCAGGGACCTGCTTGCTCCTAACCAAAAAGCATTTGTCTTTTGTTTTCCAAACAGTTCCTCTAAAATGAAATGCCAGGTTTGGGTTGGTTTTGCAGGGGTTTTTTGTGGTGGCAAAAATGACTGATTTGCTTTGTGAAGTGCTTTTGAATTCCTGCTGTTCACATTTTGTCCACGTAGTACTAGATTTGAAAGAGTGTGTGTCCCTTGATAACAATAAGGGAAATTTTTATTCCTGGCTCTAAGTCCCTTCATTCAGAAGTGCTTTCTAATTGTCAGGGGCTTCCACTAAATGGAAGATAGCTGGTATTAAATTCTAGGTGGAAGAGCTAATCGTGTTTAATATTCAACCTTGCTTACTATTGAACTGCCAGAACCACCAGGGAGAAACATGAAGTCTGGCTGGAGCAGCTGAGCTCATCCTCGCGACCATCAGAAAACGTTTAAAAAAAAAAAAACCTAAAAAATTCCTCGAAGTTAAAAGTTAAGAGAGCTGAGAGCGTTGCCATCTTCACCACGGCCTCTTCATCAACAGTGTAGATGAAATTTCTGTGGTACAAGAACAATGCAGGGAGTAATCGAATGTTGTGAAGCTGGAGCTGATTTTCTTCCTAATTGAGGAACAGCAGGGCTACAGCGATTATTTGTTGTTGTTGTTGTCCTGCTTGCCTCAGGCTGGAGGGGTAGAGTGGCTACTTGTTTCCATGGAGATGCTTTTTTAGCAGGAGGACTTGGCCTCAAATGTGTCTGAAACAGCAGAGAGGCCGATTTCCTTCACTGCTCTTGGAAGGACATAGTGGGTAAAGGGGTAGCTTTCATCCTGAAGCTTGAGGAGGTTTGGGGTGCTAAAAATGTTATTAGCAGACTGGGATTTTACAGTTTAACTTTCAGAAGTCATAAACTGCCCTTCACATTTGGAGCTGCAAAAAAAAAAATCTAAGCATGAATCTTCATGACAATCCTGTGGCTTTAGAAAGCAGATGCAGCAGATGGGAAAAGTCTTAATTGTAAATGTGTAACGAAAGCGGCTTTTTTCGCTTGGGATTTCTGTGAACACGCAGTGTCGAAGTCAAGGCCCTTTGCAGAAGAGAGGGAGACAGCGATGTAAAGGGTGGGTAGACTGTAGCAGCTTTCGTTAAAGGCATTGTTGATCTTAAGGTTCTCTTAAAACTTCTGGTCCTTGCATCTTAGGAAACAAACAGGGCCGTCTTGGCTTGTTAAAATGCATTGAAACAAAAGGAAGTTTTCCTCTGTGTTCAATATGAAATCCCTGTCGCTGTGATCTTCTTACAGTAAATTTTTTTCAAATGAAAGGCTATTCTGGATGTGAGATGACCGTATCAATGAAACTTGAGAGTCTGCGCCCATGGAAATGTAGGGAAGTCTTTCTGTTGGCATTAGTAAGAGTAAGATCAGGCTAATGAAGCTAATGATTCTCCCTTGTGTTTGCAAAATAAAAAAAAAAAATCAAAATCAAAGCCAGAATTTGGATGGATTTTTTCAAGGGAATAACATTTGGGATCTGCACTGATCCTCCATGCTAAACTTGAAGTTCTTGCCCCAAAATAGGTATAAGAGAAGAGAGAAAATTTAAGCTTACTTTGGGAGAGAAGCTGGGGTAGTGGTTGGGAGCAGCTTATAGTCACTGAGCTCTTGCCTAAATGTCTCTAACTGATCGAGCTTGAGGCAGAAACTCCGCGTGAGAATTTTCAGCCCAAATGGCTTAAATGAGGAGAATAGCAAATGCAAACAAATCTGATACAGCACTTTATCATGCCGGACAGCATTAATAACCGGCCAAGATATCTAGGCAGGGTTCTGCCTAAATATAGCAGCTCTTTAGTGCACGGTGTTCGGGTTTTCCTTGTCAGGATAAAACCAAACAAAACCAGCCCCCAAGGAAATCAGTTCAATTTCTAAATACTTATTTTCCATCTTGTACTAATTTGTGTGGCCACATTTGTGCTGCNGGTGTTCGGGTTTTCCGTGTCAGGATAAAACCAAACAAAACCAGCCCCCAAGGAAATCAGTTCAATTTCTAAATACTTATTTTCCATCTTGTACTAATTTGTGTGGCCACATTTGTGCTGCCTTAAACAAAAGTTCAATGTTAACCATCTTTCAGCTCCTCAGAAACTTTCAAAAATCCTTAGGCAGCATCTTTTTAAGGAAATTATAGCAAGAACACGTAGTTTACGATGCTTCGAACTCCATCCAGTGTCATCTTTTCTCAAGTAATAAGGAAGGCATGCTTTCAAGGACTGCACTTCCAAATCTTGCTATTTTTTAAAAGTAATTACCAACAGCGAAAGTGTATCAGAGACCCATTCTTCATCTTTAGTTATTTAGGAGAGAGACTACCATCAGCAGGAGCCTAAGCCCAGTATCTGCTGTGGTTTGTTCACAGTAAACAAGGCTTGAACACTTATCAATTACAGATGTGTCTGCAGGGTGTTCAGGACAGCTTTTAATAGGATGTGACCTCTTCTGTACATTGTTCAGTTGGCAGTAAAAAGAAAGCCACTCTTGGAATAAGGTATAATTTCAAATTTTCAGATGCAAAAAGAGTTTATCCTCGGTAGCTCCCTTGCCTTCTCCATAACTTCTTGCTAAACTTCTCATTATCTTCTTTACAAACTATCCCATCCTGAGTCTCTGATCCCAATGACGTTGTGACTGTGCAGCTGTGATTGATATGGCTATAGGGCTGCGCTCAGTTCCGGAGATGCTTACTCCTAACGTCTGTGGGCGCTAGCGACCCCAGGAAAAGGAGAGCTTTTTTAGACAAATCATGGCAGAGTTTGGATTTGTAAAACAGGACAGACATTTGTAATAAATAACTCTAAAGATAAACTGTCAGAAAGTCCTTATATGAAGGAGGCGGAGCGGGTCTAAATTTTGTGGTACAAACCTGTATCTAGCTGCTGCAGGGTTAATAGTGTCAAGATGGTGTTTGCATTAGCTACCTAATTATTTAATTCATCTACATGTTAAATGTCTGATTTTTATGTTAATTGGACTTACTTCTGGCAAGGAAAAAAATAACATCTGACAATGACGTTTAGACAAAGACATAATGCTGAAGTAATAATTTCAGCTTGTGTGCTAGGACAGGCTGAAAATACAAGTATTCAGAGTCTTCGCACTGTGGTAGCAATTTACTCCTCTTCATCCACGTCCCACAACTGCAGGGCAGAGACGGACAGAACTCACCCTGCTCTTTGGCAGCCCTGTGCCACCGCTATTATTTCATTCTCTTCTATGGTGAAAACATAAGGATATACTCTTTCTCCTCATCTGCCCTCCATTTTGTGCTTGTCAGCTAGAAGGGACGGATTAAAAAAAAAAAAACAAGAAAAAAAAAAACCCCTGTGTAATTTGTCAAAACCCTTAACTTAATGATTGTGTTTCGTTTGGGTTAATAGATGGGTTTTACATCACATTATTTTAAAGCAGTTCTTCAGCATTTGCTGAAATTGTTAAAATTGCTGGGGATCTCAGGAAATAGAGCTCCCTCACTTTAATAATTAAATGGCAACAAAACAGAGAAAACCATTGCTTTTGCTGCTGCTTTTGTAAGAAGAAAATAGCACAAGGTGGCCAGCATGTCGGTTAGTTTGTTTGCAAGACATGAGCTGCAGAGAAAGATTAGTTGATCTGAAAGCCTGAGACACATAAATGATGGATGATTTTCATCTCTGATGCTTTGGTTCAGCAAGGCGCTTACACACGTGACTAACCTTAAACACCTTGGACAAAATCATTACTCCGCAGAAGTCAATATAATTGAGCTCTGGTTCCTTCAGCACAGGCAGTATATCATCCATCGCATGCACTAGTGTTCCTTTCCAAACAGCAGCCTAAATGTATTGCATTGGAAGAAGTGTACTTTGTAAATTGGCGTGTGCACGGAGAGATTTATCTACGCTTTGAACTATCGGGAGGGAAGAGAATGTTTGTAGCTTATGATATCTTAGAGGGTTACGAATATTCATTCAGCAAACAGTCGGTACGAGCCTTTGGTGCTGTAAATGAGCTTTGTTTCATTGATTTCGATGGGTCTGTGCCAGTTTGCGGAAGGACAAGATAATCTTCCGAATTTTACCCTGCCCCTTTGCTTCTTTATTGTTCCCAAAAGCTTCTCGAGCAATCGATGGGAACGGCGGAGGCTGCGTTACGCCTCTGGCATAGACAGCCTCCAGCCCCGGGGCTGAGTAAGGAGGGGGGGGGTGGTGTCCAAGAACAAAGCAGGGTCTTGGGAGATCTGCAGCCCACTTCTTTCTGTATCAGCCAGTGCCACTCAGCCCTTGGTATCTTACTCGCAATACCAAGTTGGGCACCTGTGTTTCCTGACTTGGAAAAGTTGTTTTTTGGTGGCAATAACACTCATAAATGTGCTTGAAATCCAGCTGTGTGAGGTGCGTCCTAAGCACGCGGAATGATGCAAATACCAGCATTCTTTCATTAACCGACAAAAAAAGTACTCCAGAAAAGAGGATATATGAAGTCTTACCCCTCTCCCAGGTAGAAGCACTTCCCTGCAGCTTGGCTTAGATGTGTTGGAGAATTACAGTCTAGAACTATTGCTGCTTAACACCTCATTTGGTTTTCCGGTTATGGGCAATTGGGTTATTCTCTCTTAAAGATGATGGCATTGTCTACTTTTATATAATGACCTAAAGGATGCACTGAGAAAGTGGAAGACTTGAAGCTAGCTTGCTTTTATTTTTTTGCATCTCCCCAAGTGTGACTTACAGGGACCGTAGTAAATCACCTCTTGCCCTCATGCTACCAGGAGTAGAAGAGTAAAGAGGACGAATGAGAGCGCTGGACTAAGAATACAGGAATAGACCTCTATATTCTAATGACAAAGGAACTTACCAGGAGCAAAGCACTCCTGGGTTCTGGACTTACAATGACTAGCACTGGCCTAAGTGTACTTACAGAGAAACCTGTGTTAAAACTGGTATGACAGGAGTGGAGGTAAAGTTATGTTAATGCTAGCAACTCTGGCAAACCACCCAGAAGTGACATTTGCATCACATACAAAACACGAGTGGTTTGAGACTGTAATTGAGACAACTAAGAAGCTTCACTTTTGAGCTAGCATTTACTGATGAGTTATTGACTGTATCTATACCTCACTGAACAGAGCTCCAGCTAGAATAATTTGTTTGCTATTGACAAATAATGAGGTTGAAGTAAATTAATGTAGTCAAGCTCATCGATTTTTTTACCACTTATGAAGAGAGGTAGCATTATCTAGATACTGCAATCACAAGCCTTCTCTCAAAGGGTCATATTCTGCCTTCTCTGAAGGTGATTCAAGAAAGCTGTATTTGCTGAATATCCCCAAAGAGGAGGCAGTTCTGACACTGGGCTTAAATTAAGGGTGACTTTTTTTCAAAGGCTTAAACCTTTTTGAAAATCAGGAAATGTAGTCATGGAAATTATAGAGATTACACAATCTCAGCAGATTGAACAGTAAGTCTGCATGTACAACACCAGGAGCGTGTATTTTACAGCTTCAAAGGGTATTTTTGTGTTCTGTCTTTTGCCTAGAAATACAGTATAATCAAAACTACAGGATGGAATTAATCCCAACGTGTCCAAGAGGAACACTGCTCATAAATTACGACTGGTGAGGCTACAATACCTCTCAAGTTAGGACGTGTCCTAGGGCTGTGGGAGGTTAGGTAATGCACCTGCGGGCAGACAGGGGTCCAGCAGAGAAGAGAAATGGCTGGGGCTTCACTAGGTGCCTCTTCCTATGGAGCACTTAGCCTTAATTCTAAGGATGTCGTGTTCCCATCACAATTTTCTGTTGAATGATGCCACTAGATTGATCCTCCTCCTGCAGTTCGCTTTGATATACCAGAATAAGTGTCTTTGTGCTGCGATGGTGAAATGCAGTGTTCTGTGTGAGGGCAGTTGAATTCTCTGAGCTGAGTTCAGAAAATTGATTTCCCTCTTTATACCCCAGTGCTGCGTAGCTGTCGCTCTCAAGAAGGCAGCCTCTTTCCTTCTGCCCTGAAATCCTCTCTGGTCAGCCAATCATGCTATTGTACTGATAAGAGTAGATCCATGATTTAGCTATAGATACCTCAATTATTGTTATTCTTGGTTGGTCTAGTTCTCTTCATTATTGCTTTTCTGAGGGGGATTAAAATTAGCCAGGTATTGAATGGTTCCTCCGTCAGTAAAGATGGAGATGTATTTATGTACAGAATAAATGCAGCTTTGCCCAAATAATAAACCAGTGGGTGCGAGCTAAGCATGTGAGGGTGGTTAATGCAAAAGACTTAGGGAGCCATTAGGACTGTGAGTGCTAACCCTCTTTGATTGATAACTTTGATTGACATTCACTATTCATTAACAGTCAGCTCAATTTCCACACAATTTATTCAAGCTGATTGGGAAAAATGATGTAATATGGTTATTTGTCTTGTTTGTGTGGAACTTTCTTAAGAAAAATCAAAGAACCATGATGTAGATTGTATAGCGTATACAGGAGATGGTCTTGTTAATTATTTTATTTCATATTTGAGGAATTATCAAAAACACGTGTTGCACCTGGAGTTATTAGAAAGGCCAGTCTCTGTTCTGCATCAGCCCCATTCATATGCAAGTGTCTAGTGCTTCATTTGTGTTACTTTGTAAGCGTTCTTACAGTGCCATATGATTTCATATTTTTATTACTACCTATGCCATAGATTTTTGGCACACTCTTTAGTCCTCATTCATCAAGAAAATAGCTAATCTAGGCAGCATGGTCATACTTTAATCAAGGTCATTAATTACTCCAAAAAAAACCCCTTTTGTGATAAGGGTGATGTAACTGCAATAACCTCGTAGTTAAGTGTGGAAAAGGTGTCATAACTACTCATTCACATAGCTAAAGAGTTTAACACAGAGCTGAGAATTATTACGGTGTATGGTGTAATTGCAATGTAGTTAAGATGCATGGATTTCTAATATGAAAAGTACTTCATATATCAAGTGGCAATAATAGATGAATCAGTCATATTACCTTTCCAATTTCATTACTCAAACTGTCAAACCCCAGAGTTTCCAGTGTTGTCACTGCTCGGTGCATAATGCACAGCTTCTCTGTGTGCTCACCTGTTTCAGCGCAGAACTCCTGTAGAACAGCCAAATGTACAGGGACACAGGGTGTTGTTAACTTCAGTGGTATTTACGCATTTGAAGTGATTTGGGTGCTTCTGATCAAATGGTTATGTATGAGTTCAGGAGTAAAAATCCTAGCTGCTTTTTTGAAAGTATCTACCAAAGAATATGTACATTTTAAACGTAATTGCTTTGTAGTCGCTTTCATCTTGTGATAAAATTGTGATCATCTAGAGAAGAAAAAAAAGACCAGTCGGCTCTCGGGCTTCTCCAGGAACGTTGTGTTTGCGTATATAAAGACACAGCTTGTACCTGTAGCTTTTATGGGAGACGCTAAGAAATGGTTTCCATCATAGGTGGGTTCAAAACGTTGTATAAGCTTAACTTTTGCAGCTGGCAAAACTGATTTTTTTTTTTGCACCTGTGAAGGTGTTGTTCTTGTGGTGCCGAGTGCTTAGGCTGGAAGGGAAATGATAACGTTCTCCCTTTGCACAAGACAGTAAGCACTGGGTTATTGCCTGGGCTCATTGCTGCTGGGGAAGCTCTTCTCAGCTGTCTTTGCAGGCTGCCAGTATTGCTGCTGCAGTAGAGAGGTATGGCCAAATTCATCCTGAAGGCAATTTGCTGGGGTTGAACTTGACTCAAAGTCGAACAGTATTGAAAGCTTCATCCCCAAACCTTGCAGGATTAGGTCATGTATGAATTAAGGCAGACTTGCAAAGCTCGGGGCGAGGGGGGTGACCGTGCAGGGGAGTGCACAAGTAATTTCCAGCTTTCCCTGAACTGTAACTGTCTAGGAGAATATCCCTTACTATTTGTAGTAATGTGGAAGCACCCTCCAGCCACTCTTTCTTCAGGGTTTTGGAGGCGTTTTGTAAACAAGTGGTATCTGCTTGGCTGCCAGCAGTTGTCTTTGAAGTGACGCAAAAATAACCAGTTTACGCCAAGTTGAATTTGAACATGTTAAATTTAAGTACGAGGCCTCCAAATAATCAAGCAAATTGGAACAAAGACTGATAAGAAAACAAACATGTGCAATCAGATCCAAATGCCCTCTGCTCGATGGGCAAAGAGATCAGATTAATAATACTGGGCTGTAGAAGAAAAGGAGTTTGAATCATAAAGCGGCTGAAAACTTGCCAGGCTAATCTTTCTTTGCCGCTTTTTGCCTACCCCTCTAATGAATAGGAACAGCATAGAGCTCCCATACCCCAAACACCGATGTGCAGAAACAGGCCGAGAAGTGCAGTGGATGGAAACACGTACAGAAGGGGAGTTACCCGAGTGTGGGTACGTCCCAGACTGCCATTGCATCTACCAGAGGCTGTGTGTTGGGGAGAGGGAGAGATTTCGTGTGGCGTCAGGAATAGGCTGTTTACCATTTTGTTTAGAGAATGGCACAACCTGTACTGTTTTCACATTTGTTTTTGAAGATTCCATAGTAGTAAACTTAGTCTGCTCTTAGAGATTTTTCTGAAGCTTANTGTTGGGGAGAGAGAGAGATTTCGTGTGGCGTCAGGAATAGGCTGTTTACCATTTTGTTTAGAGAATGGCACAACCTGTACTGTTTTCACATTTGTTTTTGAAGATTCCATAGTAGTAAACTTAGTCTGCTCTTAGAGATTTTTCTGAAGCTTATTCGTACCGTTAGTTTTCTGGACACCACTGCCGCATTCCTTCTATATCTGAGGCATATGAATTGTCAAGAGCTATTAGCGGACCAGCATGCTAATTCAGTAGTTGCTGAAAGAAAGATGGAATGCGAACAGTACAGCTCCCTACTTTGACTGGACATGAGCAAATACATTCCTTTCCCTTGAAATGCTCATTCATTTCTTTACTTGTTTGGGTACAACAGTGTCTTTTAGTCAGACGTCAGAAGCACTGACCTTTATATACAAAATAGGCACTTCAGTAATTTTCCCCCATATGTTTCATGGCATGTTGCCGTTTGTTGTTCAAAGTCCTTTAAACTTCTTTTATTATTTAAAGCCTCAGAACAGCCGTCAGTGCAAGAAATAGTTAAGAAAATATTTGAGACCATAGTTGTCCTATTTGGAGATGGGGTTAGAGAGGTGAGAGGTCAGCTCTTAGTTCAGCATTTCTTGACGGATTTTGTTGTTTTAAGAAGAAAAAGAGGGGGAGAGGGTGGCTAGCGTATCCTTTTGATTTCTTTCGGTTAAAATGCTACAGTATATTTATTTTCAAAGATGTATTATGAGCTTTGTGTTCTGGGGACTATTGGAGGGCTTTTTTGCAGCTTGGTGTAGGTCCTGTGACCATAAAACTGTAAGAAATGATCAGCGCAGCCCAGGGCCGGTGTGCTACTGAGTCATTTCTGGTTTTACCGGCTAAATTTTAGATTGGTGTCATCTTGTTTAGTTATCTCATTACTAGGTGAACCCAATTTTGAAAAGAGTCTGATTTTTATAGGCTAATCATCCAAATGGAGATTGCTTTTTTCGTAGAATAACCTTAGCGTTGTAGAATATTATAGTTTGAATTTTATCTGCTGTTGTGCTTGGAATACAAACAAAAGCCATCTGCTTTTTAGCTCTTCAGTAGATATCCATCATCTCGCTGGCAATTTTGTTCAGTATGCTCCCAGCTGATGTGTTTCATCTCACTAAATTCTCTGGAAAAGCACAAAATCAGTATGTTTTCTTGTCTCAGAAATAGCAATGAGAAGCACAACATAAAGCAAAATAAATAAATTTAAAGCAATTAAGATGGAAAAACAAAGGAAAACCCTCCCCAAAGGATCTAGACAAATTAATATGGCAACTTGAGAACACATAACTGTGCAGTTCAGAGTTATATATGGCCTACAGTAAGATATTTGAAAACTAAGATTAATTAGGTAGTGAGAGCTGGGATTTTCTTACTGAAAATCATGCAAAACACCAAGGAAGATCTCTTCCTGTACCTGTCTCCTCAGAACTACTGAAGCCACTGTCTGCCCTTCCGATTCTGCTGTCAGGTCTAACTATTCAAACTGCCAACATTTTTCCAGGTTTGTAATAACACTTTATTATTAGGAAGCATTTATTTGCCTTGTATTTCAGCTGTTCAGTTATCACTGTTTTCGATGACCGTTGTTGGAGGTGGCAGCATCAGTGTTCACTTAGGTGCAGTTTATTACATTTCAAAATGTGATAATCGTCTTTAAAGGGTGCTGTTATAATCAACCCCCACGTCTTTCCCCCCCGCCTTTTCTTCCTGCGGGTCCCCAAGGCTGGTTTCTTGTAAGCTTACCTGGAAATTGAGTATACTCACTTTCCAAACGAGAACTGTAAGGTCTTGCCTGTTACCGGTCTTGGAGAGTGGCGATGGGGGTAAAAATTTGATTTTCGTGACATTCACCACTCGACGTCAGTGCCACGTTGTCGGCAAAACCTCGGGCTGCTTGCCCGTCCTCCCTGCTGATGTTTAACTGGACTCGGAGCCCTCTACGTCACAGAGGTAAAGGCGCGTACCCGTCCCGCCTCAACACAGCAAAGTCTCTGCAGGGCTGTGCCCGTGCTGAGGTTCACCTGCCAAGTTCAGATCTGTGTCTGCAGAATAAAATAGCTCTGCTGTTAATTGGGATGGGAGTAAATTTTCCTGTCCAGTGAGAAGTTGTGGTGGTTGTGTTGGGCTTTTTTCCCCGCTCTAGTTACCCACACTGTCTTCTGTCCTGAATTCCGACAAACAGGGGGCATCTCTGCTACTGTCATAAACTGAAGAGAAAAAATGAACAATGCAGACAGGATCAGTCATTTTTTGCTTGCATGTTGCATCTTTAACAACACTTGTAATGGAGTATTTCTAAACGAAATTAATTTCCGGTGTCATAATAAAACTTTCTAATTTCAAAGCTCTTTCTTGTTTTTTAACAAGGCTGAAATTTTTCTCATTCATGTTTTCCTAGAAAAGGTTTCCATTTCAGTAGGTTAACCTTTCTTGACAAAACCACCACCGACAGAAAAACAAACCTGAAAAAATTTCTGTCCACTTGTGATGGTGTAGTTGTCACGCGTGTGTGAAAACAGGACTATGGACACACATGATTGTGCTGCTGTGAACTGACAGGTTGTAGTCCATATAAATCAGTACCTGTTTACATGCTTTGTGTGTCTTCAAACAGTCTATTTGTGAACTTTAATATATGCAAAAGGGTAAATATCCAGATCTGACCAGGTGGTTGCTGGTGAGGATTGTGGCCAGGACTGGGCAAGTGATTGCACATGGCTCACATCCAGCTGCTAACAAAGTTTTCCAATCTCTGTTAGCATTTCCCTTCTTTCCTGGAGAGGAATTAAAATTCCCTTTCTCATCCCTCTGTTGTGAAAGAGTAAGTTGCTGCTGTCCCTTGTTGGACAAACCTGTGTCTGAGGTCAGCCTTACCCTGGCAAGCCAGATCCCGATTCTCCCTGCAGAATGGGAAAGAGTCAATCCATGGTCAGACTTAAAACACAAATCTCGTTTTTCTCTCCCCAACCCCGCTGACTGTAGCATGAGTCAAACTGGTTGTATTGGCTATCTAAAACGGGGTGAATTAATGCCTCTTGGCCCAATTCTCTCTCACCCCTCATCAAGTCATTTATATTGCTTTGCTGTTTGTTTAAAAAAAATAAAGTGACCTGGAAATAAAATGGTATCAGGTTAGAGTGGGTTCACTTCTATGCCAGTCTGCGTGGTTGGAAGCGGCCACGTAGTGTAGCACGCGGTGGTTTTTAAATGGTTTGGTACTTTATGAGTTTTTACACAATGTGTGAGATTTTAATATAGCAATAATTTAAGGCTAATGTATTTTAATGAATGCCTTGTAGCAATAGTTAGTCGCAAAATCGTTTCTATTAAACTTTCCTGTTTCAAATACCCAAAACTTTCACTGTCAGCATAAAGTTTTCTGGTTTTGATCTATGCTCAAAGCAAATTTCTTGGGTTTTGTTACTTAGTTTTATGCTTTTTTTTTTTTTAAAGAGCACCTTGGCTTCTTTTGAGTCGTGACCATCATAAAAATTGCACTTCATATTACGCTTTAGAAGGTAAAATTGCAGATTTTGTCCTCTCAGCTCTCACAGAGAGACCAGTTAACTTTGAACCTCCAGATCTGATGTGGAACTTTGCGCGCTCTCTATTTTTCATATGTTTTAAGCCAACACATGCGCTAACAGAGGTCCTGAGACCAATGGACTAGCTCCTCCAGTATCTACACTTGTTACTAATACTCTGAAGCAGTGGGTAAGGCTCTCATGGTATTCGTCTTCTCACGGGATTTATCATCCCACTCTATGGAAAGATGTGCGTTTGTTTCTGGAAAAAAATGTAGGGAATGAATTGCCTTTTACTGAGTTCCTTGTGTATATATTTATTGTTCTTAACCTTCTGTGGGAAGGCAGCTTCATGTTAGTGATGAGCCTGGCAGTAGGATGAGGATTTGAAGGTTTTGCTGCATTTCAAACTCGCATATAGTAATTTTTGTATTTTAACAGCTAGGAAGAATGATACAATCTTCTATATTCCACGTTTTGAGAACTAATCCAATGATTTTGAACAAAGGTGGTTGATTCTTTTTTTTTTTTTTTTAAACCAAATCCGATGGGATGCCTGATTGAATAACTTCAGTGGTAGGCTGAAATTAATTGTAGTTGGTTTGTGCTTGTCTTTACAGTGGCTGAAGAGCTGATTTCTCTTGTAGCTGTTTCTGGCAGGTTTGTTCCACTTAGTGTTAAAAAGATCCATTGCATAAGAAAAGAAAAAAGTCTTAAGTGGCATCTTTGAAGTAGACAGACAGCAAAATTAAAATTCTAAATGGTTGGCATGAGGCTTGAAATGTCCCTTGAATAGAAGCCTAGAGACAGTCACATCCTTTATGGAAGAAGCTTTTCTTGTAGGTTGGCCTTTGTACTTTTTACACACAGCATCTGTGCAGGGGTTTTATTATTTAATTGCTGCCAGTGAAAGTTATTTCTTTTGTCTAACAGCCATTTCTTGAGGTTCCATGTCCTTCTCTCACACAAAAAAACCCTCTTCCCTTTATTTCATTACCTATATTTTAAGCAGTGTCTAATCTTTGTTTCCTTTACCCCTTAATTTCCATAATAAGTACTGCCTTAACATTTAGATCTAATTACTTAAATCACTTGGGCATCTCCAAGATACATAAAGGTGATGAAAACTGCAGTGCTCAGTCTAATGTACAGAGAAAATAGTATTGCGGGATGGAGGTATCTGGAGAGTCCATATAGTGAGATAGAAAGGCTGAATAGTGATAATGGTAATGTGTGCATATACTGCAGGGCTCCCTGAGCGCTTATTTCTGGCAAAAGCATTCACCAGCTTTTACAGTGGCCCACAATAACATTTCACAGCTGCCATTCTTCATAGTCACTGCCTTTCTGTCTGTCTCATTGCTCCGGGATTCCTCCGAGCTGAAATGCTGCGTGTTTTCCCGCCACGCTGTGCCTTCGGGAGCTCATCACCTGGGCAGGCTGCCAAATTGGCAAAAGTTGGGAGGTGGGTATCTCTCTTGGTGTTCTCTTCACCTTTCAATCACCTGACTCTCAAAATCAGCAAATGCTTGGATATTAGGTCTGTAACTTTACCAGCAACCATGTAGCGAGCCCGGGGAGAGTCTGGGAGTATGATCTGGAAAGCTGTCTTGCACAGTCCAGCAGAATTGGTTTTATGGTCCCTCCTCACCAGGTTTCCAGCATCTCCGTAAGGTATAAACGTGACTTATCTGAGGGCAGTAACCTGGCATTTTGGTCAGTATTTTAGCAATAGGTCTGACTTCTTCCTCTGAAGACACTAATTGTTGTCTATAGTTTCAGCTCTAGTTAATGCACATCTTTATTTTCTTGCCAGAGAATGTATATTGATGACATGGAGATGATCCCAAACTATAAAGCATGGAAAAAAATTATCAGGAAGTGGATAATAAATTTGATATATTCTCCAGTTCAGTATTAAAGACATTAAAATTGTATCGGTCAACATGACAACAAACATTGCTGTATCTATTCTTCCCACTTGGAGTTTAGATGCTTCTTTTGCTTTTTAATTAAAAAATTTCCAAATGTTTTTCTACAACATACTAATACATTGATCAGGTATCGTCTTGCCAGATTCCTGACCTTAAAATTTCATGGTTATAAGCAGCTGCTTACATTTTAGTCAAGTGAAGAGCATCTTTCTCCTTTTCCCTCTCTCCTATCGACCCCATCAAGCAATTTTTTCCTCATTTATATTTTTTGCCAAATAAAGCAATTCGGGTTGTTGCCGCAGTTGTGCCTCTTTGAACTTACATTACTCAGGATTGAGCACTGCAAAAGTTCCACAAATATCTTGTTATTGATTTATTTTTATTAAAATGTTCAGCTTCTACCAAACACAAGAGGGACTTTAACTGGAACACAGGTTCACAGAAGTGTTAGAGGTAGAAGTATCCATGGAAACAAACTTTAATGCAGATGTTGAGATATTCTTCAGTCATCCCAACCAGAGGTACAAAACAGGATTGGCGAACCCATCTTTGAAGACTCACAGCTAAACAGCACAGCTTTAGCTCTCTCTAATGTCCATTTCTAAGCAAACTACTGGCACATCGAGTAGATTCCCTTTACAGGACAAATACTGTTGAATAGTTGTGATAAAATAATAGATCAAATACCCTGATATTGTCTTTGTAGAGAAAACCTACCCTTTACTTAAAGGTTTAGTTGTCTCAAGTCGCATTGTTAGCGTGATTGTCTCCCATTTTGCTCCTTTTTTTGGAAAGCAGCTGTGTTAAATCCTTTGATTAACCTTCATCGTTTTCCCGGCTCTTGACTCTGAGCTAATCTGTAGCCATGACTGCAGCCAAACCCTGCTTGCTGAGTCCATCAAGCAGTTCCACTTAGTTCCCAGCAACGCCCAGTGCGGAATATCATGGATGGGATTAGATGGACAAATATATGAGAAGGAAGCAGGATTTAGCTGCTCAACACTCTTCTCGTAATCCAGCCCTCAAGTAATTCTTCCTGAATTTCTAAAAGAGATATCTAAAAGATCTCGTATGGTTTTTTTCTTTTTACATTTTTTTTCTCTAATTTTATTCAGGCACTTAGCATCTCAGCCAGTTTGTAAAGGTCTAACTGCTTGCCAGGTGCCTCTCAGCGCATGCTCTCTTGCAGGAGCTTGCGAGCACACGGACGATTTCAAGCTTGAGTTTGCAAATCCAAGTATGCTGTCCGTCTTGAATCTGGCCCCGAGTACAGGGCCTCACTGGTTTTATGCCTTCATTTTTAGGCAATTCCTAGGAGGAGGCAATTTTTTTAATCTGGTCAAAAACTAAACTTACTCTAATTTTTGGTTGGTTTTTTTGGTTGCTTTTCAAAATAAACCTAACCTGGAGCTCAGGCTGGTAAAAGTTGGCAAAGGGAAACATGAGCTCACAGCAGCATTGTTGCCCTGGTGTCCACCCCTTCATCCCGTTCTCTGGTTCATTCCTCTGGTTTTGTAGTCAAAATAACTGACTACTTATGAAGTAAAATATTTTAATAAGCATTAACCAGGTAACAGAAAACAATAGATTCTGTATTAAGGAATGTCAGTGTAACTAATGGATCTTAAAACTGCAGTGACTTTTTTATAAAGACAGCAAATGTCCTACAGGCTTCTCGGATAAGGCATGGGTTTTGCCCCGGTTCCCATCCTGTTTGCATCCCTCCTTAGTTTGGCTTTGTGCACAAGTCTGTATGATACGCATTTGTTTTACGGTACTTGTCATAAGCTGAGCAGAGGATTCACCAGTGAGCCTCCCACAGTGTCACCAGCGATTGCTTTCAGACCCCCTTAATTGCATATGGGTCGCGTCCCAAGAGCCGCATTGCTCTGTTGCTTTCCAGCCATGTGTTCTTCCAGAATATAACAAGAGGGGTTCTTGCCAATTATAGTTGTTCCCTGTAAACAGGACGGTGAAAACTAATGGGATTTGCCTGACAACAGGTCAAAGATTTTTTTTAGCTTCGTTCTTTCTGTTTAACCTATTGGCTTGATAAGGCTTGGAATAAATTCTTTAGAGAGGAGTTCTGCATTGTGTCTTAGTCGGCGGCAGTCAGATCACATACTCTGAAATAGCTACGAAGGGATGGAGCTTTATTTGTGGCTTACTGAGGAAATCTTCGTGGTGGTGTATTACAGAAACACTTTTGCCACCAGTTTGAGGCAACCAAATTCAGTATTCACAATCTAATACTTTGCACAATGTTTAAAAACAAATGTTTTTTTACAGAATAAAAAAAGTCTAGACCCTGCTAATAAGAGTTTAAGGGTTTTTTTTCACTCAGAAAAGGGTTCATAAAATGTAACCCCAGGCCCTTTATGCCAAAACTAAACAATACTTTTTCTATCAAAGAAGTCTGTCTCCCCCTCAAAATTATTTCCATTTTACTTTGGAAGTAAAATTGGTTTGGAGATGATCAGTTATGACTCCTTACTATTTCTCTGAGACTACTGTAATCTTGTAATTGTCTTCAGTAACGGTGTCCCTGTAGGCCCTGATCATTCAGCTGGTAAAACAAACGTGCTCATTTTGACGCTAGGCATGAAGTACAATCTTGGGATTTCAGTGAGATTAAGAAAAATGTCAACTGGGAGCAACCAGGGAGTACTGCACCTTCCTAACCGCTTACAGTTGAAAATGAGAGGTATTCCCTCCAGGCGTGAACCAGACTGGTGTGGGTGTTACGAAGAGCAGTGATGTGAGCTGTACGGATTTATATCGGAGCAGATAGTGGATCGGCACTTGGTGGAACCCAGTACATGGGGAGCGGGGTGATTGCAGAGAGTTACAAACGCATGATAAATGTGACAAATAATTAGGTGCATCCCTCGAGGACTGATTTAGACAGCTGTAGAAGTTGTTCCTAGATAATTCACAGCGCTAGTTTTGTTGGGTTTCCCATAACCTGGTGGGATTGTGAGCAAGAATTTACATTACAAAGGATTGAGAAATGTAGTCACTAGAGTCAGCATATTTATTAGTAGTTATTATGGTAATTAATAATGGTAATATTTTTTGTACTAATGGATCCCACCCTTTCAATTAGCTGGGCATGAGATATGAGGGTCCCTTGGCAGAAAAGGAGGAAGAAAAAGTACTCTTTGGTTTGGTTTGCTCAGAACCAGCCCTAGAGAGCCTGGGGAGTTACAGCAGAAAGGAAGTCTGTGACAGCCAGTGATTGCTGTCCGTCATTTGTAACTGGTGGTGTTGTTACTGTCTCTTTTTTTAGTAGCAGTTGTATAATTTGTTGACATCATTAGCTAGGAGTAACTGTCTCTAACTTGCATTTTTCTTGAAGTCGCTATTGCTTTATCAGACAGAAGGAAGACTGGTGTGCCCGAAAGCTGTATTTGCTAGTCTAATAGGGCCTCACCCTCTCCCTACAACCATGTTCATAACAGGGGAAAATCGATTAGGGATTTGTTCATGGGAGAAAACCACTCTGCTGCTTTGGAAAGCAAGTACAAAGATGCATGTTTAATTTGCGCGAGCTAACACCTGAGGCCAAAGCAAAGGACAGCCAAATCGGCTGTCAGTCCCTTTGCCTGAGGAGGGCAGTGCCCGAAGTGACCTTGGGAAGTTTTATGGAAAATAATGCTCAAAACCCTTAGAAAGATAGACAAGAGGATGTTGAAGATCGTAACTGCTAAGGTGGGCGCAAAGGAAGTGCCTGTGAATGCCTTTATAAAACTTGGTACGTGGTCTTCAGCCTCATCTGCTAGCATTCTCGTGGCTTTTTTTAGCATCAGTGAAAAATGAATGTCCTGTCCTGCAAGCGGTTTCAGGTGGACACGTGCTGACCACCAACTACAAGCGCTATGTGTCTTGCACCACACCTGCCTCAAGACCTCCTGCTTCGTGAGCAACTGTTGCGCGCAAGTGCCTGTGCGGCCCCACCGCTTGCCTGCTCCGTGGTGTGCATTCTTAATCATTATTTTTCTGACTTAGCTACTACTTCAAGAGCACTTCTACTCTTCTAGATAATTCAGAAAACGTTAATTTTGTCGATTGTGACTTTTTGCTTTTATATTAATCCTGCCAAAATAGAGCTGCTTCTCAGTGAATCCGTGTGAACTGTGCTGGCACGTATACAGAACGGGTTTTCTGAAGAGCTGTACTGTGCAGCAGGTGGGAGGAGGATGCCAACTCCTGAATCATTTATCAGAGCATTAATCAACCATGCAGTAGTTTCCTATTGCAGGCTCAGCCTTTGTCATCCTGAAATATTGAAACTGAGGAGATTTAAATACTCTGCAAATATATGCCCGGTCATGGGGAAAAATGAAAAATGCCAACCTCTGATTAATGACATTGAAGGCATTTTGACAGTGTAGAGCTGAGTGTCTGATGCTCTCACCCTGAACTTTGTTGCAGTTGTGCTTCCTGGGAGCAGTACGCTGTGTTCGAGGGACTTTCAATTTCCTCTTGCTGCGGCTAACATCCATTTAAAAGGACTGCTTTTTAAAAGCAGTTAGTGGGAGGAGGTTGTGTTTTGGGGGCTATTGGGTGGGTTGGGGTTTTTCTTCTTTTTTTTTCTCCCCCTCTTCCCCTTTTTCTATTCTTTCTTCCTGTCCTCATTCCTATTCCTCCCCCTCCCGGAGGCCATTTCACAATCTGATTGCTGTAACGGTGGTTAGGAGCCTTCACTCTTGGGAAGTTTTGTAGCTCGCATGCCTTAGCTTATGGAGCCATTTTCCCTCCTTGAGGCTTTCCTCTGTCGCACTTACAGCAGCAATCCCATTCGCTTTTTATTTTGGCTAATCAAGCCAAAGCCTCTCAGTTCCCAATTTCCTTCTGGTCCCCAATTACCCTTTTCAAGCCAGTTTTAGTTTCTGACTTTTATACAGCTCTGGTAGCCTTTGTTCGGCATTTCATCTGAGGTAATTAGGCCCTTGTACCAGCAGCTTGAACGTTGAAAATAATTCTCCTAGATTCAATCTTTCCTTTTTTTGTCACTGCATGGCACCTTAAAGTCAGTCTGAGATCACCTTGGTTGTTCTTCAGCTAGCTTTCAATTTGACAAGCTTACATCCGAAAACTTGCTTACTTACTCCCTGAGCCTGAGCTCACATCTCGAACTGCGGAGTTTTACCCTGTTGTGGTTTCCTTTGTCATTCATAAGCTTGGGTTTGCATAAAGAAAATGGGCAGTTGACAAATACTGCTAATAAAAGCATGTTGAGAGCAGCTCAGAAGAGAGCACTCTTTCAGTAATTCAGGGTCACAAAAATAGATAAAGGAGGTAACGTAAAAATCTACTCTCAGATTCTTACTTTGAAAAACATTTTCTGGGATTATTTTGCATTTACTTTCTACTACAAAGCTGGGAAGGAGCTCAGGATGGGGACAAAAACTCCAAGCTCCTGCAATACATTAACCATATATGAAAAGCTACCTTTCCAAATGGGTTTAGGAATAGTAATGCTTTGACTTCCACTCTGCAAATCGACTAAACTTTAAACACTGTGAAGGTCCCACCGGTATCTCTAGTAGTGAAGTCAGTTACTTGGCGTACAGTTATTTACTGCCACGAATGGATTCTTTAGGACCAGCTATTTGCTCAGTCTGAGAGATACAAAATGAATTATTCGGGGTGGGACTGTCTAAGGTGTGTAACAAAAAGAGAAAATGGTTGGGGTGATTGGTGGGTTGTGGGGTTTTTCCCTTTGGTTGTTTGGGAGGGATTTTTCTTTTTGTGGAGGTTTTTGTGTGTTTTGTTCGATTTTGAGGTGGGGGGTTTCTTTTGGGGAGGTGGACATTGGTTTGTTCAAAATAAACCCAAAATGTCTTCTCAATACTTCAGCGTGGTGGCTGAAATCTTGGCATTACACTTTAATCGTCTACGTAGGTAAATCCCATAGGCATTACCTCAGTAATAACCCTGAAATCTGTAATTACATTTAATCAAGTAATACTTAGAGATTAGTCTCACAAGCTTGGAGGGTTTTCTTCTTTGGGGTTTGGTTTTGTCCTTTTTCTACCAGCTTTACCTGAGCTTCCTATGGAGTTCCCTCTGAGGCAGCGTTCATCCAAAAACATAGCCTGCAGATTGAAATCCAAAAGTTGGTAGTTGCTGCTATAACTCAGACGAGGTCCCCAAAGCAAAATACTCAAACTCGGGACCTGCTGAGAAGACGTCAGACGCTTTTAGCATATATCAGGAAACCGCATGTCACCGTTTCTAATAAAGCCCACCTTTTTTTTTTTTTTTTTT
>VZSC01017778.1:0-48770 GCA_013398225.1 Steatornis caripensis
TAGGGACGTGGTTTAGTGGTGGATTTGGCAGTGCTGGGTTAACAGCTGGACTTGAAGATCTGAATGGTCTTTTCCAACCCAAACGATTCTCTGATTCTATGATCAAGAAGGAAAGCATTATAAGCTCAGTCTAAGCCTTAGCCTTTGGGTTCAGAGTTCCCATCTCTCCAAACCTGAGCATAGTTTGGGCCCTAAGATATTTAAATACATTTAAAAAATAAATAGCACGTATGTCAGGGCTTAGCATGAGAGTATCATAGCCATGTATAAAAAATACAGGTTAGAGTGATCTCTTGCTAGAAGTTGAACCTTGGGCATTTCACCTAAAAGCAGTCGTTATAATGACTGCACGCATTCATCCTGGAAAGTAAAGGATGTCAGTAAAAGATTCTGTACTTTTGCTTCCTTCCTTTTTAATCAGTTTGATATGTTGTTTCTTTTCACCTGCCACAACTCAGGTGTCACCCGTGCGTTGTGCGATTCATACTTGCACCTCTCTCCCAGTCAGCGTGCTCCCTCTGCAGGCACAGCCACTTCTACAGCTTTTCTGAGTGTAAAAACAATCACAGTGACGCGTTTTTGTAACAAAATCTTTTGTTTTGTCAAGAAATGAAATTTCTTCTTGGCTATGTTGTTAATATATTGGAAGATCAATAGCTTTTCAGAACATTTCTTTCTTTTGCACTTGCCTGCCCAGGCATAGGTTTAGGGACATTTGCTAAACCCAATTTAGAATTTTCTGCATCTGTAACTTATCAGTTATAGATTTCTTTTTTCTTTTCAAACTGATGGGAGGTTTCTAGTGACCATGTTCTGAATGGGTGCCTGTTCCCACGTTTGTACAATTACAGACTGAGGAAAACAAAACTGCCTCTTATGTCCCTGTGCCAGTAATGTCCCCTGACCCCCATCTCCTTCGCTGGGTTTGTCTGCAGCACGAGGGGCAGCACCAGGCTCAGCGTTCCCCGCATTCCCCTTGGCCAGCCAGCTGCTGCCTTCTGTCTGCCTGCTGGTTAAGGGGTGAGCCCCTTGGTTAAGGGATGAGCCCCCTCTGGGTTTTTTTTTTCACCCACTAAAAGCATAAATTTAATCTCTCTCCTTTACCCGGCCTCTAATTATCACCAAAACTGTCAAAAATGAATATGCTCAGGGCCTCTACATTTCTGATGAAATAGGCTGAAATCAACTGATGAGTTCAAAGTATAGTGGGAGAAAAGGCCTAACGCAGAGAAGCAGAAACACAGGCAGAGTATCACTTAAGCCTCAGTTCCATCAGAAATCAAGCTAAACATGTGTGCATTAAGGATTTTTAAGGAAACAAAGAAAGGGATGTTCTTTTTTGCTCTTCTGTGTCAATGCTGTTAAAATTCGTAGAGTTTTCGTAAACAGTTTGACAGTTCTGGAAATTAAATGTCTCTAGTTTCAGAACAAGCACAAGATCAGTAAAAGGCAAGATCACTGATGTGGCCCACTAGTAAGCTCCCTGTCCGTCCTGGTAAACCCCTGCAGAATGTGATGGAAAAATCGTGCTGTTTCCAAATGCTTTTCTTTTTCTTTTGTAGCTGATAAGTTTGCAAATTAGAGTTCTGACTCTGTTGGTGATTTTGATCCTGTCGACCTTTTCTTGGGGATTAATGTTCTTCCCCTGGAGCTTAAGTGCTGTGTAGGCCTGCGTTTTGGCCTTTTTTAAACACCTATCTATAAAGCAACTCTTCATGTATGTAACATTTGGTTTTTTGGTTTTTTAAACTTACTAGTTTGGCTGACTGCTTTGTAAGTGGAAGAAAGCTGTAACAGTTAATGGGTGATAAATTACTGACATTTCTGTGACTATTTCAGGGAGACCAAGGAATGAGAGGCTATCCTGGGCCCCCAGGGCCACGGGGAAGCGGAACGGTTGGTCCCAAGGTTGGTATGATGCCGTGTTGAGGCTTCTGTGCTTTTTGTGATGCTGGCTGCCAGACTCTGATCTCTCAGCCACCTGAATATCTTCATTGGTTACTGATTTACATTGGTGAAACTGCAGGAGAAATCAAGCATAAAAAACACGGGCACTGACCATACACTTCTACCATCCAGATTAGGAAGGAATACTAACTGGATGAAAATTGCACTTGCAGCTAAACTTTATGAGATTACAGCTGGAAATTGAACAGAACTATCAGGCTGATAAGTTAGTTAAATGATGTATTTCTTCTGTTTGTATCTATTCTGTTTCCAAGAGATTCTTTTGTGGTGGAAGATATGTTAAATGTAAATTTTATGTTTTCATTTTCTGCTCAATGAAACTGAATCCAATTAATTTCATTAGGAAAGAAACATGACAAAAAACATAACAAAAAGTTAATTCCATAAGCAGCCAGCATGGAACATTTAGGCAATTTTTTCCTCCCACCACTGAAGTGATGTATAATTTAGAAAAGACATACTGGTAAGAAAAGAAATTCAATGCATGCCTGGATTTCTTTATTATAGGAGTATCCGTCAATTATTTTTAGAAAGGCAATGAGGGGAAACATTGTGCATATTTCTCCTCTTTAACTTAAGTTAAAAATAGATATGCCTTTGTAACTTTTTCTATGATTTTCTCAGCAGAGATTAACAGAAGTCTGCACTGCCATTTTGAATTAACTAGTATCTGAATGGAGAACCATTGCTATTACTAACCTATTACAGAAATGCAGTAAGCAACAGAATATGAATATTTTCTCAGATATGTGTCTGACTGTGCCTTGCTTTCTGAAAGTTGTAGCAATTTCATTACCTTGGTAGATCATACAGACACAGTCTGTTTAAAAAAAGTAAGTTTGGACTGAGTGTCCAGATCCTACAAATCGTGTGACACTATGTGCTGCTTCCACAAAGTCTTTGAGAATGAAAAACATGTTCTCTGTGGGGAAACAATACATTTTCAAGGATGAGGACCTGCTTGTAGCATCTAGTGCTTGAGAAAAGCTATTTAGCACAATGTTTTCTGTCAATCCCTGCTTATAAATATATAGATTAACAGTATTTTTCACAAGAGATTCTCTCAAAGTTTGTGGCAAATTTTTTGTCTACGCAGATGAGAATGATGACTTTTCAAACATCACTAATATCTAGAGGTTAAATATTTAGAGCTACATATTTCTATTTAATAATGATCAAGTTTTGATATACTTCTGCCAGAATATTAAACATATGCAGAATGCAGATAATTTACATACCACTGAATGAATTCCATTTACTGTATCGGAACACAGTGATTATTTATTATCCAGCCTGAACTCTACAGAAACTTTTATGAAGCTTGGTCACATTTCAAAAGCTTTTCTCAACTGAAAATAAAGGGGAAAAAAAGGAAAAACAAACATTTAATTTTGATGTAATCAAAGGGTTATGCTGTACTTTGTCACTTTGAAATGTTAGATTAGGCTGCCTCTAAAGCACAAAGGCCTTACCTGGCTTTGCATCGGCACAAATCAGCAGGTGCTGCTTTGGCTTTTCTGTCTTCCCCTCTCACTTCTGATTTTCTGAATGACTGGTGTTCCCAGAGACTGTGGCACTACAGGGGCTTAGCACATATACATGGTGCACAAGAACTAGCTAACACGCCTGGCGGATCGAATCGTGCTGGGTTTTATTGCTCTGGTCCTTTGTGCCTCTGCTGTTGTGCCTCCCTTGTGTGGAGTGATTGCACGAAGCTGCTGTATAAAGATGGTTTCTGTTGGTTTCCACGTGGGAAAAACGGGGAAAATATCATGCTGTGTCATGGGCAAATTTTATTCTTTAATTGTTTTCAGCTTAATTGTTCCTTCGCTTTCCTGGGAATTTGGCAAGGATAATTACTAAGGCCCACAGTGAGAAAACATAAACCAAAGAAGAATTAGAGTTTTAACTTGGTTTTACTTTTTGCTTGCAGTGACTTTGAGATTACTTCCTTAGTGTTACCAGGAATAGACTTTACCTCCTAATTCTTCTTTTTTTGCCTCACTGACTGTTACAGGGTATTATGGGGCAGAAAGGTTTGCCTGGTCCACCTGGCCCCCCTGGCGACAGCATACAAGGAAGCAAGGTAATCCAGTTTAATGTGATATCTGAGCAGTTTGTTCACAAAACTGTCTCTTAAGGAGATCTGTTGTCTGTTTTTCTCTTTGCCACTGAGTCGGTAAACTCCTGCAAATATTCTCTGTATAGTTTCTTGTTCATAAGGTATGTAATATATACTTCAAATGTTGAGTTTTCAGTATTGATGGCAGCCAATTGCTCTCCTATTATTCTTGTCATTACAAATACATTTAACCCGGATGAAAAGTCTCATCTCTGCCACATCTTACTTAGGTTTAAAGGATGCTCCAAAGAAAACATCCAGGGTTTTCTCCAGATGCCCTTGTAAAAGACAGTAACAGAGATCAACCATGTCAAAATAAGTCAAACACATATAGGAATATAAAAGAAATCAGCCAGTCTGCCACATACTCTTCATCAGATTTTTAGTCACCCAGTTCCAGCCATAACCACAACTTCTCTCTTTATAAGGAGAAACGCAAACATGGTAACGTATTCTGAACATTGGAAGTTAATAAATTGCCTTGTCATAAATGCGTGGAAGAAAATTATTAAAACTGAAGGCTCTAGTGGAGAACAACCCAAGTTTCTCCTATTTCCCTTAAATCAGTGTGCTTAAAGTTGAGCATATGACTCAGTATTTCCCTGGATCAGGAGGATTGTGCTCAGCTCTCCAACTGTAGTTTATCAAACCACCAGTGATTCAGTAAGAGGGGCACGATTTTAGTTGGGTTGGGAAAGATGCCTCTCTGTATTGCGATTGGCTGGGGACACTAAAGCCACGAAGGAATTCATTGACTAAATAGTTTTTTGTTGGAAAATAGTGACGTACTGAAACAACAACAATAAAAAATAATTTAAAAGTACCTTGTTGGCAAAATCTTCCATGGGAAAACCTTTCTTTGGTTCAGCGTGGAATTACTTCATGCAAGCGTTACCAGAAAAGCACTGATTCCTTCTGAATTTGTTTTGTTCAGTACTTGCTCTGATTCTGGCTTCAGTGTCTTCTGTTTTTATATTCATGTTCAATCATTTCCCTTTCTACACTGCAGAGAGCCCTTCCTTTTTTCACTGTGAAGTGTTTCATAGCATAAAAACATAATTTACTGTGTACTTTCTTTTCTCCTGATTGTATAACTGTCTTAAACAGATTCTGATTTATCTTGTCTCATGACTTTCCTAGACAGAAACATCTACATGGTTAGAGTCATGACTGGCTAGACCTTTGGTTCTGATCTGTTTGCAGTTTTCTTCTATATTAATTGTTATCCGTAACCACAAAGCTATTATATATTTTAATGTGACGGCATAAGGAACTTCCTATTTTCTTTTCTCTTCCTTTGTTTGCTGAATCTCTGAAGGCTCTTTGCTATGTTCTTATGGAAAATAGATAGATTTCTGCCATCTCTGTATGGCTTTGTGGTATAGGAAAACTATTTCCTGCCTGGATTTAATAGACATTTCTGATGTGTTTCCAGAATCTAATACTGGGGTATATCTTTGTTGATTCTATAGGTATGTCAGGTTATTCATAAAAGCACAATTGCCATTCTGAACAGAAATGTTTCGGCAATCAAATGCATCTGATCATACATGAAAAAATATACATATATAATATATTTTCTGTTCCTGCATGAAGATAAAGGTTAGTTGGTATATGCTCAGTGCATACATATACATCTGTCTGTCTGTCTATCTATGTCTGTATAGGCACACACAGAGTTTTGGATGTTATGTTTGCACTACTATGAATAAATATCTAAAGCATATTTTAGAAGTGTAGAGAACTCAGTTTCATCATGGAAGTTTTCCAGTGGAAGAGCACAGTCCGCTGACACACACTGTCAGACAAAGGCATGTTTGTAATGTAAAGATATGGAATTTAGGGATGTAGGAAAGTAACACGTGCCCTGGCTATGCAAGGTCTTTGTCTTTGAAACCAAAACCGTAATGATGTGGTGGATCAAAGTCAGCTGGTGTTGTGTAGGTTGTGTAGGTACAGACTTGTCATTCAAATTTTCTTCCTTCAAAATCACTTTTTAAAATTATGACTATTTTTATATAATTCTTAGGAACAACTTCTTTCCGAACAGCTTTGGCAACTGTATTGCTCTTGTAGTACCCATTGCCTCCACATGCTGATGCTTACTGAGCTTCTGTCTCTTCTGTCCTTCTGCCTCTTCACAGCCATGACAAGCTTCATTCTTTCTGGCCACTCTTCATAAGCTTAAAGCTACTATACTGCTGCGTTTGAATTATCAGTATCAATCCAAGTACTTTTTTTATATACATACATAGAGCTCGGTCTGCATATGGTAAGAACAGAATGTCAAAAATGAGATGGTTTGGGGGTAACTTTGTGTTGATAGCTACATTCACAAGTTGTCTTTTTTTATGTTTGGTTTCCTTTCAAAACCACAGTCTAGACATTCTCAGATCTGCACTCAATTCATAGAATGACATTTTTACATAGAAGTGTGTTTATTGATCAGTAATCTAGCAGGATACTAGGGTCAGGGATCCAAGGGTCTGCATTTTTACATGCAGACCACTTTGGTTTTTATGATAAGACTGATGGTCAAGTTTGAATTTGATTATGTACGTGGACTGAACTGGCAAAGCAAGAAATATTTTTAAATTAGTACAGCATACTTCTTGGGTTTTACTAAATGTTCAGTTATGGTATCTATGATAAATCTTTCTTATGTTGATTGATTGTATGAGTCGAGGAAGCAGGATTTGGCTCTGCAGTTGACTTTTCAAAGGATAAAACTCACATCTGTGTCTGTGAGAAATGTCAGCTATACAGGTATGAATTTTTTTAGAACAGTAGGTCGCATTCAGTTTTCATTGCCTGAACACCATCCTGACAACCTCAAATGGGCTGTAACAAATGGCAGCAATAAATCTATAGTTTTGTTGGGTGTGACGTTTATTGTTAGTGAAGGACCACTGGAATACACAGCATAGCCTAATTCTGGTTCATATGCGTGTGCTCTGCAGATCTGCAAAGGTGTTAATCAGGAAGCTGTGTGATGATCCTAGTCAGGAGGGGTAGTCAGCCCCAGTGCTGGCTAGCTGACACGCTGTTTCACTAAGTTTAAAAGCCATTTGCATTAATAGCCTACATGAAGGACCCAGGAAGCACAATCCTGCTAAAAAGTTACTTAAATTAGATTAAATAGTCACTGTGCATTCCTACAACGGTGCAAAATAAATTGCCTTGTGCATCCCATTGCCTTAGGAGTATTTCCTATTTGCAGGAAATTATTTTTTTTCCCCTAGTGAATCAGCTATGTAATTTGGTGCATCACAGTTTCTTTTCCAGTCTCCACAGTCTACGTAACAGGGACTGAATTTTTGCTGCTATAAGAATGTGGGGAGAGAAGAAAGGGAGTTCTGCTTACAGAGGCAAGAGGCTGGCGGTTAGCAGGTCAGTGACAGGTAACCCCAATGACGAGCAGAGCATTTTAGCTCCCCAGGATAGGGCCAGTGGACCAAGAGGCTCCTGCAGGGCAAGGCTGTAAAGGCAGAGCTCCCGTGGAGATGTGAATGGTGGAGTGCAGTGGGTGCCTTTGCCTAGCACAGGGCAAGACCACAACGCACCTGTGTGCAAGCAGAACCTCCCATCTCAGCAGGATCTCAGTCAAATTTGGAGTTTGGACAGGGAAGACCATCCACGGACCATGACTCATAGTAAACTGCCTCTTCTAGGAGCTGCATCTCGTTGTCTAACTCCTGGTGAGCTCCCACCTCATGGGAGTCAGGAGCCTTGAGTACGAGGCAGAGAAGGTCGACTTGGCTGTGCCCTGTGCAGCTGCTGCTCTGCCTGCAGAAATCCATGAGCCCCTATCGAGCACAGCAGGAGTGGTCGGTGATCAGCCCTTCTGCACTAGCATGCTTTGGCGAAGGCTGGAGACTCAGTAAATTTGGAAACGTATTCTCTGCCCATTATAAGCAATATTACCCCTATAGGCCCATTTGTGAGCAGCTATACAAGTATTAGTAAAAGATGCTTTAGTGAGAGAGTCTGAGAGATCTTAACTGAAAAATGAAAGTAACTAATCTTCTCCTTGCATATCTCATAGGCTAAGTTTGGTACACGTGGTCACCGCTCCTGATCTCATTGACATTCTCTGGAGCTGGTTTTGGTATCTGCGCTGGGCACTGCTGTTATGTAAATTATCTATGTAATGTGAATTATGGCGAAGCATTTATGTACCAGGGAATATAATCACCTCTAGCTGTGTTTAAAATGTATACAGGCGTTGATCTGAAAAAAATACTTGTGTTACCCTATTAAATAAAGCAGGGAAGTTTCTGGAAGCCAGATGCACTGACGGATTTTCAGTACGTATTTTATAGCAGCGGTGTTTTATAACACGGTGTATGCCCACACTGCTAGTGCAGACATGCTTTTCAAGTCTGTGTGTGTGCAGCTGGGCATGTGTAACAATCATTATTAACAAATTTGAACTTTGTAGCTGGACTGATACTGTCTTTTGAAATATCAGCAGAAAGATGTTCTGCTCTCCACACTGTGAAAAGCAGAGATGTCTTTTTATTTACTTAAGATCAGAAAGCCTGAGTCAACTCTGCAGAGATTGTGTGTGTGCATTTCTAGAGAACCTTTGTGTTGGACCTCGTTTTACTGCTTGTAGATGGGATAAATAGCTGTCTGAGCCTCAGTGAGGTTACTCTTGTCTTGAATCTATTTCAGTGAAATGACACTATTTCATTGAATTAATCAGGAATGAATTCTTCATATAAAGGCTTCATGTATGTTCTGAGTCATACCCAATTGTTTATTTCTCCAGCTTCAGACCACTTCTGTCTTGCAAATTATGTGCTTCATTGCGTAATACAAATATCTGGCTTTCTCTGTGATGTAGAGTGTTACAAAGTGAATAGATACAGCATAGATTTTACTTTAATTTTCAGGTAAACTTACTTTCCGTATTCTGTTCAGGGAGAAAAAGGAAATCAAGGTTTTCGTGGACTAAAGGGATCAACAGGAATTGGCCTTACTGGACCAAAGGTAAATCCTATGTTTGCGGTAAGGAAAAAAAACGTTATTTTTTCTTCCTTTATTGGTTATTTGGTGTGACAAGTCTTTGAAGATAAACAGAAGGCAAAGACATTGCCTTGTATAGCTAGCAAGGTAAGTGCTTACTACTTACTGTCAGCTTTGGAGTCTGTGAAAATCCTAATTGTCATTAAGGACCAGGCTTTGAAGTAGGATCTAGAATGAGGTCATACCTTTTATCAGGAGAATGATATTAGTCAAATTATGTATTCAGCTATCTTAGATATTTTTCACGTATTACAAAACAACCTTTTATTTGCTAGGCTTCGAGAAAAAAAAAATTGCTTTTTGACTAATGTCTTCTAAAGGCCTTGTTTTATTTTATTCATTGTTTTTACAATGATTGAAGCCCAAGCTTGAATCTTCCCTTACTGAACAATAAAAAAAAATTGTAAGAATTTCCTCCACATACCTATTCCCATCTAACAAATTTTGCACAAAGAGAATTTAAATACTTTGGCTACTTATTAGTGATTTTCAGATGTGCAGCTTCTGATGGGAGCAGCCTAGCCAAAGGAGACCAAGGCTCACGGTCAGTGTGGACGTGCAGTCCAGCTATGTATGTACGTAAGTGAGAACAGTGTGCCCAGGTGGAATGAGCATTGATGTAAATGCACGATGCAGTACTCCACCTTTAATTCACTGTATATGCCTGGGCCAGCTGGACAGCCCCTCTGCAGTAATTACAACATAGATGAAATATTGAATTTATTGTGAAGGCTCTGGAAAACCTGAGAAAAAAAACCCCATGGCAGTCTTCACGGGAGAGCAGAGATGGTCAGGCTCCCTAACTTTAAGTTACCCAAATAAGAGTTCGGTCCCCTCTGTAGTCACCTGAGGCAGGCAGTATCCATTCAGAGCCTCAGCCATTTGTTGCCTGCACTAAGGGTGTTTGTGGTACTACGATCGACACTAATTCACAGTATATCACGCTTGCTCAGACTTCTGTGTTATTCAAGCTACTACAGCTTGGAGCTTTTATGCAACAGTGAATATGAAGCTCTTTCACACAGATTCAGATTTCTGCCTCCTGATTCTATTTTCTCTCAGATGCCAAATGCTACATTCTATAATAATAATTCCAATATTTTCACTGTTCTTCATATTCATCTTGTATCTTGACTAATCTTTGTGACTTAATGTAAATCTCTCCAAATACTCACAATTTTTCTGTTTGCTATTAGTATAGCAGACTTGTCACACATGAAAAGGAATGTTTTAGTTCAGTAGGAATCTCATGTAAATGCCAAATAGCAAAGACATCAGGTTTTAATATGTCTATGTGTAAGAGAGTAGCAGCACCACCGCAGTCAGTAGATCATATTTGCCCTCCCTTATGCTGACATTAACTTTGACGAGGTTAAATTAAATTCATGGACAGGTAATGGAAAGTAATATTCTTTGCTGGATATTATTATTTTGTGAAATAGAATAGAAACTGTCTTCCAAAAGGTTACTTAGTGGAGACCTGTTTTCTTAACACTGTGGAGGAGCTATGGACAATCTTCAGGTTTATACCAGTTTGAATAAGATCAGAATCAGACTGAGAGGGTCAAAAGAGTTCCTTGAAATTGATAGCAATCGCCACAGTGAATGCTGTAGCATAGGAGGTATCTACATGATTCCACTGCCTAGGTAATAATGAGGAATAATATCAAAAGGGACAGTAATCTTCATAAATTTCTAAGTTTTAAAGTTTCAAGTGAAATGTAGGGTGGTCAGTAACTTCCAGAGAGAAGTAAAAAAAACTGTCCTGCACAATCTCCTCTTGAAGAAATGTCCAATTTAGAACCTGAATCTTTTTATAGTCTGTTTCATACCTGCATTATGTGAAAACTGTCTTTTCAAATACTGTAGTGTTGAACCCTTTCTCTTTTTGGAAATCAAAAGGTCTAGTCACTTGAGGAAAAAAGTGCAGAATTGCTTCTATATGTGAAACTACCTATTTTCTAGTGGATGTAACAGTCCAAGCGTGCCATTTCCTCTGTTCTTGGCAAGCTCCCAGTTTTTCCTGTGGGTTCTGTACAAAGCTGGTGTAAGTTTCAGTACATTGGCTGAACTGAGGCAGTTACGTCTCCCCATAGGTCTGAATCAACATAAGTCCAGTATAAGCATTGTTTCAAAGAAAATCAAAGAGTAAGAAATTATATATTCTCGACATTTGCACAAAGATGTCTTTACCCCTCACTCCTGAATTAAGTTTTCATAGAAATTTCTTAAAGACATTTTTACTGCCCACCTTGCTTTCTCTGAGCCTGCTTTCAGATGTTCTCTTCATAATACACACAAGACAAACCAGCCACACACACACACAAAAAAAACATCAGAAAATTCATCTTACAAGCTCATTGAACTGTAACTCCAGCTCTGACTATCAACAAAACTGGAGTTACTGACTGTGTTTAACACGTTTGTTTTAAATTAGGGAGACTACGGAGATAAAGGTGATCCAGGGAGCAAAGGTGCCAAAGGAGAGATTGGAGACCCAGGACCTCCAGGACCAAAGGTAAAACACATTTTCATATTACTTAATTTTACACAATAGAAATCAGACAAATTTTGCTTTTGTTAATTATCTCACTCTACGCGTTTTCAGGGAATTTGGGGAAGAAAAGGTGAACCTGGTCTTTCGGTAAGTACGTATGTGAATTAATTTAAAAGACAGTTTATTTTGGGAAAATATTTAAACGTTATCTGATGTTACACAAGTTTGTTTATGGGGCATTGCATTACCTGCATTTTTGTAAATAAATAAATAAATACATAGATTTCAGCATTCTTAAAACTAGAACACACAGCAAATTAATTAATGCTTTTTTTCAGAGAGAAGAAGTTATCAGACTTATCAATGAAATATGTGGTAAGCATTCCAGTATGGAAAAAAATCAGCTCTAATAAAACATGCTGCATTTCTATTGACTGAATGGATTTGTCCTCTGCATGTTTGTGTCTAAAGATACCGTTGATGTGAAAACAATGCTCTCTATGTTGCCAGAGCTATACTGGAAGTAATTTGGTCAAGCTCTGTTTCTATTTATCAGTATCAGTAACTATAAATTAATTAATTAATTGAGCTTTAACTGACTGTAAGTCTGATTTGAGAGTTCAGTTCGTTCTCATAAGATGTCTGAAATGGTTATTCCTCTAGGTTGTGGCATCAGATGTAGAGTAACACCACTAGAACAAGTATTTGTCATTGACAGTTCAGAAAGTGTTGGACCAGATAACTTCAACATTATCAAAACTTTTATGAAAACAGTCATCGACAAGGTATCGGCCAACCACGCTACAACCCGCATTGGGATTATCAACTTCAGCCATAAAGTGGAGTTGGTGTCTTCTCTGAAGCAATACACAACCAAAGAATCCCTGAAATCAGCTGTTGATAAAATGCCCTACTTAGGAGAAGGCACCTACACAGCTTCTGCTATCCAAGAAGCCATTCAGTTATTTCAGGCAGCACGCCCGGCAGTAAGAAAAGTGGCTGTTGTAATAACAGATGGACAAGCGGATGCTCGTGATAAAGTACAACTGGACACTGTAGTAAGAGAGGCTCATGCTATGAATATTGAGATATTTGTCATTGGGATTGTTCAAAGGACTGATCCTCATTACAATGATTTTCTGAAAGAAATGCAGCTCATTGCAACAGACCCTGATGAAGAACACGTCTACCAGATAGATGACTTCATGACACTTTCAGGTAAAAGAAACTATTTTAGTAAGAGGAAACTTGAAATAAGCATACAAGAGACTTCAGCCTTTCCCATAGCAAGGCAAGGCAGCCTGCTGAATGGCAGCTTATGTTTCTCTTTTGGATGCAGCTCGCTCTTCTGTTTCTCTTCTTTGGCCAAATGAACCTGTTGCCAAATTTCTACCTGTTGCAAAAACAATAAAGCACAATGCACCTGAGTTTTCTGGGCCGAGGCCTTCTTTGGGGCGCTCCTTGTTTGTGAGAGCTTGCATCAGCATTCCCTCGCAGTCCTTTTGTGCTTGACCATGGTTTCATCACAGAGAGCTGCAGATTTCCTTCCACCTTGATGCAACATCTGTTTCTTTCTCTATTTCATACGGCTCTTGTCAGTCTTGGAGTCCCTCCACCATGTCCTACTGATACTGAGAAATTCAGTATTCAAGTTTAGAAAGAGAGAATAACATTCTTTATTGCAGCGCTGGAAGCACGGGGGATCAGTTCCACCTAACGTGCTTGCTAAGTATTTCACAGGTTCAGCATAAATACATTCAAAGCATGCATATTCATGTAATTTCCCAGAAATTAGTTACATATCCATTATTTTTCCAGGAACTTAATTACATATGCTAATAGGTGATACGCGTGTGCAGTTGATCCTCCGGGTGGTCTTCGGGGGTCCTCTGGTGGACTCGATAGTCTTCCTCACGGTGTCCTTTAGTTGAACTTCTGTTTCTGTGCAGGCCCAGTGTGTTTCTATCCAATTAGCAGTTCTTGTAATTTACAAAAAATGATAAGAAAGTACTGGGATCTATCTATTTCTATGGGTCAGGATGTCCTAACTATGTTTCTCTACTTATCTACCGAGTGGGACAGTCTCTGTCTCCTAAGCTCAATTAAAACAACCCTAAATTACTAATTGAAATTACGTCAGGACATCTCTAGTGTCCTTGGCTAGTTAAAACAACACTAAATTATGTAATGGAAGTTTAGTCAAGACAGTTCCTGTATCCTTGACTAACCAAAATAATGTTGAATCACTAACTGGATTTTAGTCTTGGCTCTTGTGTTGTTACTTAATTGGAATTTTCATGGTATCACTACAAGCACTCTTCTGGGTTTTTTCCCAAAAGCTACAGGGAAACCTACGCTGTCATCCTGATCCTAGGGGAAAAGTGGTGGAGCAACACACAAGGGAATGGGGTGTGATAGTACATTGTGTATTTCATACTGTGGCTTGAAAAAATTCTGTGGCCACAGCTGGAATCAGGAGAAAATCAAGAGGAAACTTGTAATGACCCATGAAAAAAAAAGTACATTGATCTAGATTAACCACAGACTAGCCCTATAAAGTATATTTTTCATGAGCATAAACCTTTTTTACTATGCTGAGCCTGTGGGTGGAGTTAAGTCTGGATTTAAGGCGTTAACAGAGTCCAAGTTAAGGTTTGGGTCCCAGCTGGGATTAAATTTAGAGCTCTGACTCAGCATTCAACATAAAAGTATTCTCAGTCACTGATTTTTTTTGTGCAAGTAAGTGTAACGCGTTGCCCAGTTTTTCTTTTTCCTTCGTACACATAAACACTTTCTTTTCTTCACTGTTCAGCTATGACTTCTGCTTAAAAAAGGGATTTGGTATTTTTGTTTGTTTCTTCTTAAAAGAACAAAAGGGCCTTAAAACCAAGTGATTCAGGAGTGCATTACTTTGTTACTTCTCATCTGCTTTTTGACATAACTTTAGAAGATGATGTCTCACACATCACTGTCATTAAAGATTTATGGTTAGTACTGCACTAAAAGCTTGTGGTGAATCATTATGACTTTTCTTGATTACACTGAATAAATTTAATCATTTTTTTAATCTTTTCAGCTCTTGAAAATAAACTGATCACAAAAATCTGTGAGAATGCGTCTGAAGTCTACCCCAGAAAAGATAATGCTTTATCTCCATCTCCAAGTCCGGAATCTGAAATTGCTAGTGAAGATACTAATAGCCAGTTACCTAAACCGACTACTTCAGAGATGTATATGCTTCCTACAGAAGGTATTGGTTACCCAGTAAGTACAGAAGTAACAATTATCAAGTATTTTTAAAAGATGTGTCTTTATTTGAATTCAAATACTCTTTTATTTCACCATTCACCAGTCCTTTAATATGCAAATAATGTCATTTGGCTAGACTAAAAGATTTGAACAAACCTTTTGAAGTTAGAGTGAACTTACTTGTTGAGAACAGCTTACAGAAGAAAGAGGGTAATACTGTTTCTTAGTTGCAGTAAATGCCAACAGTCCTCATATTTTTTGTAATTCTTAATCATCTTAGAAGCGAGTTAGAAATCTTACAGATACATCTCTATTGAGGCAGATGCACAGTGCGTAAGGCTTTTATTTGTGTGCAAGTTGATTGATAGTACAATGCTTCTTGTTGTGGTTACGCACTTTCCAGGTGTTATTAAGCCTTTTGCTTTCCACACTGGGCTCTACTTCTAGGTCTTCTCATTCATGTTACTCTTTGCTCTCCAACTTTAAGTTCCTCCTGCCCTGCATTGGGGTTCCGCCCTCCAACACGGTGCTGCTGCACAGATAGACAGGACAGGTGGAGTTTTAATGCAATAGATACATATTTTCTGCAGGTGTGTATCACCTTATTAGTTCCCTTATTAGGTCTTTGGTATTTTTCAGCCACTGTCTCGGTATCAGAGTAGGATATTTGTCACCTTTACGATATATCAGCACTAACTCTCTAGGGGTTTTTTATGGCTTTGCCTAAAAATAGCCAATGATAAAAACTGAGTGTTAATTGCCCCTATAACCTGTTGAATAAACTATTGAAATATTTGATAATATTGAATATATATATAATTAATATATATTGGAGAGAGATATATAAAAAAATTAATATATATTGAATATATAGTGATACAAACCTCTGTAGCTGTATGGAATGGATACAGTGGACCGCACTACTGGTATTTAAATATTAAGTGAATTTAATACAGATTGGAGCTAATCAAATATTACTGACTGTGGAAGAGTCAGTGGATTAGCCAATATTGATCCTTTGGATTATTGTTTATGTAATATAATTCATAATTAAATAGTTCACTTTCAAAATTCAGTTTAATTCCTTCGAGTAAAAGCTCCCTCAGTAGGTGACACTGATTTAGGTTTGGGGCTTCTAATATCTTCAGACAGATCTGTGTGACACTGAGGGTCAATTTCGACTTTCTGCATCATTAAGAAAAATAAATGTAAACGTGGATTTATAGATGCTTACTTTATAAAGCATGTGATAAGGATCACAGATAGGATTAGCTCTAAGTGATTAGATGCTGGCTGGCCATGGTTATAGTTAAATCTTCAAAACTGTTGAATTACTTTCAGAAATAAACACAGCCTTTTTGTAGACCTGGAGAAGAATGCAATATGCAAAGGAGCGGATGAATTGTCTGCACATTTATATTTCACCTAGACTTCAATTTTCAGATTACCTATGACTCTCAAGAGTTTTCTTAAACTGACTGTGTCAGTAGTGGTCTGAAAATGGGAAGATATATGGTAAGAATAGCATCAGATTCCCTCCTGTTCTCAGTAGGTAATCAATGTGTGGGATTAATGCAGTCATTTGTACTATACTATACAAAGATCCTTGCAAATCTTCTTGAATATACTAAATCACTAGAGAGGCAAATTTTATATAATAGTCTTAATTTGAAGAGCAGGGTTGGCTTCTGAACACTTCTATCAAGGTAAATTCTAAAATTCTAATGATTAGCAACTGGCTGTTAGCTAGAAACATGAAAATGGGGATTCATCATTTGGCTTGATACAGGCAAGGACACATCTATGAGACAACCTTAGTAATAGGATGTGGTTCCCATAACACAAGTTTTGGAAATTTTTTGCTGTTCTCAAGGCATTCCACATCTAAAAAGATCTTCAGAGGGGCATAATGTACATGTGTTTTTCTATCAATAACAACTACCCTGTTCCTCCCGCCTGCCATTTTCCATTTCTTGACAGATTGAAGATGTCAGATCATTCCCAGTGAGTGTACGAGATGTTCAGAAGCACTGATTCACCCCAGCATTCCTTCCATTTTTTGTTTTATTGACTTAAGTGGTGACTGAAATTTTGCTTCAATGGAATGAATTCAGCTTAGGGACTAAATTGAAGGCATTACTTTGCCTTTTCATTCAGCTCTCGATGTCAGAAAATTAGGGTCATGTACTGAGTCATCACTAGAAGGAGGTCCAAACTCATCTGATGTTAATGGTATTTTTTCACATGTTATTTAGCAAAAGATTCCTACGTAATTCTGTCATATTTTTCCTCTTAGCATCTGAGCCCAGACAGAATTTTAAGTTACAAGTTTTTGACTCCTTTTGCAGCTTAGTCCACCACAGACCAGATATACTGAGCTGCTGCCATCTGCTCAGGACCAGACTTCAACCACCTCTGCTCACAGAGAATCAAGATTTCCCCAGCCTTATGACATACCTGAAATCAGACCTCAGAGCCCAGTTGTCAATCCTTTGTTCAATGTAACTGCTACTGAAGATCACCACCTAACAGTCTTGCAAACACCGGTAGCAACAACCCGAAAAGGTAAGTCATAACGGCTGTCCTCAGATACTGGGTAGCAAGTCCGTACCAAAAAAACCCAATGAGCAAACCCCACTTGTTGTCCCAATGTAGTTACTAGATTTTATCACCTTTTGTTTTTCGGGGTGCTCTGTCTACAGACATCACACACAATGAGAGCCAGATTTTAAGACCTAGATGACAACCCTTGCGTACCAATTGTCTGTTTAGGTATTTAAATAGCAGCTTGGTTCTTACATCAGGATTTAGGCAGTCACATTTCAAACTGGCCCTGTATTTGTTAGGCCTGTTTAGGTAACTCATTAATAGAAACAGAATTTGGCTACAAATTTGAGAGAGGCATATACACTTCCAGGCACTACAAGAAAGAAAAAAAAAAACAAACAGGGGGGTGCCCTTTTTACCGAAGGAGGCAATTCTAGGATAACATAACTTATCCCCAGAATTCAAGCTAACTTTTATGATGTACTTTCAGATCCAAGGTGCTTGGAACCTATGAAACCAGGGGATTGTCGGGACTATGTGGTGAAATGGTATTATGACAAGAATGGCAATTCTTGTGGCCAGTTCTGGTATGGAGGTTGTAATGGTACCAACAATAAATTTGAAACAGAAAAAGAATGTCGAGAAACCTGCATTGATTGATGAAGAAGTAAGTTGTCTCCATCAGGTCCTCCTTCAATCACCTCTTTTCCAGGCTAAAAAGATTTAGTCTATTTAAATGTCTCCCATGCTATACATACATATCGTATAATCTTTTTATACCTTTGATCAACCTTGATATGTTTGTCTGAACCTTTTTGAGTCACCCCTTTACTGTTTCAGAGTAACACCGTATTGTCACCAACTATGTCACCTCACTTTTTACTCCCTTCTCTGGATCACTCACAACTATATTCAGTCAGACTGACCATAGCATACATCGTTCAGTGTCTTCTCTCCACTGACCATTTATCCCTCTTCCTTAGTTTTATTCTTTTCACCACTTACTTACAAATTAGAAGACTGTGCCTCTCAAACGAGTATAATGTTCCTTTGGGGAGGGACCTTATGTTTTGGAACTCCAGGCAGACTATACTAACTGCCCGAGGTCCACATGCTTAGTGAGTGCAGCATGGACTTCAAAGAGGTTGCTCATCAGTAGTGCGTAACTTCCTTTACAAAAGACATATAGCTCCTCCCTAATAAATTGTATTAAATACTCTATTTCATCTTTCAGTACAGGAAAATTCTATTGAACTGCAGCATGTGTTTTTCTAAACATTTCAGGAAAATTAAACAATTTCTTATTTCTTCTAGAAGTGACTCCTGTTCAGAATTTTTAAAGCTGGAAATTCACGTGTATTGAGGAAAGACTGAGAAGAATCCAAAATGTGTTAACATGAATATATTACTACCATGCTCTACTGCTTTCCCAACTACTGTATCCACATTAACTAGATTGCTGCATAACGTACGTTACCTGCAACACCACAGCAGTAACTTACAATCACACGTACATGTACACAGGAACATAACCTTTTGCCTCCAAATTTATATTAACTTGTTATACTACATGTGGCAGTGATGAGATTCTATTTTTTAGTATCAAAATGTCAAAAGTATTTACACTTTACATTTAATGACAGAGGTCTCTTAGTCTCATGGAAGAATAAAACATGCTCTAGTTTTAAACAAGACTAAGTGGTTCCTAAAATTAGCACTCCTAATACAGCATTTAGAACCATAAATTAAGATTTCCATTAATTAGAAATCCTGTTTGGAATGTAAATACCACAGCTATAAGTAATTAGAGGTGGTGTCTTCCCCCATTAAAGCGCATTTGGATTAACATCAATATAATCTTTTCAGTTATAAAGGTAGGACTTTCATTCAGAATGACATTAAACCCAGGATTTTTGATGTGCTTTAAGCTAGTCAGTACATTCCAATTTCTCAGGGCCTCTGTGTTTAAAAGAAAAGTCATTTCGCTAATATATGCTATTAAATTAAAAAAGGGAAAAGCACTGAAAGATGTATATAAATGTTTACTTATATCCTTTCTACTTGTAGCCATAATCCTATATGAACGTATCCTTAAAACTGAAAATGATGAGGATGTGATTAAAATGAAAAGCAGTACCTGATAAACAGTCATGCAGTGTTATTTCTTTGCAAACAAAAGACTGGTATCTACCCAGGCAGTATGGACAACTCTTGACATGTTTAAACAATTGCTTGCACAATTTCCCCCCGACCCGTGTAACCAAGTGATAGCATGTACCATGCACAATGACCTTGTTTGCAGCAGATAGGATGCAAATGTAATTGTATGGAAAGAGGTGCTTGACGTACAGTTTAAAAGTTCTTAATTTTTTTTCCCCCAAATCTGCCCTTGTTAGTGAGTTTCAAATTAGAAAAGAAAAAACTGACAACAGCCCCCCGAAAATGTCCTGCTCTTATTATACTCGGAACTAACATGATGATCACTCAAAAAAAACCTGAGGGCCCAATTAATTTCTGTGTGACATGGTACAGTAAAACTGAAGGACATCATTGCCTTGTACTCTGCGTCCTGTGATATCCTGAAAATGAAGGGACTCGATGTAGGACAAAAGTCAAGCTGTTGAAATCCAAGAACTAGTTTCCTTTTACAGAAGAAAAAATCAGAAAGTAAAATTTTGACACAATTGTTAATAAGTATGTTAGGGTTTTTCACATCAGAAAAACAAATTGCTTCAAAGTATACAACAAATTATATAGATGGACTCTTGTGATAAATAAAATCGTCTACACATAAAGCTGGACATAAGCAGCAAATAAAATAAAAGGTCAAATAAAAGGTTTCAAGCAAACAAACAAACGCCTACTAGTGGTGCAAAAAGATCATGGAAAGAATCAAACTACTGCTCAGTAGGAAAGCCAATGCCATCATACCAAGAATATCAGTGCGCTAGAGACCTTTAATAGTGAACAGATACCCAAAACAAGAGAGGAATAAACACAAAGTTTAGGGGAAAAGAAGAGCAAGAGGGGTAGACTCAATGATGCTTTCAAATTGGCTGGAAACGGTAGATTCAAAACTCAAACCATACTAAACTGTGATGTTCACATACTGTCAGACTTCAAAGATGTAGTGAGAGACTTTTTTCCTAGGCTAGGTCTCAAATCCAGTATTCAGAATTCATTTCAGTTAGATGACATAGGGAATGTAAGAAATATTAAAACAAAGAGGCAGTGCAAACATTTTTAAGAAAAAGATTTAGCACAAAATATGACTCTCAAAAGAAGAAAAAAATCATCTGAAGAAAAAGAAATCACCCTCTCCCCCCTCCCAAAAGGACTCTCACCCCACAGCAGCCTGGAGTCAGTAATGGTAAGCGTGACATCCTGCATGTCAGCAGGAACGATTCGTTGCACTGATAGAGGCGAGCACATTATTTAAGTTGGCGGACATAGATACAGATAACTAGAGAGAGACAGGTAGATGGATACAGGAATGGAGATACACATCCAGATGAAGGTATGGAGATACACACCCAGGTGAAGGTATAGAGAAAAGATCTTTTCATCCATTAAAGATTAAAAATTTGCACAGTTAAACTCGACTGTAGATTACGTTATGGATAGCTATAAGAAACCTCTGAGTGTAACAGGTTCCAGGATCCACTTCTTTTCACACCTGCCAGGAATATTTAAGGTTTAGGAACCCACAGCAGCAAAGCCCACTGGAATTGCAAGGAAGTCTAGGAATTTGCAGAATCTTTCAAATCTGTTCTACTCTTCTGTACCTGGGCAGTTGCTTCAGGGATGGGATTAGCTGTTGTGTTCAGCTCCAGATCTCTGGACAGAGAGATACAGCTTGTCTAAGAAATACTGGGGATAATGGATTTGGGTATAAATGTGAAGATGTAAGTTAGGGGTTTGCAATAGGATCTTCAATAATGTTTAGTGCAGACCTTTCTGGTGAAGTTGACAAGCTGTAATAAGTACAAATAGTGACACCTTTTGCTACGTAACAATGCTAAAAAATACTAGTTATGCACACTTCAACATGCATACAAGGAATCTTCTTAATGCAGTTAAACCAGTGTGATCCAGAACGTCCCTGCTTTCTTTTCTGCTTTCACGCAGAGCTGACTAAACCTTTCGTAGCAAAGAAGCAAAAGTGAAGGCTGTAAAGGCTTTTTAAAAGTTGTATGCTGTTCACATCAGATTATCCTGAAATAAGCATCCTTTTCTATTCAGATCTTCCTGTGAACGTCCAGAATGCAAACTCTGAATGTGTGCTCTGATATTTAGTAAACCATAAAAGAACACGTAAGTCCCAGCTGGAAGGACAACCCTTCTCTAAATCTGTATTGGCAGCATTGGCTCCTGTGTCCCCTCACCCAGCTCTGCACCCTTAAGGGTGTCTTGAGTCACTAAACCAGGAGAGGGCACCTCTTGCTAAATGTGCCCGGCTTTATTCTCGAGTTGTATAAAATCATAAAACATCATCATTAACTGAAAGCATTACGGTTTCCACTGGCAAAGAAATAAACCCTTTATTTACATCACAGGCAAATTTTAAAAGCAATAGTTTAATCATGGAATCCATAAGTCTTCTGCTAGACCACGCCAAGTGCTATAAACCATAAAAGCTAAAACTGGTTGAGAATTAACAGAGGCTTTTCTTTTCTATGGAACTGATCATTATAAGGTGAATTCTTTTTTTGACATCCTTGCTTCTAACAATTCAGACAAAGTCTCAGAAAATTAACAAGAAAATAGTACCCTGTCTGCTTGTCATAGAACAGCAGTGGCTTTTCCCTTTGAGAAACTCTACCAGTCTCTTGCTAATGACTATCGAATTGAACTCATCTTTTGCCTTAGCCCAGTTCAGTCGCTGTCTGTCCCTAGGGCCCATTCAGAGTGTTTAATGAACGCTGCCTGTTCACTGCCTGCCCTGCTGTCTGCACTCCATTTCTTCTGCATCTTCAAATTTCCTCTCTGTTACCCTAAATTGACAGAAGATCCGCACCATTTCCTGCACTGCAGTTTCAAACATCCTTGGAAAACTGATTACCACGTTTCCTCATTTGGAAGTTGCTGTCAAAGACATTACCTGGGGGTGGGGGGAAAGGAAAAAAAGGCTTTACTGATAGCGCACCCGAGACCAGCATCCACTTTTTTGAAAGAAAAATTTTACAGACAGTATAGATCTATTGCAGCATTTCTGCGCTTTTCTTGCTTAGCTCCTTTCTTAGCTCTCTCGGTGCCATCTGTACATACAGCACACCTTCCTCAAGGCTTGCAAAGGCATCCAGCTCACATAGTTCAAGTTCTCATAGGTAACTTGATGAATTTTTTAAGATCTTTTATTAAAAAGAAATAGCTCCCCCCACCAACCCCTGCACCCACCAGTGAAACTCTTCATGGGCAGATGTGTGAGCTGGGAAACCCCAGCTCTGTCTGCATGTAGGGTGACTTTTCTAAGGTCTCCTGACACGAGATACAGCAGCTCCAGCACTGAGATCTTCAATACCTTTGTTATCTACTGTTACTCCTCCTGCAGCTTCCTACAAAAACGCCTTTATAATCAGTTCAGTCTCCTCAGACCTACATCTTACCTGCCCAGTTGCAGAGCTCTTCCAGCTGCTGCTGAAGCTGAATCTGCATCAGATCAAGGTTTTAAAATTGCAATTGTAAGCAGACATCTCAGCTATCATACTTGGTAGCTAGTCAACACACCCCTGCATTCATCTTATGCTAGTTAGTTGGAGAGTCATCAGAGAGCTTCAGGCAGATCTTTACGATTTTGCTGGTGCATTTTACTTGCTCAAAAGTCAAAATCCATTTTGAAATTTAAAGTACAGCCTCACACAGGAACATCACTCCTGTACACACAGCTCCATTTACAGAAGACATCCCAACCCTATATTGACTATTTTCAGGTTTGCATACAAAATACAACCAGCTCCTTTTACAGACTGGCAAAACCCATCAGTTACGGGAGAATTATAGTTTTAGCTTGTGCCTCTGCACTAACCTGTCTCCACAGTGAACTATATCTAGGTTTAGCACACACGCTGTGGGAAGTGCTTGGATTAAAAATGGATTGAATACAGTTCTTTTCACAAAAGCATAGGCTAAACTAAAAACCACAAGGATCTCACTACCTTTTCAGAAACCTCTCCCAAAAAAAAACAGCAGTAAGAGCTGTGGTCTCAGTCGGCTTGGTTGTCTCTTGCATTGCTTCCAACAGCGAGTGCCTTTGCTCTCTCATCACTGATGACCTGTGGTGTGTCCCGAGTAACACAACCGGGCTTACTGCTTCGCGTGGTGATTATTAAATGGCCTTACAAACCCTGCTTTGCAAATAAACCTGGACCTTGTCGGCTGACTGCAGGGTTTCATGGTTTCTACCCCTTTCACAGGCCTGCACAAGGAGAGAGCTGTGAGGATGCGGTGAGCCGGCTGTCCTTCTCCAGAGGCCAGTGGTTGTATTTCAGCAGTGCTGAGAAGGTCCATAAGAAATGCTGCTGTTTGCCATCACAGGATGGTTCCTTGGACATAGCCAGTTGCAGAGGAGGTCAAAAATAAAAAACCGAGAGGTTAAATTGGATCAGGTCTAGATTTTTCTTGGATGGCAAATGTTGAACAGAGCTATTGACAAAGCATTGGAAAACATTTTTTGTGATTTACTTAAAGATCCATCAGTTGATGCAAATAGTTGCTGAACATTTCCATCAGTTAACATCTAACAATGTAGAGCACTCAAAATTCTTGAAAAAGTATAGAAGACACTGAAAAATCAGCAGATTATCTGGTCTGATTTATGTTCGGAAACGCTTTTTATGTGCGAAACATAGGAGAAGCAGCATCAGAAGTGAGCAGCGCATGAGCAGAAGCGTGCAGCTTTGAGTTCTTTAATACAAAGTATAGGAAATGAGATTATGAAATATATGTCAGTATTAAAAGAAAGCTTTCTATTTTATTTATTATTAACACCTCTAAAACGACATGGATAAAGTAGCCAATCAATCTGGCCAAAAAAGCTAAACAGAAAATTTGTCTCTCAAAGATCTCGCAAAATGAACAAGAAGTGAATCTGTGATTAAGCAGCAAAAAACCTAAAGAACTGTATTTTATATTTAGTTAGTTGATTTTCACTTGAGACAGCCTTAAATGTAAGCGTCTCTACTTCCAGGAGTTCTATCACATTGTTCCGTAGGCACAGAATCAGGTCTAAGCTTTGAAACCCAGATTTTAAGCCAAATTCTACTTAAGCTTGGCTTTCTTTTCTAACCAAGAATATGTAGAAATTCAGCCAAATGGAGAAGGCTCTAAAATGTGATCCAGAAAGACTTTCTATTTTGGCTTTCTAACAGTATGCAAGACCTATTTTAGAGCAATTTCTAAGATGAAAGGAAGAATACGTTGGCTCTCCTCCTTGTCTCACAAGCTCTGCTTTCAGCAGCTGTAACCTCCCCACGTGTGGACAGGGAGGGAAAAGGGAGATTTTTGCATTTTATTGGCATGGCAAAAGGGATCTCTCCAACATCTGGCATGGTTAACCCTGGAACATAAAGAAAACAATTTTTTATTGTAAAAAGAATGGTAGGTAACAGTTTTGACAAGAAGAAATCCAGCAACCACAAGGCTCAACATGTGAGTAAACCCCCCAAGAGAGTTTTGCATTAGCTTTAAAATTGCTGCAAACACAACTAATCCCAGGTGCTCCTGGAAGTGTTTGGGCTGGTGCTCCTCTCTCAGCAGCTTAAAGCTTTCAGGACCCTTAGAAAAACCTGCCAGAGCAGTAAATAAATGAGCAATGTTCAAAAAAGCCCCCACGCCCAGGATGTCACTGGGTCTGGATTTCAGGGGTTGTGTGGTCTGGTTGCTGCCTGCTGGCCCAGGGGTTCCCTGGGCTCCCTGAGCACACAGGGAGGGGTGTGGAGAGCAGGGCAGGGGACAGTGAGTAGCGATTTTTCCATGGAAAGCAAATAGCTAGTAATTCTTCTGAATTACCATAATGACATAATTGGCAATTTCATCTCCTTGTTTCATTCAGGGCAACTCCCTAGTGCATCGTGTTTTCTCAAAGGATAGCTTCTATCAGTTTTAACTACACTGTAAATTAGTAGGTAAAATATATTTCTGCTGACCAGAAAGGCTGTATTTTCTAATTAATTAAAGCATAATGAGATTCACGTATAAGGTTTTGAAAATTGTTATTTTTATTGCCATGACCCTCAGAGAACTACGAGTGGGACTCCATCAGGCTGCACACCACATAACTGTGCGGATCATAAGTTACTTGAGGCACAGGCTGCCAAAATACACAAGTCACTGTAATAAGCAGAAAGCGTCATGACGAGGGCAGTGCTCTGCCTGAAGGGAACACCACATCTGCAAATAGAAATCTTCGATTTTGTTCTGGATGAACTGTACAATACAGTCAAAGAAAAGTCGCAGTAATCGATGGATATTCTGGAGCATGTATGTGAACTTGTGTCAGTCAAAACCATTCTTTGAGCAGGATCCTTGAGAATGAAGTAGTTTACGTAAGGCTTTTTTGAGCTTTTCTTGACATGCTCAGTAATGCGTTGGATTTGTTTACAATTCAGAAGCTGGTTGAAACTTTCCTTTTTAAGAGGAGAAAAATCACCCAACAAAAGTTCACTTCAATAAGTGAAAGTCCACACGAGTAATTTAGGTTAATGTGGAGTGAGGATGTTGTACTGGTCCCCAAGTCAAGCATTACAGAACTTGTCACAGCAGCAAAAAGAAATCCCAGCATCTTAAATGATGCAGCTGCAGTGCAGGCCCCAGCGACCACAGCTTTATCCTACAGTGCCACCAGGAGGAAAACAACAAAATGCTGTTATAAAACAAACAGCAAGACATCAACAGGTTTTTTACAAATCATATTGAAGGAACAACTTCCAAAACTCAGCTCAGCAGCAGTAACTGGTTGAGGACTTTTAAATCCCATCTTAATTTATCTCACAAAATGACATTTTCTACTGGCCGACGTAGCTACTTCACGTTCCTTGGTCTCTTTGACAAATTTCTCAGTTGTCTTACAACTGATGTTTAAACTGGACATTCTGTAAACAGGACATTCAGCAAACCAGATACTGAGCATTGCAGGGACAAGTCTTAGAAGGTATTTACACTGGAGCGGGAACACAGCTATGAAAAGGGCCCTTATGCACACTATACGAAAGAAAGCCAAAGAGCAACATACCCTACAATCACATCATGAATCCCCTTGCAGCATCTATAATTCATCTCTATATTCATCTGTAACCATTGCAATACTGCCAAATCTAGCAAATTTATATCTAGCAATCAATGTCAAGCCTAGGAGCGCTTTCTGGAAACCCAGGCACCCAGGGAAGTCAGGGCTCAGTGTAACAGCAGTGGTAGTAAATGAGGGTCCCTGGCCCCAAGCTGTATCTCCAGCACAAAGCCAGGCAGAGAATGCGTCATGCTGGCAATGAAGCTGTTACACAGAAACGGCCTTTACTCTCTGCCAGATTACTTATCCCGGTGATCTGACATTAAGGGCTACAGAGCTCATGAGCTGGTGTACAAGGAGGTGAAGGAGGTCTGAGACAGGAGTAAAGATTTTGGTCTTTGCTTTTTGATGGTGCCTCGATATGCCCAGCATGACCCCTCCTGGATATGACCTGCGATACAAGCTGAACTACACCTTCCTACCCCTCCAGTCAGCTCAAACTAGAATGCCCCAACACATCCATTCTCTGCAAAGCTTTCTCATGTTACAGCCCTGAGAAGGCAGCTTTGTTCTGGGAACATCATTTCACTAAATCCTCTTTTTTTGTTTTTTTTAAGTTGGTATAACTTGTACAGCGAAATATTTTTATGTATCTTACATTGTTTTCTGTAGCATTCTGTTCTGTAGCGAGAGCCCCTTCCAGATTGTGAAAGAGATGCATCTATTAATCAAAGAGCTGCAATGGGAGAGGACAGCATTAACATCAGATCTAGAAGTTATTTGTGATATAAGACTCATTCCATCGCATTAGATCATTCTCACTCTCAGGTGTATGTTGACCTTTCACACTCATGACACATTAGTAGCACACCTTGGTCTCCACCTCTTCTTGTCCTCAGGTGCTCTACTTGCCAGCAGGTTATCGCAGGGTGGCAAGCATTTGTTTGGACACTCCCTCCTGTGGGTTTTGGTGTAAGGTTTTCAGATACTGCCTCTGTTTCTTTAACTGTGCTTTCCTTAACCAGCTTGCTTCCTCCTCTAATATGGAACAGATGTATTTGTGAAACAGCAGTGAAACGCTAAAACCAGCGTAACGCTGAACTGAACATCAAGGGAAAGCGTTTCCTGCCTTCTTGTATTTGCTTCCTGTTCTTCATGTATTTGCTTTTTAGGAATTACAGCAAGTAGTTATTAAGCATTGGGCTTAAGTTAGGCACAGGTGCTGCAGGCAGCACAGGCCCCTATGAAATCACTTTATTACTTCTACGTAGAAAAAAATGGTTTGGATCCTGTTCTCACATTGCCTATAATAATTTTTTATGGCATTTTTAATAACAGCTACCTGCTGGCTATCAGAGATTAGAAGCTTTTGTAACAGACAAAGGAACTGTGCCAATACCAGAGTTAACCTTCTAGGTCTGCACGCCAAGGAAACATGATCTCCGAGTTCGGCAAGCAACAGCCACAGCTATTGTACAGGAACAGAGAGAGAGAAGGGAACGCTTACACCCGTAAAACCCAGTGTGCATTAACCAGGATACAACAGTGGAAGGAGGGCAAACTCAACCTATAGTTAGTCCCTTACATGATGCAGCAGAACAGTCCCGTCCCCACATGATGGAAATGGTACTCACCAGCATTGAGATAAAACAGAATAGTCCAACTACCCTTCTATAAAATGGGACATAAAAGAGATGTTTTGTGTAGTAGTATTCAGAAAGATAAGCAGAACTTTTGCAATACTGGAAGGAAAGGGAGAAAGTGAAAATGCATGAAGGATGAGATAGGCATGACACAGTCCCGCCAGCAGCCAGGCAGGGGCTCTCCGGGCTGCGGAAGGGAGCTGACCGCAAAGCGGCAGCAGGGACCGACAGGACCCAGAGGAGCTGAAGAGAAATCATGCAGGTGCCAAAACATCTCCCTGCAAAGCTGACAAAACATTTTAGGATTGTAGGGTAACTCAGGTAGGAAAAGACCACACAAGTCATCTAGTCCACCCAGGATTCCCACTCATGAAAGTCAGCTACAAGGTCGGATTGGGTTACTCAAGCCTTTACGCTCCTGCATACAGGCAAATATCTTATGAAAGCGAGTCTCATCGTCAAACCTGGCCACCCCTAACAGCCCAAAGCTCCTCAGGGCAATCAGGGCAGCCAGATGAAAAGGCTTGGGCAGGTATTAAACAGAAGGTGCTGCCTGGCAGCAGGAAGTACAAAGCGTTGCAGCTGTACATGGAAAAGCCATCATGAAGGCGTTGCCATGATAAAATGTTCAGCTGAAACAGACATAGGAGTTCAGTGATCCAGGCAGCAGCATAATACAAATGTGTAAAATCAAAAGGGTGTGTCCTCTCTTCAGTCACGCTACAATGTCTCTACTACTACTGACTGATATATTAGCATGGGTCATCCACATTCCTCATAGCATTTTCTTTCCTTATGCTCCTTAGAGATGCTACTTCTACAGTACAGTGTTATCTGTTTAGAAGTCAAAACAGTGGGTGGTCCAGCTGAATGTTATGTAATTAACCTATGTTTAATTGCAAAAGCCATAGGACTAGCCAACATTTGTGGTTCATTTATATGTTGCAATAGCTTTCTCACTCTCTCCCGGGCCCAGGCATCTAGCCCACAAATATATTTGGGTAACAGGACACAGCAAATACATCCTTTTTCATGATTTCATTTTTTTCATGCTGTTAAACATCTGTAACAATTTCCTCATTTTACAGTGATGTCAGGAGTAAAATTCCTAGATGCCACATGTAAGAGTAACTCATGCTCCCTCCACTTCTTTGAGGCTCGCGAGGACTGAGCGTTCAGGGTGGCAGCTTGCCACCAGTACATGCGGATCTTTTAAAAAGCTTTGCTGAAAACATACGTGAAATCCACAGCTCTGACTCCTCCAAAAACATTCAGCAATACTGAAACTCTTCGCTGCAGAACTGATCAATATGGCAAAGACCGGATCAAACCAGAAAGCCATCACACATCTACAAGGTATTGGTTTTCAGTCGGTATTAGTGAAAGCTCCTTGAACAAGAAATGCTGGCCAAAGCGTGGACTGGCATAACTGCATTTACCATGGGGTTTTTTCTGCAATTACAATAGGATTATGTAAAATAGTAAAAGGTCTGTGAATCTAACTTATTCTCCTGTAGAAAGTATTAGTAGTTGTACAGTGATTAGTAAGACCCAAATACTACTTTTGTAATGACGGTTTTGAAGCAAGAAGATACAGATGATGCATGAGACTTTTCCCACTGGGATTCGTGTCAATTTGAGACTATTCAGGTCTATGTTTGATATGACAACTTCTGTATTTAGAGATCATGAAGCTCACCTAAAATAAAGACATCCAATGCATTTTGAGTAACGCTTACTTGAATGAGTCTGAACAAGACGCACGAAATGCAGCTTTGGAAGCTGACAAAGATAAAGCTCATGAAGTCCAAGCTAGCTGACAGGGAAGTACTTTAAAAGCAGGATGCTGCTGGTTAGTCTGACAAATAATGTTCTAATCTTGGTAAACAGACACTGTCTATTCTCCGCTAAAAAACAGGGTAAGGTTGACAAATATGAACAAAGGCTTCATTGTTCATGCTGAAGCACTGCCAGCTCCTGAACAGGAGAGTTTGCTTTTCTAAATGGTGTTTGCAAATTGGTTTTAGACACAATTACCCTACCTGTCCTTGAAACACTAATCATATTTCAGCTATGATTCCAACAGAATCCACAGCAGAATACGTGAAACCTGCTGTTCTCAATGGTAAATGCTCAAACCACTGGTGCTGGTGAAGCACTCTTCTGTGCCGGACAAATTTCAGACCCTCAGGTGGGATTTGCATATGATGCATGCTTAATCCCTGCAGGGCACTCACCTAGGGTACACATCTAGGAAGGATGTGGGCTCCAGTTTACAGCCACCTCCTTCACTTGCAATAGAATAGCCAGAGAACAGATATTTAACAATGCTGTCATGCTCTCAAATTTAGTAGAATGAGAAGTTTGGAGACAAGATTCATTTAAAAAAAAATTTCAGAGGGATCTATTTGTTTTGATTTCTACCAAGTACACAGGATTTGGCCCTAAATTAACGTTTGTCTTTAATAATATGCTCTCCATCTCCAGAGTCAGGGAGCAGGAAGACAACATTTAATACTACAACATTCAGGTGATTCCTAGTTAAGAATTCATGTGAGAGTGAAAGGAAAAAAAAAAAAAAATCACAGTCCAAGGTTTTAAAGGCTCAGGGTACTAGCATGCATTAATTTCTAAGTCTCTTTCATTGTTTCTTAGAGGAGGAAGAGTCAAAACCTTGACTACCTGAGACCATGCAAGATGCAGAGCTGCCTCAGAACACTGAAAACTCAGGGTGGAACTGGGAAGCAGCAGCAGCAGGAGGCTGATCTGGTTCTTCAGATAACTGAAGTTACTGACAAAGCTCCTTTCCTTGCAGTGGGTTAGGATTTTATCCTAGGAGGGGAAAGAAATCAGAAGAGGGCAAGGAGTTGCAGGAAGCCAGGTTAAAAATTCAAAGCAGCACAACCAGCCTTTTTGACTTCAAGATGCCAAAGCGATGGGTTCACATGCGCCGTAGTTTGGTTTTGTACAACTGAAGAACAGTACCCTGCAAACTTATGTACCTACTCAAGCAAAGTTTTAGAGTTTAAATGAAAGAAGCAAGCTGTCCACATCAACTTTTTATTTAACAAGCATTCCTGAGAAACTCACATCTCTGTTCAGATCTACTTAATTAGAAACTGTTGCCACTCAGCTTTACAAAAGACTGTTCACCTCTTTGTGCAAAAGCAAAAAATTATATAATGGCTGTAGCAACACTTAATGGACAACCAGGAAATTCACATTTCTTCTAGAAGAACATTCTACAAAGAATTCCCTCTTCTCCAAGGAAAACATTTTTCATACACCTTTAGTACAACTGTGCGGCTGTAGCAACACTTAATGGACAACCCGGAAGTTCACATTTCTTCTAGAACATTCTACAAAGAATTCCCTCTTCTCCAAGGAAAACATTTTTCATACACCTTTAGTACAACGTTCTGCCACAGTCTGGAGCCAGTCCACCTGTCCGTGCTACCACACGGAGAAGTATTTTAAATACCAAATAATAAAACATGGTTCCAACTCTTGCTTTGATAGCGACTCATTTAAGCCGATTTTGAAACGTTACATCAGTAAAAATTTTACAGAAGGCAGTGTACTGTTTCACATACAGACCTGAAGAGAGCCAGCTGCCGCTTGGGAGTGTGAAAATGACAGGGATCCATCTGGTATCACATACTCCTCAAAAAGCACTTTGCAGAGCCGAAGGTGAAACTATGCACAGGAAAAGGAAAGGAAAAAAAAAGGGAGGAAAAGAAAAGATGGAAATGTTTAAAAGACAAATCATACCTCCAAAGAAGGTAACACCTTGAATATGCAAAAATTGACACTTTCTCATCCCCAGAGCTGTCCAACATGTCAGAGAAGCCCCAAGTAGAACTGGGACGCTGGGGTCTGAAGTTGTGGTCAGTACCGGTGCAGACTCCAGCACCCGAGGCTTCAACCTCCCTAAATAAAACCAAGCTTACAGAGAACTATTTGGGGGGGGAGGGAGGGAGGAAAGAAGGGACCCTGCTTCATGGCTTGCAGCTTCACCACAAAAGAGAAGTGCTACACACAATGGAACAGGGGGCTGAGGGAGTCCGGAGAGAAGCGTTAAAAGCAAAGTGCGTGCGTCAATGCTCAAAATCACGTAAGATCCAAATGCCAGTGTTAACAAAAGTGCACTTAGAAGTAGTGTCCCTGCCATGTTTTTTTTGGCTAACCAGTATTGAGAGTATCTCTGCAATTTATTGGCATTTCAAGCAGTCTTGCAGGAATATATTAGAGAGCTGAAAAAATTGAGAGCTCAGGCTACATTCCTCAATTAAATAACCACTTTTCCTTTAAAAATGCCAAATACCACCGTAATGCCTAGAAGTGAGATGCCACGATCCAACTGTTTTCCCAAGTCTATGCTAAATTGCTTCACATGTGGGACAATGAAAACGTTCACTGCAGGGCTCTGGTTTTCTCACTCCTCATATAGTTTTCAGAAAAAGTCCCTCCCTGCCAAATTTCTGGAATCCAGAGAAGGGCCTCATGAAGGTGAAACATTGTCAAAAGCGAGGAAAGACCACTAAGCTTTTTGCAGCAAGAGCTGGAACCAGCAATACCCAGGCTTATCTTCCCCACAGCTTAGAAGAAACTTAGCAGTCCCTAGGTGTACGCTATTTACTTAAATTTCTTTTGAGTTCACACTAGCGCACGGAGAAGTAGCCAAGGAAAATTCCCTTGAGCCAATGAAGCTTTCTGTAAGTGAGCAGGTTACAAGAGCTTACCTTCATTGAATGGTATTGCACTTGTGTCTGCACTTCTGGAATCAAATACGCAGAGTCTGTTACATATTAAAAAAAAGCAAGCAGAGCAAAGTCACACTTACGGAACAGTTCTTCTCCAGAACAGCAGCTGCATTTTTTGTTCTGCTCCAGTACTCGCATCACCCTGCAATTTGCTGGATCTAGTTCGATCCCAACAGTTGAACGTTACAGTAGCATCACATAAAAGTACAACCTATGCCTGAAACTTCACAGAGGAGCTTTTATCATCTGTTCAATTGGTTGTTGCTCCTTAGCGAAAATATTCTAGCTTTTGAGCACAGTTACATTGGTTGTCACACACTTCCTGCACTCTGAAATGGAATAGTTACTTAAAGCAGGCTAATAGCACTAGCAGAGTCTATTACAGTACCTAAGGTAATGAAACGCAGCTGTATTGTGATTATGCCTACCGTGTCCAACACCCAACATTTCACACATAAGGGCATTTCCCATCTGGATAAGTAGAATATTCTTTACTGCTGAATATTATTCTGCACGAACAGCAGAAAGCTAGGTTAGAAAGCACAACATTTAAATCTTAGCAGGTTTTTTTTTTTCAGAAGAGGTTCACTGAAAGAATAAATCCTTTTTGAAAAAGGCAGCTGATTTTGAACCGTTTTGCTTTATCTTTGAGATATCAGCTATAGTCAGCTCACTCAGGACTCTGTAACAACATGGAGACAGTGAAAAAATCAGGACAATGCAGAAACAACAACCTGCTTATGCGAATCTAGTTCTAGCATTTATGATTAATTTTACACTTTAAAAAAATACCATCTTTGTTTTCAAGGTAGCTTGCTAGTTGTTAATAGCATAAATACAATAACAAAAAACATATCAAGTGTGACAAGCTTTTTAATTCTCCAGTACCCACACAAGAAATAAAGTAAGAATGTTTTTACGAGACTAACTTGCCGTGCTATGCTACACTACTCGCATACAGGAGGGGTAAATGAAGACAGACATGAACTGTGTATGAGATAACTTATTTATTTGTTCAATTTTCAACTTAATTTTGATGCTAAAAATTTGTCAAAGGCACTTCCAAGAAGGTATTTAAGAAACAAATCCTTATGGTGATCATTCCAGACAAGTCACCAACTTATATCTGCTATTAGGGACATGACTACCTACAATTGCAAACTGAAACATTCACAGGTTTTACATGGAGCATACTGTCCAGCAGCAATATTCAATTCTTTTAGAGCATTAATAACATTTGTGGAATATTTTAAATACAATACGGTAAAGCAAAGCAAATTACTCTTTTGGAGTTCCACAGAAGCTTTTCTTGACAGCAAAAGGGCAAAATTGCCTTTCCAAGTGGTCCTGTATCGAGGGATCTATTTTCATCTGTGCGTGCGCTATCAACATCAGTAGCAGGTACATCAGAGAAATAACCCGCACTTTTCTGTCGTACAAAGAGAAAACACCCTGCTCAGACAGCAAACTGTTTATGAGAGGTCTATCAGCTACTCGCTAAAATTTATACTTCTGGAAGCATAACAGAACAATGACAACACATGAAGAAAAACTTATTTTTAATATGTACACCTACCAAAGCAAAACAAAGTAAGTGTCCTTAAAGGCAAAAGGTACTGGGAAAACAGCTTCCGCAAAATGAGAGATGATGCTAACATGTGCTATAGACCCATACAGACTGAAAAAATGATTTGGGAATGAAAGAAGATTAAAATTGGTCGTCTTCTGCAAACAAAGATTAATACTATCCTCCGATTAGGAACAGTGATCAGAACAACTTCTTTGCATTCTCATTCTTTCTGAACTAAAAAACACTTAACACAAGGTTAAAATGGTACGCTGTTACACTGACATTCCCACAACCAAGTGCAAACAACTGCTGCCTAGTAATTTCAAGAAAACTAGTTCAAAATTTTTAGATGGGTCATTTAAATCACTACAGTGCCAATGGAAACTTTTAGGTTTTATAAAATTAAGATACCTCTTCTAGAAACAAAATAAAACCACAGAGCAATAACCTGCATGGCCTAAGAGAGCCTATGTTGCTGTGCTTCAGAAAGGTCTATCCACCTGAAATACAGTAGCCTCCTTGAGCTGCAGAAATACTGAAACTCAGTGAATACTTTCTCAAAGCACAAAGACCTGAGAGTGAAATAACAAACTACTAATAGTAATGTAATATTGTGCATGAAAGTCATACTAACTGTTCACGTTCCAACCTTGTCTACTGAAGCTTTTGCAGGGTGTGAGATACAAACCAATTATTTCAGAGGTATCAGCTCATTGTTATGGCAATACAATTCAACAGAGAACAACAGTCCTCTGTTATAAACACAGAATGTAAAACCTGATACTTTTCTAGCTTGTCTGGAAGGGGGAAAAAAATTATTTGCAGTGCTGTTAGAAAGGCAAAAGAAAAAAGATTCAGAGACCTAAGAGCAAGGACACTTTAAAACAAAGCAAGAATGGATGTTTGAAGAAAAGGCTACTCTTGCTTCTCCAGATAGGCCACCTATTTATCACAAGGTAGTACGTTCTTAGCTTTATTCCCTCAATAAATGGAACTTGTTCATTTATTTCTCCATTCCCTCTGAGGTCCTGCATGTTTTGGGGAAAGGGACATTGTTGCCCCGCTCTGCTAAACCCACAAGCTGCAGTGGGGCAGCAGACACGAATTAGAACTGCTGCGGAGAAAAGGCTTTACCGTGAGCTCAGTAGCAGCTGGCTTGATTTGAGACCTCAGCAACGAACATGTGCTGAGCTCAAACTTCTCATTACCCGCTTCCTCTTGTCCGCCTGAGAATTATGCATGATGGAACTGAAAACCCAATGACAAGACAGTCAGGATAGTAAGGAACATGAAGAGGAAACGACGTTACTTCAGAGGGCAGCACAGGGCAAACGTAAGACACAAATCTGCAGAAAATATACAAGGCTAGTTCTGCCTGTTTTCAAAGAAAATCTTTAAATCCCCACAGATGAACTGAGAAAGCAAGCAGTAAGAGAGAACAGTACAGTAGTTCAGTAGATCTTCTACATGGGCTGAATTTACAACGAGATTGAGTTGGGATCTTGATTTCATTTTAGGACTTCCTAAAGTATTCCCAAAAATGTTAATTGCATGTTTGAACACCACCACTGGCGTTACCAATACCATATGGATTTCACAATGTTATTGGTTTGTGCTGCACATGGGATAAACATTCAGCTCACTGAAGGCAGCAACTCTCAGCATGGCACCATCCATTCTCCTCTGGACAAGCATCCCTCTGACTTAGGGCAAACCAGAAACTTTTTACTATTCTAAAAAAATAGTTATAATTTTCTACTTAAGTCAACATAAAATAAAGCTCGTGTCCCTTTCAGTACATCAGAGGCAGTCTTGCTCATAAAAGACCAACAGATTTAACCCTGCAGGAACTATTTTTTTTAATACTTGATGTATGAACCCAGCCTATGGCAGAGAAGATGTATGTAGTATTTCAACTCCATGAGATCTATCAGTAGTTGCCATCATGCTGCAGAGCAACGGTCAGAAAGGAAGTCATGACTCTCTACTGTTGGACAACAGCTTGAACCCCAATCTGTACAAGAACTATCTTTGGGAAAAAAATTCTTTATGGTAACATCCACTTCCAGGAACATCCTGAAGGACAGCAGCAGTAAATAAGGCTGTCTGCTACCAGTATGTGCCCTTTCCAAAACAATGACTGGAGGTAATTAGGTTATGTCCAAATTCATCAATATGATGAATGTGAAAAGTGATAAAAAGATGAAGAAACTTTTGTTCAAGTGTGGAATAAAGACACACTACATGTCAAGCTTAACCCCATACCGCTATTAACTCAATTTGAAAATGAGAAAGCCAGAAAGTTTTATGTTAACAATACAAAACATAGGCTTGGCCTCTGAAAATTTTTCTGTAATTAAAACACCTATTTTGCCCCAGACCAAGAAAGTGTTTTCAGTTAAGAGGCAGAGATACTCATAAAGTAGTGGAGAAAGTTAATGCACTTTGAAAGATTCCTGGATTCAGGCTGTCTTACCTGAATAACTATATACTTCTGCTTCAGAAAGAGTGAAATAAGGATCACTTAACACTTTGTTCTGGAAAAAAGTAACAAGAAGCAGATACAGAAGCAATTTTAAAAGTGGAGGGAAAAAAATGTTTGGAAAAGTGAAATATAGTATTTTAGCCAAATAAACTAGATGTGTAGGGAAGCAGTCAAATTGGCTTTGCTGCAGTTTTAAAGCAGGACTTGTCTGTAAAATTTTCATGAATAAGATAATTCCACAATCTCCAAGTACAGTGATGTGAAAATTAAATGGAATCAAACTAACTGGCTGAAATCAAGTTGTTATAATGTCACTGTAACTTTGCTAAGGTACTGTTCTTTCTGGTTTACGTGGAAGGTGTGATGGAAGAGAGACTTCTGTTTCAGAAAAGCATCTACCTCATCTTATGCTGAGAAATTCTGAGATGAATTTTTATATCCATTCAACCAACAGGTTAAGTTAATACCAAAAAAAAAAAAAAGCCACAGGCAAATATGTAAGCAGCTTGCATCACCTCAGCAATTTAAACAACAGTAACTATTTCTGGGTTTCTCCCTAAAACCGTAATGATCCAACTTCATATTGTTTTGTACAATAGAGAATTTAAAATTTTAAAAAAAATTCATAGCAGTGAATTCAATTTCTGAAACAATTCAGATGAATCTTTTGGATGGATCTCTGCCTATTCATAATAACCAGTCTGTCATTAAGGCAAAGCAGACTTGAGACTATTTTTACACCTCTCCCTTCCTTATAGGGCAAGGTACACAAACTGACTTCAAGATACTGAGAACACTAGAGAAAGCCATCATGAAGTATTTGACTGTGCAGCATCCAATTTCCAATATTAGAACTGACCTAACAGAACTTCTGGAAGGAAATGGAGAACAGAAAAAGCAATAGAAATACTGTATGATCATCTTTGAACCCATCCACTATGGTTTTTATACAAATTCTTCCAGATATTAGTGTACCAGAACAACCTCCTAGTTCACAGCTTTAGTGCCCCAAATCTTCACAAGCAGGGCTGCAAGGTCACACTATCCCAAACAGTCAGAGCCAGCACTGGATCCTTGTACACAGACAGTGACAGCAAGTGCTGCCAACGTGATTTTTGAAATAAGAATCGCCATGAGTAATTTTAGCTTCATGCAGGAGTTTGAGGAGACTCTTATCCACTGTACTGGCTTCTTTTAGTTTTCTTCAAAGTTCAATTAATTCTCAGAAATTTTTTGCATTAGCTTTTGGTTATCTTCCAGCGCTTCATTTTTGCTCTGCTCTTCTGTATTCTTTGCCAAATCAGGATTGTACCGATACAAATACCCATATGGACGGAGATGATAAATCAAATATTCCAAATGATACATAGTCACAGAATCAACATAGTGGAATGAAACTGCTAAATCGGAGCAGCATGCGGGACCCTAAAATAGAAAACAAGTCAAAATAATCAGCAAGAATTGCAAAACATGCCCTGGATTAAAGATCCAGGAAGAATTCAAACACGTACTTGACTTCAAGGTAAGAAATTCACTATCATCAGTCATTCGTATACTTCAAAATTTAATGTAAGGCAAACAAAATGTATCAGACATATCTGCCAAAGCATCTTTCCAAAATAAAGTTGGACAAAGTCTTCTGCTTCTGTAATCAAGCCAGTGAAAAAACTAGCTGCCCTCATTAATGTCAGAAGTTTTTTGCTTTTCCATACTTTTTTAATGTTGGTGTTCAAACAAAACGAAGCAGCAGTAAGCAGGTCTAAACACACTGCATTTATATATGAAGCAATACATGCTTGTTGCTCATCACAGCATCCTTCCAGAGCGTGCAAGATAAATGCGTCTGCACATGCACCTGTGTGTGTGTGTGTGTGCGTGTTCAGACATTACGCAGTTTGGCAAAACTGTCAGTATCTTAACTTCCTACATATAGAAAGCTGTAACAAATGATTTTGGAAGTTTTTTTTTAAGTTTATTGATTTCATTGATGTCATTAAGCATTTTTAAGAGCTACAAGCTCACTGTTAACACATTTGTTACAATTTGTATTTTCTAGCTCAAATTCAGCTTTGAGAATGCTTTTCTGGAAGATATTTTCGAGGTTTTTTTCATCAGATTTGACTGCAGAGAACTGCTAATATTCCAACTCTAATTGGAACTAAGATTAAGTATTTAAATACACTGAAGAGAACAATTGTTATCTAATACTTGTTATTCAATACTTTCTAAGTTTGATCAATATAGATTGTTTTGATGACAGACAAAATAGTCTCTATCCAAACACAAATAGGATAGGACAGGATCAAATATACGATTTCCATTATGGATCCCCACCACCACTGCATCAGTTACATCTGTAACTGCCCACAGCTCAGCCACCTGTGAACTGCAATCATAGCTAAAGCTGCTGCATCCTGACACACTAAATACTGTATTGTAGCTGTTTTAAGCTACATAAATGCTCTAGCCATTGAATACAAGTATAAAAATATATGCTTTACAATGAAAAGAGTCTACTGAAGAACTAGACTTCCTTTTCTTCCCAGCTTTACTGTGTAAAATATCCCACATTCTATCCTTAATTTTGGCCGCTTATGTTGATCTCAAAGCTTGCTGAAAAATAATGCTTTTAAAAGTGAGATTATAATCCTAAAAAAGAAGGCATATCACAGATTATATGATCATCAAAGCTTACAATGCAGAATACCTTCACATCACTTTGATTTCAAGTAGCGCTCTGCTCCTCCCACTCCCCCCCTTTTTTTTAATTTTTTTTTTTTTTTAAACTGGAGATGTCAGATGTGGAACTCCAAGGACAATCTGAAGTTCTTGCAGTAAGAACTTGTAAGATCGTAAATGCTATTTTTGTTGCTACGACAAAAGAATTTTTAAAAACATCAGCTTTGCCAGCTCTCATGCTTGCCTCCACTTTTACAGAAGGCAGACAAGAGTCCAGTACCACTACACAAGGAAATCTAATTAATTTCCTTTTTGGGTCACGCTTTTATTTCCCTTCTAGGCAATGTTCATTCTTCTATAACCTTTTCAATGGAATTCACTTACATGTACATTTCAACAACCTTCAATAAAAAAGTGAGGGCAGGACAGCTACCAGTGTTCAAGCCAGGTAACCCTGCGCACAGTTACCGGTGATAAGTATATTGCAACACATCTCCATTTGAAGAAAAAAAGATTAGCAGGCAGTACAGTCACACATACCATTACCCACCAGCCCTTGAGGTAACTGGGGAATCTCTTAGCCAATGTCAACCAACTACAATCATGAGCAAGTCTCAAAATTAGTTCTATTTCTACAGGTTTTATGCAAAGTTTGCTGTTGGATAGAAGATAAAGATGTATCAGTGCCACCTTCCCTTTCAGCAGGCTTTAATGTAACAAAGCCATACTATTTGGGCCGGCTCTGTACAGTGAGTGTGCACACCTCAGAACGAACCATGCTGGTCTCGATTCTCACTGCATACTGGGAGCTGGGTGGCTAGAGGAGAAGCTAGGGACACTGCATGTGAGATATGAGGGAACAAAACAGCAGTAACTTTGCAAGAAAGGTAGTAGTGGTGACACTAGACAAACACGTCAAAAAGGTTCCATCACTTTTTGCTGTCTGCAGAACATAACAAACCAGCAATAATAATTTAAGATTCACTAGCTCTTCTGGTATGTTAAGTTCTTAGCATCAACTTTTAGTTGATTAGTGTACTTAACACATCTACACACAGGTGTATCAGAGGATATCACAACAAAAATCTTCTTTTCTAAAATAGATTGAGCTGCTATTAAACTGCTAATTCACACATCATACACATTCGCACGCATCGTAAGATGTACCTCATAAAATGGGTACCAGGTTCCTAAGGACTTACCTCTACAGCAGGATAATAATTATAATTCCAGTACCAGAATGTTTTTGGTAGGTATCCTCTGATTAAGTGATGTTCTGGAACGAAGGGATGAAAAGTTTCTCTACCACTCGTATCCCTAGAATCTCCTGCTTCCACGTTAACGATCTCCATGCATTTTCCTAGTGCTAGGTCTTCAATAGAGGAACTGTGAGAGCATTTTTTTGTTTTAAATGCAGCAACAAATCTCTTCAGAGCTTCTTTGCTCAGAACATATCCTGCTCCTCCACTCATGTAGCCCTGTTTCACATAAGGCTTAAACCTTCTTCCAAAGTATATCGGTTGTTCAGGACTGTATTTTGAAAGAAGCCATCTCAAATTGTCCAATATAACATACGTATCATCATCTGCCTTCATGAACCAATCAGCATCATCAAAATAATGGTCATGTACATATTGAAAAGCTTTAATAGTCTTCCAGTACAGTTGGTCCCTGCCTTCTTTGGTTTCTAGGCCCACAGTTGGGAAGTCTTTATTTTCCTCAGAGCTCATAAAAAGTATTTTATTACAACGTTGGGCCCAAGTGGCCTTAACGTGCTTGGCTTTCTTTTCTAGATTTTGAGGTCCAGTCATGACCCAACAAAGTATTTTCACCTTCTGATACAGTCCATCTGCAATATTTGTATTCTCATCTAAAAAAAGAGGAAAGTTCCAAAACAATATTAGACTTGATTTCAAAATGAACTTAGAGCAACCTGCCCCCAGACATTCTGTTTCTAGATCAGAAAAGACATAGAGAGAGAGAAGAAGCCTTTGCTTCCGAAGGTACCAGTTACTGAAATTAATGTTAGATTTAGGAAGAAAATAAACAAGACTCCCAAAACCAAGAAACTAAAATTCTTAAAGCTACTTCAACTTCACAGGATAAAGGAGAGGATAATAGCCATATCAAAATGGGTGTCTATTCAGGGAAGTGTGGCTTTAGAAAACTTTGATTTGTACATAAAAACTGTTTAGAGGCAACTTCTTTATAATGTTGGTGGACTAATGAAAATTAAAAAGTGGACTATTTTCGCCATTCACAAGGAACACAACTTAATGATTACAACACAGAAAGGTCAAAAAGGTAGTAAGCTGTCATACGTATTCATGTTAACTACCAAAACCTAATAAATATTTCTAAAACAGCCACGTATTTTTGAAGGAAAAAGCAGATGGTAATTCGGAAATAAAGACGTTATCAACAAATCAAGTTAAATCTTATTTGTAAAAAATCCAGATTAAATAAGTTAGGATACTATGAAACTAATATTATTGTTGTGCTAAAATGTTTTTATTTGCGGACAATCCAACAGAATATGGCTATTTAAAGTGTGTAATATGTTTTCCAAGCTGCCAAAGCATTCTTTTCCCTCAATGAAACATTTTCACTTGATACATACAGAGGGATTTTAACTGATGTAAAAGAATATTCCATGGAGAGTGAGATCTGCATAACTGGTCCTAAAATATTCCTGCTTACAATTTAGGCACAACAGACCAGATTTCTTTGTAAAAATTTTCTACAATTACATGTGAAACACTCAAAAACTTGTCTTACAAAGTTTGCAATTTAAATACGTTTAAAAAGCAAATCACTTATTAACATCTTCAGCAAATGCATTATAGTGCATTTTTTCTCATCCAAACTGTCCCAACTTGGACACTATCTGTATTTTATAATGAACTCATTTAATGAGGTGTGTCAAATTTAAAAGTATGCCTGAAATATTAGAAGGATTTACCTTCTTTGAAAAAAAAATTAAAATTAAAACCAAACAGCATGCAACAGAATTTCTCTGGTTTCAACTGTGAACAGCAACCTGTGTTTGGACTGCTGCATAATCAGCTTGGCAAACAATTAAACAATGCCCACAGTGACCCCCTCAGCACCTCCTCCCAGTTCCAAGTTTTACTAACTGTGTCAAAAAGTGAATTTCTTTTTTTTTTTAGCTTTATCTAAGAGGCTAGATTAAAAGTTAGAAGTAGTGCAAAATTAGCTTCCTAAAGCTAAAAAGCAATTTGGCCACATCTACAATGCTAACAAATACATCTGTTCAGCAAAACTACCACTTGATGTCAATAGCTCATTTGAGAAGCTCCTGCTCCAAATGAGTCTGGATACAGAAACTGGACAAACAGTTGAGCTCTAAGCAAAAAAATCACTACTGTAATAAAAACATAAATAAAGAAAAACACCATTCAGGAGACCTCAGGAGAATAAAGTTATTTAGATGTAATCTGAACACGGGGAAAGTGAAAGAAATGGCTTCATACAAATTCTTGGCAATGAAGAAAGCAACATTTTGCCATGCATTAAAAGCCGGCATATTATGTAATTAGTCAGGTGTAACAAAATACCTGTATGCTGTCCAGAGTCTGCATTGAAATTCATTTGTCCTTCCAGCTGATTGTTATCAGCGTCTGCTGAGTGTTGACCATGTGGATCATTGTGAAGGATATGAGGCTGGATCTTAACCTGTTCTTCCAGTATAATGCTGAACAGAAGATAGCATACAAAAAATCCTATTGCTGATCCAAAAGTGAAGGTTAGAAGGTTCATCAAAGACTTAGAAGAGGCCATCTCCTGAAGGTAACACACTGTCAAAAACAAATGAAAAATACATTGAGCTTAAAGCTGCTCAACACAGAAATCGAATCTTAAACTATAGGAAGAAATCGAGTACTAAATCTCTGGAAGTAGAGATCTCGGTTCTAGCTCAGACTCAGCTCCCCTCAATTTGCATGGAAGTTTAATAAAAGAGCAATGCAAATATTCATATAAAATTGTACAATCATTGATAAATCTAGTGCAAAAGGCCTACCATATATTCTTTAGTTTAAAATTACAAAGGTCAGCCATAAATCACAATAGTGACCGTACATACAAAAAACATTCATCATATTCATGCAATATTTATACAACGTATACATTTAAAGTGCAGTATCCTAGTTATAAAATTGTAATATACGTTCACTTCTTTATTCTTTTTGTCCCACGAAATCTGTGCTTTAAAATGTAATACCTAAGTCTTTTATGAAGCTAAAAGATAATGATTAAAGGCAATCTACAGGTCAAGATACAATATGGTCATGAGATGTACTTAAGCTCCAGGAGTAAGTGTATCACAAGAATTCTTTAACAGATGTCAAACGCAAGCAGATTTTTAAGAGTTACAAAAGCAAATCTACCCTTAAAGTAGGGTAGTTTTCCTTCCACTTTTAGGAAGCACTGAGGATACGCTTTCAGAAGAAAGTACAAGACAACATACGAATTTTCATACAGAAACACCTATTTTTAAAAGGCATTTGGAAGAACAGGAGAAGAAAGCGCTCAGCCTCAAGGCCTCTTCTACATACCATAAACCTTGTATTCCAGTAACAATAAAACCCTTCACTTCAGCCACACTCTTGCTCCTCAAAAACTATAGGACTTGGCTGATCATTTTTATAAAATTAAACAAAACCTGCATCTACACCTGCAGAAATGAGCTTTATACATGCGAAACAAGTGTGAACATTTATATATTAAAAACTTACAAACTAATTTCAGGCTGTTGAGGCCTGAGGTCTTTGAGATAGTTTCTAGTAATTCATGACCAAACTGCAAAAACATTGACTGTAAAACACATACTGGATTCAAGCCAGAGCCTTACAAACAAGTTGACGATGTTCCTTCCATTAGGGTCATTCTTAACGTCAATGGGCACAACCCCATTTAGTTAGTTACAGAGCCAAAACCAGAAAACTATGGAACATACAGAGCATCAATGAAAACCATCGATCAGAAAAGAGCTGCGGCCACCAAAACAACTCATTTAGGCTGCACCCACTTCTCTCATGCGCTGTGCAGAGTCTACTGGAAAAAGACTGCCCCCAAGCAAGCTGCCATGAATCACTTCGCAGCAACACGCACTCCAAATACCAGCTTTCTGTCTGAGCGCTCTCCTGAACAGAAAGCAGAGAGGACAGAAAGCAGGTGTGCATATTGTTAGGTTGGCACTTTCAGAAATCATCAGATTTAACTGCACACATGCAAGTCTAGATCATTTGAGAGTGAAGCAGTTCTAACACGTGATATGCTTTCCTTTCCACACTGCTAGAAAAAGAAAAGGAAACTAAAACACTACTTGAAGCACAAAATAAAAATCAAGAACCTTAAATGTTGTATCAAATTCACATGATTATAACTGTGATTGATAAGGAGCTGTAGTGCTTTAATATGAAAAAGCACATTATACAATTTTTTAATCATACATTGTCTTCTCTCCATTCAGTACTACATCTTGGTGGAGACTAACTACTGCCTTTAGATATCACATCTTAAAGTATAAAATTGACTGTATTACCATTTGTGACCCAGGCCTTGAAAAAATGCCTTCAGTTTCCAGCTTTATTTCTATTGTCTTATAAACCACTAACTTGGGCAGAAAACATGAGAACTTAGATCAGGTGCCTTCCAACAACAACAACAGAAAAGCAAAAAACCAAATCATTTAAGGAAAAGCCTATACGGACAAGCAGCCTATGACACTGAAAAGTATCCACTGTACTAAAATTACTATTTTTTTGTTTTCACTTTCCCCATCTATCAGCACAAAGTGCCCTCAAAATTTGCAATACACAAAGAGAGAGGGACAGAATAAAACAATGCCTTCCTTTAGCATCTTAAAAAGGGAAAAAAATAAATATCCATGCCTGCATACAGCGCAACTGCAGCACTTTCTAGAAGAAAATGTCTCCATTGTTCCACTTTTCAATATTAGGTGCCTCTTTGCCATACAATTTCAGTTGTCTGCTCTAAGAGCTGTAAAAATTACTCTTGCTTGGGCAGAAAAAAGGACAATCACTTGAAAATAACTGCTGCTTACTAAACTATGGAATTCGGTTAAATTAAATTCTTTAGAAAAAATGTAAGTGTATTGGAAATGTTAAAAAAGTGCATTCATCACATTCGGAAATCAGAAGTTGACTTGGCAGTATGCCACAAGAAAAGAGGATTTCTGGGAGCAGGTAGGGACAGATGCTAAAGCTGTACTTCATACTTGATATGAAATGCCTCTAGTTACAGTTTTCAATCTAAATCTGCAGATTGTTCTATCAATTTTGTATCAACAGACTGGTCCACTACATACATGCGTGTGTATCCATATGTTTATAAAAGCCATCAGTAAACAGGACACAAATCTTCATTTTTTTATATTATCTTGATATTTGACATAAGTACAGTCTTTTAACTTGCCAGCAAAAATAACTGAATGCTATAGCATTAGGCTAGAACGAGAAAATGTCCAAAAGGAAGGTCAGTTCTTCTTACGATAAGCATCCCCACTCAGATTCTGTTGACATTCTTTTCCATACAGGGATTTATTCAGGCGCAGTATGTGCAAAACATTTAAGTGTTCAAGGCCAGGCTGGATGGGACTTTGAGCAACCTGATCTAGGGGGTTGGACGTGATGATCTTCAAAGGTCCCTTCCAACCCAAACATCCTGTGATGCTATGATTCTATGACATACAGAGAGGGAAAAGGTAAGTGCAAAACCAACCAGCTCACTAAAAGATCCTGATTTTTATTGCTATTTCTATTTTTACTTTTGTTGAGTTAAAAAACAGACATTGTTTTAAAAACCACCTACAGCAAAAGTCTAAGTTTAAATTTAATTTCTGTTCCACTGCTCTACCGTGGCAGCTTAAACAAATATACCTATTTAGATATTCATGTACGTAGCCCTATTCACATCAACCAGACCAACAACTGTTTTAAAATTATATCACAACTTAACGGTCATTGTTGACTTAGCTCCAACCTTAAGTTTTTAGAGTCAACAATTTCTGCATCTTCAAACTTAACAGAAAAAGTAATTTTCCTTCATTACAGGCTGCTGAACTTGGCAGACCGATGGAGGTAAGGCTGCTGCAACTTCACATCTCCAGGTCCAGCCAGTGACAAGGCTGAGGATGTATTCCCATAGCTGCGCATGCAAACATGCATGTACGCAAGGCTGACCACACAGATCAACACAGCTAAAAACAGTGTTCATGCGAAACATGGTCTGGCCTTATGCTGCTCCTCTCCCTAGCTGACCAGGACAAAAGTCCATTAGCAGGGAATATCCATATACATACAATGTGGATCTCTCCAGTAACTGGCCTCAGACACTCCCATCTATCCAGGAACCAACCCTGAATTCTCAGCCTCCGCAGAGCCCCACTCCAGTTGCTGGTGCAGCCCTCCTCACCCAGATACACACACACATACAGCTCCCCACAGGCATACCATTATCCACCAGTAAACATACTTAGAAACATTCAGTTGACTCAGTAACTGGCCCTTGGATCCTTTTGCATCCATCAGACATACACATGCAAGTGAGCCTCCAAAAAGACCCCTGGATCTTAAGAGTCCCTCCAGCAGTTGGTTTGGACTTCCTGGACTCTCATTTTTCCAAACCAAAGGCCCTCTGGTCTCACCAGTACCTGTCCCACGCTTGCAGCTGCTAGCCCTGCATGATATTCACTAGCAACCACATGCTGGCATGCTTGCCAAGACAATACGCATGCCCTCCGGTCTCCCCAGTTACTGGCACTCCAGACACACAAGCCTCTATGACTTATGGTCTCCACTTTGGTTGCTGGCATTTAGACCCCTACTGGATACTGGAGATTGCCCCGCCCTTACCCTTCAAAATAACCCCCCAACTGTCTTTAATACTTTTAAGCAAACTCAGACCATACAACTTTTTGAACTTGTTTCAAGAGGAAACACATTCAACAAAAAAACCCCCCACAAACCCAAACCTGGGATTGTGAAATTTATGTAATGCAGGACAAAACTCTGGATATTTTTGTACATGTTTCATCCCGGTATCATTCCATAATCACTTTAAGATTATAGGAAATATGGCTAGTGTACACAACACAGTTGGGTCTTCCTTGTACCCCTTACTTATGAAGTGAGGGGGCAGCCCTGAGGCACCTGCATGATGCAGAACCTTAAAGTTCCTTGAGAGCTGCATAATTAGCAATGAAATTGATCTCTACTACCATGTCCTTAACAGTCAAGCAACACATCAGAATAATTAAAGTCAAAATGTAGAAAACATAGTTAGCTGTGCAATGCCCAAGAAAAGTCTTCTGCTAAGTCCCATTATTTCTAGAAGCTTTATACATACATATTCATATACTTCTAAAATGAAGCTATATGCAAAAGAGTTGTACATTCAGTAATGTTGCCTGCACCAAGGATTACTGTGAACTGCTGCGCCTTCCCATCAACTAAGCACAGATTATATTTTTCGCTTTCAAAAATATTTTGGTTTTTCACAAAAAGTCTAATGTTGGAAGCATTTCTTTGGAGAGGAACTTCCTCCATCAAAAACTCTTGGTTGTTCTATCCAAAAATACAGGCAACAGCAGCAAGGTAGTTTGGCACAGGCGGCCAGTAGCAGCATCGAAACAGGATGTGCGACAGCCCACGGCACAGGTGAGAGAAGAAAGATCCTGGTAACCTCCTTCCTCGTTCCAATCGCTGACACCCCCTTTTATCAACAAGTTACCGTGTTCAAACCGAGCACGGCTTTCTACACCTCTCCTAACCTAGTTCTTACTACAGGGAACTGCGACGTCAGCCCAGGAAGTACCCGTTACAAGGGGCAGGCGGCGGGCGTGGGGAGCAGCGAGCAAGCCCCGCCGCCAGCGGGCACCCTGCCCCCTCCGCCGGGGCCCGGAGGGACTCGCTCGGGGCCTCTCCCGCCCAGGCTGCCAGCCACGCACC
>VZSC01017778.1:51293-104101 GCA_013398225.1 Steatornis caripensis
CTTCCCCCCCCCCCCCCCCCCAAGTTTTTATAGGAGTTCTGTCCACCCATGGCATGCCTTAAAGTTCTGAAACAGATTAAGTGACGATTTCAAAATGTCTCATATTACAGACAATGCAGTACGATTGAGTTGAATGTAAGACTGCGTTTTGCTTGGCAAACTAAAGCCTATTCTTTCATCATGGGGGTTCTGTCAAGGACTGTGGCTCACGTATATTGCATACGTGTATATGTATGCATGAAGTGCTACACCTTTTCATACCGACATGTTCACTGAGCCACTTCACTCTTTGTTAGGCTAGCGTGAAAGAACATTTTTGAAGAGAGAGAAGGTGGAATGTACTGTAATTTAACAGAAGTCAGTCATGGCTTGCCTGTTATATTGGTGTACACAAAGTCTGCTTTAACAAATGTGACTGGTTTGCCCACGTTGTAATGGCTGTTTGACACTTTATGATGACATATCCATACCACACATGCAAGCAGTTTTTTTTTTTTCACTCGGGGATAGATGAGCCATCTCTGGCAGTTCAGAGAAAGGGAACATGCTGAGCTGTGTTTCCTCCAAGGGGCTGCCCCACGTGTGCAGTGGTAGCAAACGCTTCCACACCTTCTGCAACACTGCTTTGCATAACGAACTGCCTGTGGGTGTTTGCATACGTGCTACATACATAGCATGTAGAGGGAAAAGCCATTCTCTTGCTCTGGGTTGGAAAGAGGGAGCAGGCCTGGTGCTCTCTCTTGCTTGCAGGGCATGCAGATCTGCTTGACCACAGTCCCTGTCTGTGTAAACTTCTACAAGACTCTCCACTGCTGAGAAAGCCCAGCTGTGATGGGCCATGCACTGGTACCACGGTAATACGGCAACGACATTCACGTCACTTACCTTCTGGCATGTGTGGCTGGGAATGCATGAGAGGAAAATTGAATTTTTAGTAATTTAGTTTAAAAGGAAATAAATCATTTTGGTCTTCATATCAGTATATACAAAAGAATGAGATCCTTCCCTGCCTAGGAGGGCTAACCATTTTCAACATAAAGACTGTTTCCTGCCTGCTTCCAAAAGGTGCAGGGCAAAAGCAGGGTAGCAGGCCCTTAATCCCTTTACTAATCACTAGGTATGCCTTCATGAGCTACCTGGCTGGGCATCTTCACCCCTAAGCCCTCTGGAGAGCACTCCAGAGGACATACCTACCGTAAAAGCCCACTCACAGATCAGCTGCTGCTCCCAGCTCTCTTCATTTCCATGCGCAGGAGTCTGAGAATACAGCTTTCTAAAGAAGAAAGGTGACAGAAAGTTAACGTGGAAGGCACAACGCTACTGCTGTTGCGAGGCTGTGTGATTTGGCCAGTCGTTGACTACGTGCATAACATTTCAATATTTAATTAGATGTCTAATAAATATCTGCGGTGAAACCATGGTTTCCTTCTGTAAGCAGCTTTCTACATGCTAACGGCTGACAAGGAACCAGCTTTACCAGATCAAATTCTAGATAGTTCCGTTCATAACTATTTTGTTTTCTTAACGTTTTGTTCAATTATAAATGGTCTTATCTTGACTCTTATTACTTTTATGGCTCATCAGCAAGACCATAAAAATATATATTTCTGTATATTTTGACTGAAAGCTATTGTGTTGTTCTCTGTTCACTTCTGTTTGGTCAAACGGACAACCAGATTAAATGTTACGCCTTATTTGCTTAATATTATTTATAAAAAAAAACACTGATTTGACCGTTCAGATTCAGTGAGGCCATTCTTCTCTGAAGAACCTATTATCCATTCTGTGTCAGCTTGTGAACCCACAAATGGTAGTCGCAGGTGCACTGGACCAGATCAAATACGAGTATTATCCACGTCTACCCAAATTCCTAGAGCAGAACAAAGATCTTTAGGAAAGTGAAAGGAGTTCCAATTTCCTGCCACACCTTTGTCCACTTGACTTGGGCCAGGATGCTCTAATTTGGTGCTGTGGTGTCCTGGAACAGTCTGAATCGTATGCAGAGCTGTAAAACTAATTTACCTTATTTACTGTAATCTGTTTGATTACTGCGTCAAGATGAAGGGGATTATAATAAAGAAGAGGATTCTCTGCGCAAAAGTCTATCACCCCACCTGCCTTTTACCTGTAAGAACACCAGTTGGCTGGAAATCGGATATCCTATTATGATACGGAACTTTACTCAACGTATTTCATGCACAAACAATAGTGGAATTGCTGTGTAGTAATACACACTTCTGATCCGTGAAGTTAGAAGTACTGTCTACATTTAAACAGTGTAGAATCTTTACATTGCTATTTGTGCTAACCAGATCTGCGTGCAACAAATACTTGACTTACGCCATTGTCAACTTACAGATTAGTATTCAGTGCGTGCCAAAAACTTGTGTGATACATTTTGAGTGGCAGACTAAGAAATTAATCACTGGATCTTGCTAAAAATGTATTTTAAAGAACACTTTTAAACAATTTTAAGTAAAGGGGGTTGTTTATTACTGAAATTAAAGAATATTAAATGTCTTTGTATTTTGGTTGGAAATATCAGACAAAATGTTATAAGCTATCAGTCTGGGGATTCTGCAAGAAAAGCAGTTCCCGCAATGCACCTGTCCTGTTTACAGACGTGCCCCAAAGCCTACTGCAGAGCGCTCTGGGCTACACCCATATTTCTATGGATGAAACAGTGCCAGGGACCATTCTTGAACATAATTATTTTACGATTTTTCAGTGCAAAGTAAGTTGAGGGCTGTGTTGCGGCCTGCCAGAATGAGATTTTCCTGTCATGAAACTGAGAAAATGGCACTCATTTTCTGCACTGTGGGACATGGTGGGAAGGCGTGCAGGAGCACTGACAGGTTTGGGAGTCTGCTGGGATTCCCATGGAGGGCTGCACTGTGGATGGGGTGAAACCTCCGTCTTGTCTGTACCGCTCTTTAGAAACAGCTCTTGGCAAGTGTTACTCTGTAAACCATGCCCAGGGATTTTTTCAAGGAATGCTGCTTGGCATGGGCACAAATCACAGCAATGAGTGTGCTAATGATTAGCTTCTTGTACTTGAATGTACCTTCTGGCCCTGATTTATTTATAGAAGTGGCCTTGCAAAACCTGCTTAAGCACTTAAGACAAGTACATCTTTCTTATTCTTGTTACTGATGTATTTCTGTATAGATAAGTATATTTCCGTTTGTTTTACATATGCGTGCACCTTAAAAGTTAGCCAGGGCAAGTGCAAATATTTTCTCTGTCAAATCCTACAATACTAATAGAATAATAAATGCTTGAATAATAAAATCTTGAATAAAAGAGATGCATTTCAGAACAGCTTGAGGTGTAGCCAACACTTGGGCAAATTCTTTTGTTTGCCTATCTCATACTTGTTCCTGGCAAAAGCAGAGAAGTTCAGGGGTTTGTTGTCAGCTAAAATGACATTCAAAATGCTATGAAGGATCATTCTTGTATAATTGTATTTTCTACGAGAGTTGATAGAAGATTTTAGTTAGCCCGTGTTTCTTTTCTTTGAAAAAAAAAACAAAACAAAAGCTTAATAAAAATGTTGGAATTAATATTGAAAATTATCCTGTTAAATTAATAGAAATACCCACATTATTGTCTGGCATCTGTGAGAAGAGATGCAGTATTGTTCAGTAAGAATTAGAATGCAGAACTAACTCTTCTACTTTGCAATCATTAATTGCTTAGTTCTTTTAATCCTTTTGAATTGATACTGCATTTTGCGTTCCTTTAGAATTGATTTTCTTCTCTTCAGATTTTCTTCTCTTTTTGGTTTTCTTCACTTTTTCTAATTAGAAAGAATGCTCTTTCTTCTCTTTACATGTAAAGAGACAAAGCTATTTTTACGAAGTCTGTTGTGAGAGTTTCTAGCTAGGGAAGAACAGGGAAGAGAGACATTCCATTTTACTGTTTATATCATAGCAGTAGCAACAACAGAAGTTTACCTCTGTACAGAATTCAGAATTAATTCCTAGGAAAAAAGCAAAATAGCTGTAATGAAGAAACAAGGCCATCATTTGAAGGGTTCAATACTGCTTGATTTAACAGAATTAGTAAGACGCCAATACATACTGTGACGTGAGCTCTACTTTAGTGTGTACTTCTGTGAGAAAATGGGAAAAAATTACTTTCACTATTAATTTTTTTTCTTTTACTGAGAATTGGCTTAGTGTATGTGATATTGCAGTTGTTTATGTTTCACACTGCAAAGTGTTAGATTTGCCAGTCTAGTTATTTCATTGCAGACCTTTATTGTATTTGTTCTACACCTCTATTTCTGGTAACAACAAATTCTCTTTTTGAGGTAATAGCTCGACCTAGTGATGGGAAAGAGCAGCTGCAGTCATATGTTTTAGAATAGTTTCTCAGTCTTTTATGAACCAAAGACCATCCTTCTTTCTTTAAAAAAAAAAAATCGTCATGCAGTGTTCAATACTTGTTATTCTTCTTCCTTTATTGTTCTTAATTGGATTAAGGACAGCATATATTTGCATTTAAGCACATTTCACTGGACACTTTTGATGTCTTCCAGACACAAATCACAAAATTAAATACAGTGCTTTAACAGACTAAAGCAGCACAACTAATGTGTGTCAAAATAACTTTATTAGAATTCCGTCCAGTTATTCCAGCTGAAAAATACATTCCAATGTATTTTAAGTCATTGTTATATATGTTCAAGCATGGATTTAGCTGTTGCAGCTTTATACCAGCTAACCATGTCTCTTACAGCAGAATTTAGCTGTTTTCTAGATGAATAGGGTTTTGTTTGTATTAAACAAAACATCTATTGAACTGGGCAAAATCTCACAATGGATGAATTACAATGAAAAAGTGAACTGAAGATTGTAATTTGCAGTTAATCCTGCTATATTGACTACGAGGGTTGGTTTAAATGCTAATTCAGCTGACACCTAATCTTTCTTACTGTATGAAAAAGAACCAGAATTTAAATTAGTTCTAACATTACGGCTCTAAAAACTCTAGAGAATTATTCTACTTTAGGTTATAAAATGAATATCAGACAACTAATTTTTCTTTCTTATTCTGCAGATGGTTAAAAAAGCATATGCAATATTTCTTTGGGTTTGTGGTTTGTTTCCCACCCTCCCTCGCCAGGACAACAGAATAAATTACACTGGATTCCTTCTCATTAGCCAAGACCACTATTCAGTTAAAGTCAGCAATGTTTCATTCCTCTGTGGTCTTGAGCCTACAGACAATGGAGCCATTGGGATACCATATGCCATGCCTGCAATGTGCACTGTATGGCCAACAGCTCTTTCAACAACCCTTTCTTGTCTGTGCTAAGAAACACCGGGGATAATGGAAGGGCTGGGGTGTTAAAAAAAGGATGCGGCAGTAGTGCAAAATGCTTAGTCTTTTGTGCGGGCACTAACAAATCACCTTACTTTGTGTTCTCCCTCACTGCTGCACTAGACATGCCTTCCTAGTACTTTACTGAAGTTCTGAATGCCCGGGCTCTAGAAAAGATTTTCTTTCAACACTTCAGTGCTGTGACCTCTAACTCCGAGGTCAGAGCAAGTCTTATTTGTTTCGAAGCTTAACATAATTACGCAGAAAGAAACAAAAAAGGATTAAATAAGAGAGACTATAGCAACAGGAACTCCCAGTGGGAGAGACAAGTACTTTTTATACCCTGAGAGAGAGGATTTCGTCTGGAGGAGAGACGAGTAGTCTGCCTGTTCTTTAAATGTCTTCCAAAGGAAGAGAAAATAACACACAGGAAAAAAAGAAAAATAGATATATTCAAAATTATAGGAACAAACAGCTCTGTTAGGTCGGTAAGTTCTTTAACAGCTGCAGGCTTACAGCTTGCTAGCATGTGGTGCAGTCCCACTGGGTAAAGGGCAGACTAAGTGATGCAAATAGGAGCCCGCCTCGCTTCAAGCTATGGGTCCCCTAACAGCTCTTGAATCTGACAGTTTCTCTTTTCACTTTTCCCCCCCACTCAGAACAGGGATTAAATGTGGCTCTCCCTGAGATCTCACATGCAAGTGCTGAAACTTTACGAGCACACTGTGTTACTGGTCTCATGGGGAAGGAAAACCAAAATAGGAAAAGGCCTTTGCTCTCTGTATACACATATCCCTTACATACAACCCTACATTTCAGACGTCACGTGTGACCAGAACACCTGGCACTACAACTATTGCCTGGTGAATGTACGTGTATCCAACATGCCTTTACATTTGTAAAGATAGGCAGAGTATGTGATACGTTATTTATGTCAACCCATGCAGCTGGGGAGGAGGAACAGATCTCCACCTTCCCAAGTCCTGCCCACCACTGATCTCTCCCAGTATTTAGTGGGCTGCCAACGCCACCATGGTACAGGGATGTTTCTCTGTGTCTCCATTAGGAGAAACAACCTTCTGCTTTCAAGCCTATTCCCTCTCCTAGAAAATATACGAGGCTGCTTCCAGAAAGAGCGTTTGCCATTTGCCACTTCATTTTCTGTTATCGCTACAATGCTGGATCATGGAGCAACATCTTCTGAAGTCACTCTTTCCTGGCAGAAATGAAGCCGCACACTAACTCGCTGCCTCAAGAATGGCATTAGATTCTTACTAGTGTGCATTCAGGAACAGAAGATGTAAACTCGTAAAGGACAGTACACAGACTGCAACACCAAAGTAATCTGCAGATGCTGACAAACACAAACAAATCAATAGTGGCATATCCCATTCAGTTGGGCCTGTGACAATGTGTGGCAGTGTTGTGTAGCAGATATCAAGGAAAAAATTCAAACTGGAAAATACAGGATTCTTGGTGATCTGTGCCCAGCTTACATCATGAACATCAGTCACTGGGAGCTGAGAAAAGGATAGTTTGAGGCATCTGGAAACGAAGTCACCTATTCCCATGACTCCATTAATACACAAGTTAGGATTGGAGGAGGGAAAAAAGAAGTATTGCTATTGCAATTCAGGATGTGTTCAAGGCCAGATGGAGAGTAGTCGGCCCAAGCTAAAAATGGGTAGTGGATGCAAAGGGAGTCATGAGAGTGTAGACAAGATACATCCTTCTCCCTCCTGCAGCCAAAATCTCCTGTTTTTCAAAAACAGAAAGTGTTTCAGCATTATCCTTTTTATCCCTCAAACTGTTGGTGATGAAGCGTCTTTAACGGGCCATGAGTATGTATATGGTCTGGTGGGTTACAGAATGCCTGTGTTCCGCAGCTTCTCACTAGCAATCGCCATGCAAAGGGCTTGTGCGAGGCTGAGCCCAGGCACATCAATAGCATTTCTGATGTTTCACAGTCCTGCCCATCATAATGAGGCCCATGAACACACTGGTGGCAACCTTCACCTTCAACAGAGGTTCTCTGAGAAACTGCAGAGTTACATGCACTTGATGCCGACAAAAAAAAGGATAGTCATTCTCTAATATTTGAGTCTGGCCATTGCTTTCTACTTCAGATCTTGTTTTCTTGCACAGCTCTGGTGAGAGCAAAGGATGGGAACAGAGAGCTGGGACAGCCACCATCACAAAACCAGCTGAAATGGGTTCTCTCATGCAAAAAGCCAGAAATTGTGAGGGATAGCTTCAGGAGGCTGCTCCCAGTAAAACCCCCAGGTACTATAGGTTGTTAACTTGCTGTGAAAGCAAAAGACCTTCACTGTATGTCTCAGTCGTAGCCTCTGACTTCTGCACTTTCCCCAGTTGTGCCTCCTCTCCAACCAGATTTTGTGGACCTCACAGAACTCACACATTTCCAGTCTTCCAGGTGTGCTGGTGGCACCACGTCCGATGGATGCAGCAAAGGTTTTCATCTTTAGGGGGAAAAAATTAGGAGCAGAGACTTCAGTTCCGAGCAATGCTGAGCTGAGCTGACAGTGACCACCTCAGTGTAACGGTCATGCAGCTACAACAGTTTGTTCTACCTTGCACTCCTTTACCGGTTCACTTTCACCTTTCATTTACTTACCTGTTGGCTTCAGAGAAACCTCTTAGCTTTTCATTTCAGCTGATTAGAAACAAAACTAATCCATGTACTTCTTAATTAGTTAATCAGGAACTTTCTTACAGTGTTTTTCAGCCATTCTTAACATGGTTTTAGCCTGTTGCCAGACAGTTACTTGCAGGTACTAAGGAGATGATACAAAAAAGTAGCAAGTCTCTTTGCTACTCATGGTGCTCAATACTTACGCACAAACCTGTTCTCTCCACCCAGCTAACATCAATGTAAATTCCTCTCAAAAAAAAAAAATGGAGGGGAAAACCAGCTTTAGGGGAGTATAGTGGAGAAGACAATGCTTTAGAGAAACTATTACACATGATAATGTGTGCAGGAAGGAGAAAACCGAGAGGGAAGATGACTGAGAACAGAGCAGTGACACTGGGGTGTAATTACATACATCTAGTGCTGTCTGCAGCTATGCTGAAAGAAAAGTCTGGACACTGAAGAATGGCACTTAATGTAAAGGGACTGTAATGGGCTGCTTGGCAATAGTAGAGAAAAGGCCAGTGACATGCCAGTTACTACCTGCACTATTGTAATTACCAGAGAGTAACGTTGCCGATGTTTAAAAAGCCATCAGTCCCATATGTAACACCATCAACTCTATTATCAACTCTATTAAAATAGAGGATTAAACATGCAAGCCATACTAAAATGCAGCAGTTATCGTCAGTTCTTAAAAGTGGGTAGTAATGGGGAGGATAAATATGTGGCTCTCGCTCCTTGTGCCCTAAGGATGCCAACATTAATGAGGACTTAGGAGGTTTCGCTCTTCCCTGGCTGTGCTTCCCCGGCTGTGCTTCCCCAGCGTTACTGGGCCGCTTCTCACCCTTCCAGCTTCCGTTTCTCTAAAAGATATATTATTTTACCAAATGGTTTGTGATTTACTGTCATAAAGCACTGTACGAGATCTAGTTATGAACCAGGAATTGCTTGGAAAATTAAAAAGTCCAAACAGCAACTTAAACCTAAGCAGACTGCTTCAAAATTCTTCTCTCTGTGCAAAGAAGGCAAAATGTAAAGAGAAGCTGCTGACAAAAGACTGAAAAAAACCCCACCCTAGGTTAATACAACAGATGTCTGTTATTTCTTGTAGTTTTTCAAAATGCCGAGTTTGTGACATTTAGATCTCGAAAAAATCCGACACTTAAGGTGTTCCCCAACACAACTGCTACTCTGCTGTGAGTGGTGGCTCGGTGTGCTGTGGCATGCACTTTCGCTCTGCTCTTCCAGGCAGTGCCTGGCTCTGAGGACTGTACACATGGCATCTGCAGGCTGCCAAAGCCGTGCCTCTGCCAAGGCCAGACCTGTGTTCAGGTGAAGCTGTGCTCAACAGAAACCTCCTACGTCTGTTCCTGATCAGCACTGAAGCCTACTTCTCATTCATAGGATGCTTCAACACATTTTTCTTTCCAAAGCCTAAAAATATCCTTTTAATGGCTTCTTAAAAAGGTCCTTTTAAAATTCTACACACAGACTTACTGCTGATGGTCTACAAAACCAGAACTTTATGCACAGCACTGCAGTTTTACACTAAGTCCACTAAAGCTAGAAGTGAAAGTGCACTGCATGCAAATTACTAATGGCTCTCTCAAAGTATGCGTGGAGAATTAAGGTTTATATTTAGCACTTCGCATCCGAGTCTTCTAAGTTGAATTTCATTTACTTTAGCACTCTCAAAGGCAAAATTGCCCAATAATGAAGTTCAGGTAGGCATCAAAATCCCTTTTTACCCATAGGATAATTGCTATTCTTCAAAACCGAGTTTTGCACAGCAAAATCCTAAGCCCTCAGTAAATGCTTCCAAAGGCGTAAGCTTTGCAAGTGCTCCCTCTCCCAACTCAAGCAAAGCAGCTTCAAGGCAACCACACACAGGGGTCCGCGCTCTTTTTACAGCTACAAGGTTCGCCTTGGGGCAGATTTGCAGGGACAGGATTCTCATGGCCGCATGCTGCCCTCAAACGCGGACCAGGGGAGGTGGCAGACCCCGGCTTTCCTGGCCAGCGAGTTGGCTCTTGCCCTGCCCTGGGGCTCCCTGAGCCGGGGCCGCAGGCAAGGGAAGGCCGCGGCGCGCTGCGGGCCAGGCCTCACTGACCCGGCGTGCGAGCACAATCCCCGACCCGCACCGGCTGGCCCGGCCGGTGCAGCTGGGGGGAGGCGCATGATGAAACTTCACGGCGGGTTTCAACAGCGGCAGGCAGCGAGGGAGGAGCCGGCACCGGCTGGAGACGCCTTCTTCATCACACGCCGCGGCCGGGTCGGCGGCTCTCCCTGCGCTGGCGGCCGGGACGGGGTAAGGCTCCACNGGGGACCCAGGGGGCGCTGCGGCCGCCATGCGGATGGCGGGTGGCGGCCGTGCGCCAAGGGAAACTGCCCCCGGTGCCTGCGGTTGCCTGTTAGAAGAGCCCCGGAGACTGGGTGGTGGTGGTGGCGGCGGGGGGGGGTGCGGAAGCCGCCTGAGCTGGAGGGAAAGCCCGGCTCCATGTGCTGAGGCTGAGCTCCGCAGCGCCATGGCTTGTCCAGATGAGAAAGGCGTGGAGGGAGCGATGCTGGGACAGTGCCCTGCTACCCTTGCCGTGCAGTTTCCAGCCCCAGTGTCCCTGGAGCTTTAGGCCTTGTGGCTCTCTTGCCCCTACCCTAACGCTAACCCTGATGGGAGCTTGGTGCTGAGGCTGAGCTCCCCAGCACCATGGCTGGCCCAGATGACAAAGGCGTGGATGGAGTGATGCACCATGGCTGGCCCAGATGACAAAGGCGTGGACGGAGTGATGCCGGTGCAGTGCCCTGTTCCCGTTGCCTTGCGTTTTACAGCCCCAGTGTCCCTGGAGCTATAGGCTTTGCGGCTCTGTGAATCCTAGCCCTAACAGCAGCTTGGGGCTGAGGGTGGAGTCCCCAGTGCCATCACTTGGCCTTCAGGTCCCCAGTCTCAGCCCACCTCTACCATGAGTTGGGGTTAGGGTTCAGAGAGCTACAAGGCCAATATCACCTGGGGCACTGGGGCTGGGAAACGCATGCCATGGGGAGCACGGCACTGCACCACGATTGCTCCCTCCACACCTTTGTCATCTGGGCCAGCCATTGCATGGGGGAAGGCCAGTCTAAATCTGCCCTCCTTCAGTTTGAAACTCTTGCCCCTTGTGCTGTCACTGCAGGCCTTGATAAAAAGCCTCTCCCCATCTTTCTTGTAAGCCCCCTTTATATACTGGAAGGCTGCAAACTGAAAGGTCTGTTAACGTTTCTGCTGAGATGATATTACTTCAACAGGTAATACCTGTTTCCCGGTAACAATTTGTTCTATGTATGCTCTACACAAAAATCATAGACGACCTTGGTATACCTAAAGGTAAGCCTAAGCCTGATTTCTTGCCTGGACAAATAGTGCTTATCGTATTTTGGGCAAACCGAGTTTTACCTTGTGTTAGTGAAGCCTGCTCTTCTCTTGATCAGTCCGCTTGACAGCTAAGTGGCTAATAGTCTACATTTGCTACCTGTGTTTTCTAAATGTCAGCTCTTGCTTATGATGTTCATGTCTTTATTGAACAGGTTCTCCACGTTCAGGTAGATCAACAGCCTCACCATGTGCGGTATCTGGGCCCTGTTTGGGAGTGATGAATGCCTTTCTGTCCAGTGTCTAAGTGCCATGAAGATAGCACACAGAGGTCCTGATGCGTTTCGTTTTGAGAACGTCAATGGATTCACCAACTGTTGTTTTGGTTTCCACCGCCTTGCCGTAGTTGATCAGTTATATGGCATGCAGCCTATCCGGGTGAAGAAATTCCCATATCTGTGGCTGTGTTACAATGGAGAAATCTACAATTTCAAACAAGTAAGTGTCGTATGGATCATATGGATTCTTGTTTGTTTGTTTGTTTTTCATTTCAAAACTGTGGATATTCAGAAAATGTTTAAAACATGCTGGACTGGGATGTCAGAAGAATTTTTAAAAGTTATCAAATGGCTCGTATTTGAAAGTAAGTAAGTAAATTATCTCAATGAGATTGAATCTGTGGTGGCTTAGTAATATACTTAGTCCTTAATACTGAAAAATCTCTTTTTAATTGACAAGAAGAGCAATAAGTATTTGTGTGTTCAGGTTTGATCAGTTTGAAATAAAGACACATTCTTTGTTATCTCTTGGGGAAGGAATTCCAAGCCTCTTTCTCCCCTTCTTCCATCTTTTTAACGCAAATGCTTTTAGACTGCCTTGCTCTTCAGTTATTTCAGTTCTCCAAGCTGTCGGTTATTGCATTTTTATTTCTGCATATTAATCTAGATAGGATGTGTCACTTATAATACATTATATGTGTAGCATGTATGCTTGTGTATTTACGTAGGAGCAACAAACACTAGGGAGATGTTTCCACTGGGCCACCAAAGACCTTAGGTGTCTGCAACTTAAGGCAGGTGCTTTGTTGGGTTTTTGAGAGCCACCTAGGCAAGACTCTTGGGCACAAAACAAGCAATAACTCTGTACTTATTTCCTAAAGTGTCTGAATATCCCTGATGGTTATGCTACTGCTGCTGAACATTATCTGTGTGCCTCAGTCCTTGTGCTGAGATGTCCATGCTGCCTGTGTTACTTGTAAAAGGAAGTGATGCAGATCATCCAAATTGGGCTTATAAAGCAGCTTACAATTTTGACTGTTTCTGAATCATGCTGAAACTGAATGCTTAAAATGAATCATAAACTGAATGTGTTAGTATCAGAATCGCATGAATAATCTGAGATGTCTTAGTACCTCTAACACCATGTTTTTGAAGTCAGAGTTGGGCTGCTGTCCCTGATATCAGTGACATCAATAACGTCACTGGGGATTTGACTGAACAGGCAGGAAATATGTTTTGTTTTGTTTTCCCCAATTTTTAGGCATCTGCCCATTTGAAACATGAAAAACACTTTGCCCTGCAGTCCATGTGAAATGCATTCTACCAACAGTCTGCAATACTTGCTGTGTTTTGCATTGTGGTTTTTCTGCTGTTGAAGGCAGTAAGAATTACTCTCAGTCATGCTACACACACGATCCTAAGGGGAATTTAATTATGCAAAGTTTGCATTGCCATCAGCAGGAATTTGTTCAATTGTTCTCACTAAATTATGTACATTCTTTATATAGACACTTTTATTTCAGGTTTGTGGCTGAAACCTGCCTTGGAGAGGATCATTGGTGCAACAGGCATCTTGTTTAGGGCAATGACTTAGTTATTTTAATATTGACTCAATTTGATCCAAGACTTTGCCCCATGAATAACAATTAAAACCAAAGAACTTGTGTTAAAACACTAAGGCATTGGTTTTGTGGGTTTTCTTGGCTTTTTAGTGTCTTACTGAAACACCCTCTTTCCCCCTGTCTGGTAGATACTGAAAGGATTTTAAGAGTAGGACCGCAGGAACGTTAAGAATATTTGGTCTGACATAAATCCGACAGTTAATTTCTTCCTTCCCCGCTCCATCTGCAGAGGCAGAGTGAAAATCTTAGTTTGAGCAATGGGGGAAGATTATGCAGAAGGAAATACTCTGTGCATAAAAAGAACACTGAGGAGTTGCAGTGACTGCACAAGTAAACCAAAGTTTATTTCTGAAGTATTTTACTCTGCAGAGATGTTACCAGTATCTGTGTTTTGGGACACGGGGAGGTTATGTAAATGTCATTATTACCCGGTAAGAAAGTGGCACAGAGTGATTTGAGACTACAATAAACGATGGTGTTGCTTCTGGTCCTGTTTTGAGTTGTTTTTTTGGAAGCAGTGGTTGCTTACTTCTGCCATTCGTCTGTGGGAGATGAGGAGGCTTGTGCTTCTGAAGACCAGGTTCATGTGTTTGAAGTTTGACATCCTCATACATAAATGTATCCCTGAAAACTTGCCGTAATGCAAATTGCTTGAGACTGCGGAGTCAATCTACATTGTCTGAGAGATGATCCTGGCTAATATTCTGAATGCAAAAGTATAGTTTCCTTCTTTGGAGGAAATGTTTATATAACTTTTGAACTGTAATTTAAAAAAAACCCCATACTTTTTTTATTGAACACTTACATGAACTGCGTTTTTCCAATCAATAAGCAGTCAATATTTGCAAATGCTTATTCATGTTTTTCTTATATTTTTTCTTAGCTGCAGAAGCAGTTTGGATTTGAGTATCAAACTCTAGTGGATGGTGAGGTTATCCTTCATCTTTACAACAGAGGAGGAATAGAACAAACAGCATCCATGCTAGATGGTGTATTTGCTTTCATCCTTCTGGACACTGCGAACAGAAAAGTTTTTCTGGCGAGAGATACTTACGGAGTCAGACCACTGTTTAAGGTGCTGACTGATGATGGATTTTTGGGTGTCTGTTCTGAGGCAAAAGGTAAAACCAGTTGTGTTTAGTGCCTAAATAATCTTAGGTATTGCTGTTGGAGACAAACTTCTTTGTCAGGCTTTTCCTCTAAGTGTGAAGAGAAAGTGAACTGTAAGTTCAGTAATAAATGAACTATATTTGGTAGTGTAATAACTACACATCATGAAAGCAAAAACCACAGTCAGTAAACCTCTAAGATGTTTAATTGTCCTTAATATCTCTAAAATAACTTGCTTATTTGATTTTATAATTCTTTCTGTTCTGGAATCATAGCAGTACTGAGCCCAAGATGTTTTATGTTACCTGTAAGTTAACATAAGAGTTAGGCTAGATTTATGCTATGATAAATTAATTAGAATTTGTTTCTGGTGTTCTATGTTGAACTGGGAAATAATGCCACAAGAACTGCTAATCTGTAAAAGCCAAGAATTTTAAAACCCTACTGAAATTTCCTGCAGCATTAGGTAATTTTCTAGTGACATTTTATTTTATGGCGATTTTTTTCCTTTGAGATGACACATCCACTACTTTTTTTTTTTAGTAGTTACCTCTGCTCTTGACACTTGCATAAACAAATCCAAACAGTGCCAAAAGGGAGTTTATTGCCTAAATTGCACTGTGGCTAAAGTTGACTTTCATGATTACTTGTGTCTGTCCTATTTACTGTATATCAATTTTATTATCAAACTTATTATTATCAAAAAGTAGGTTGACTCCTCTAATAGTAGTACTAAGTACTAGTGCTAAGAGCTGTACCGTACCATCTCTGCTTCTTGGGAAGGAAGAAGGGAAGTGAATATAGGGCTATGTCCTATAACCCTCACAGCGAATTACTGGTCCCTCTCTAACAACAATTCAGTATCTTTAGTGGAGTTCCTCAAGGGGCATCCAGGTGACCAGCAGGTTCAAACATCCTCTTTCACAAGAGGAATGGAAATGAGATTTGGCTACAAGTCTTGTTCTTGGCATTCATTAGCAGTGATGTAGGTAAGTCTGGAACCAACGGGTTATGAAATCACTAAATCAATGCCAATTAAGCAACACTTCAGTGATGTAGTTTTATTACAAACCGCTTATTAGCTTGACTATGCTTAATTTTAAACACAAAATCAGTTGTTAACTGTCATTTGAATTCTCACAAGCATGTTACACCTTGACCTGGACATCATGCAGTCAGTTAGAAAAGTGCTCATCTTAATGCTCACAGGAATAAATTGCTACTTACCAATTAGTAAAACTTGCTGGCTTCCATTCTCTGCTATCTGCCTCAGCTTGAGATGGCTCACATCTGTGTGTGCAACTTGCCAGAAGCAGAATCGTGCTTCGGCCAGAGCAGACTCAGGCTCAAAATTATATTTCTTTTTAATACAGACTTAGGATCTGCAGAAAATATTTGTATATAGTTTTAGTACAGAGACTGTTGAGTGAGATATAATTTAACCATCCTAGGTTAAAAAATACTACTTTTTTCCTGTTTTATCTGTAGGACTTATCAACTTAAAGCATTCAACTTCCTTATGTCCTAAAGTGGAACCGTTTCTCCCGGGTCATTATGAAGTGTTGGATTTAAAGCCCTCTGGCAAGGTCGTGTCAGTGGAATTAGTAAAATTTCATAGCTATAAAGATGAACCACTCCATGCTGCATGTGATACAGTGGAAACTCTGCCTTCAGGTAGTACAGCAAAGCATTTTCTACTTACTGGATTAAAAAGGGGAAAAATACAATCTTTGAATATTAAATTTGCATGGATTTGTTTAAAGAAGTGCCATTAAAAAAAAGCGTGGATGAACTTTTATAATGTAGGAACTTGAGAATTGTTTGTGTAGGCAGTCATGCACAAAGATATTTGAACTTGCATGCCTTCATTTTCAAAGGAAATTCAGACAAATATCTTCGTTTTCCTAATCGCACAATCCATCAAAGTCTAAGTAACACTTCTTGGGTTTTGGGGGTTTTTTTTTCTTCTTCTTTTCTGGACAGGTATTGATCTTGAAACCGTGAAAAGCAACATCCGTATTCTGTTTGAAAATGCTGTTAGAAAGCGTTTGATGGCTCACAGAAGAATTGGTTGTCTTTTGTCAGGTAAGTATCAAGAATCATAGTTCTTGTGTCTTCTCTCCTGTTTCACCCGTTTCACTTCTGCCAGTTAGAGGAAAGTATGTTGGCTGTTCTGCTGTGATGTACCCGAAGTGATCTGAATCTTCGTTTTTTTGTTACAGAGAACTTGTTAGTTTCTGACAAGTTTTCAAGTTTACTAGTATCTTGAATGTCTTACACTTTTAAAGTTTACTCTGGGATGGGATGTTGGCTTGACGAGACACTGATCATTTTTAAATAAGACGAAAGAGATACAGTTCTCATTTTGAAAAATTACCCAATATACTCTTAAACATAAAAGATTTATGCTTAGGTTGGTGTCTTAAAAAAAAAATGTGATTCTTATGTTCGCTGTGCACTGAGTGAACATAGAAAAAGGCCTTGGCATGTTCAGCTAGCAGGAGGAACTGGAGTTCATTCTTAGCACCTTCTTTGCTTTAGCCTCCATCCCAGAATGCCCTCGATTTACCAAATTACAGGGGAGCATCTGGACCAAAATTACTTGCTACATTCTTTTTTTCAGGTGAGGTAACAGCTTGTGGTGCAGGAAGTTGTTCACCAAATTGGCTGATCAGTGTTGTGATCTGGTGGTTACCAGATCAGTGTGACAGAGGTGCTTTACAGAAGTAAGGGTTTGTAGCCATGGGACTGACATCTTATTTACTGTGGTTTTCTAGCACTTTGTACTTGTGGTTAGCATTGTGATACGCTGTTCATGCATGCATTGAACATCAGTAATTGCACTCATCTATCATGAATCCTATTAAATGTGTGTTAGAATGAGATAGAACTGACTAGGAGATACTGTTGGACCGTTTCCTAACTGTCACAGCATGAAAAGTAGGAGGGAGGTAAATTAAACAGGGAGATATGCAGAGCTGGAAGAGTGGGACGATCCCAGCCCCAGTAAAAAGCCTGTTCAACCCCCAAATTTCAGATACCAAATTAGAAGGCAGTCAGTAGCTTCTCAGATGCATATGCAGAATGTATTAGAAGCAAAATTAAGTGCCCATGATGGTATAATACCAGAGTATCTTAGTGCTTCACTATTTTGAGTATGTTCGGAGCATCACTGTTGGAGAAGTGGTTTTGTTTCCAGTCATGGAGGGAGTTCTGCAACTTCACAGTGGAAACTCCGGTTTTGATTTCCCTGATTTACTCATCCTAAGCACTCAGTTTGATTCCTGTGCTCTCCTTTTCTCAGACTCTGCATGTGATTTCTACAGAAGGAGTTGGTTTTTTTTTTTTTACAGCGTAGCATGCCCACAAAGGGGGATTGGAGTGGGAATGGATGCTAATGCACTCAACTGAAAAACCACATGCAGACTGTAGGAAACAGAGAGGAGGATTTTGCCTCATGCTTGTCAGAACTGCAGGCTGGTGTGGGACAATAGGTACTGTGTTTTGCTCAGTACTTCAAAGAGGAGCAGCGAGTAGAACTAGTCAAGGATTAGCAGAACTAGCTCATGAGAATAAGAAGGTGGAGGCTTAGAGTACATCTAGGCACCTTGGTTTTATTGTCTCTTGGTTTTATTTTTTTGTTTGTTTTTTAAACTGTTCAAATCCTTCCACTGTCCTCGTCTGAGAAAGAAGGAAGAATGTCAGTAGTGAACCTTTTTACTTTGAAGGGATGTTTAAAGAAATAGTTCTACTCAAAATGTGTCAAACACACTTTTGAAAAATGATTGGGGAAGAGTGGAATCCTTACACTAAACATTCTCTTCTTTTACTTATTCAGGCAGCAAACAAAAAAAAATTACATAGTTCTGTCAGTAGTGTATCAAGTGTGTTGCTAAGAAGAGGACAGAGAGCAGTTTTGAAATGGAAAATAAATCCCATGATAGCAGAATTGAGAAGAGGCATGTTCTGTAGTGGTACAGTGTTTTCAGAATACTTTCTGCATATCTTAAAGAAGGATTTCTGCTGATGCTTCTGACACAAAAAGTTCTAATAACTGCTACTGAAGATGTTCCAAGTTGCCTGATTCTCTTGTTAAGCAGAGGCTTATGTGCGCTTATAAATGTGCACTTGTACAAGGTGGATTCACATGGCTTGAAATCGAAGCCGACTCATGAGATTCTGCTGTCTAGATTCAGTGTCCTTAAAGGGAAACAAAAATCCAATGAAACACCTAATAAAATCATTTATTTTGTTGGCAGGGGGCTTAGATTCCAGCTTGGTTGCAGCTGTTCTTCTGAAACTGATGAAAGAAGTCAACATCAGTTACCCATTACAAACCTTTGCTATTGGAATGGAAAACAGTCCCGACTTACTGGCTGCCAGAAAGGTATAGTAAGTGTTTCTTTCAGTTTGTTCTAAGCTGCTGAATGTTAAACAGTGTATATTAATTGTGCTAACTTCATGGTATGGTATTAATGGTAATACTGAATATTCATGTATTGCTATGATGTAAATCAGTTTGCAGTAAATAATTGAGTACAACATTTGCTGTTTAGTCAAATCTTATTAAAGATAGTTGAGCGTTACCTGTTGCATTTGGAAGACTTTGATGACAGACTCTCATTGCATTTTTACCAAAGGGACAGTACTTCAGAGTTGTCTCAATTCTGCCTCTGGGTTTTAGGGTGAATCTCCATGCTATGGTTCCTATGCGAAGACATTGGCTTGTATGTTAAATATAAGTTAATTGTCATGGATTAAGAGCCTTGTGCAAGCTGTTTGGCATCTGGGGTACGCTTTATGTATCCAGGCTGTCATGACTTTTGAGCTCCTTTTTCTCTTCAGGGCAAATATTCAGAGTACTTAGAGCCTCTACAGATTGTGTTACGCTTTGGGCAAGCAGCTGGATGGTCTGTTGTAATCATGATTGAACATTGTGATTGGGGAGACTGTTTGCTCTGGTGAATGTACCACTGCAAGTCAGAGAGGCTGCTACAGTTCCGTCTTTTCTTGGCCTAATGTAGTATAATTCTCACTGTGGCAGAAGAGAGCTGGTGCTTTCACTCATTGTGTGTGTTTTAAACACAACGTATGTTTAAAAAAAAGTTTTAATTGAAAAGCAATACATTATTGTGACCTTTTATAAACAGGTGGCAGCACATATAGGCAGTGAACACCATGAAGTAATATTTAATTCTGAAGAGGGAATTCAGGCAATAGAGGAGGTTATCTTCTCATTGGAAACCTATGACATAACAACAGTAAGAGCTTCAGTTGGTAAGAATTTTTTAGTAGCAATCTTTGCTTTATATCGCCTGAGTACAATTTTATGCAAAATCATGTAGTCGTCTACTAGATCCTTTAGCTGTCACAGATCCTGGGAACCGTGATTGCCAGGTTCTGCTCCCTGGTGTTCCCACACTGAGGCAAAAACAGTTATTTGTTTCAAAGTCACTGACTACAAAAAAATTGTCAGTAGCCATTACTGAAGCATTGGGATCAAAAACAAAAGTTTGGTGAAGAAGAAATGTTACATCTGCAGGTCTAGGTTTTCTGCTCTGATAAGTATGAGCCATGGAGGAAGGGGGAAAGTTTACAGGTTATCTGAGGCACTGAATGTTATGACAGCAAAACAATTATGATTACCCTATTCCTTGCATAATTTTGATACTGAAGCAAAGTATTTCTTGTCACCCTCTAGTAACAGATGTGAACTCAAGACAGGTAGACTTCTTATAACGTATGTTTGATTCTCAGTAATGAAGGAAGTCGCCAGCAGCTTCTTGCAAAAGGTTGCCAACCTGATAAGAATGAAAACCTCTAATCAAATGTGACCACCTGTGTAATACCAGCTATGACATTTTACCCAGTTAATGTTATGTCAGCCTAAAACATTGTTAAAAAAAAGTGAATAAGCCAAATAGGCAAAAGCATAGTTTTCAAAAACCAGTTCCCTGAGTGGAATTTGGTACATGAAGATAGGACTTTGCAATTGAAATATTGAAAACGTTTCTTAAAAAAATAAAGCCAACTTTTCATCTGTCATCTTTCTTTGTGGTTGCTGCTTAGTATGAGAAATAGTAAACTAGATCCTTTTCATTAGCTCTCTACTATTTTTGTTATAAAAGCATATTGTTTGGAAAAATGTAATGAGAAGGTGGCATAATTCTGATTAATAAATAATTCTTTTTAAAAAAATTGAAAAAAGGGGCTTCATCCAGTTCAACTCGTAGTGGCAGAGAGTCAAACAGCAACTTTTGCTGGTAGTATTGTTTTCCAAAGCTAGAAGGTTTATTCAGGACTGTGCTGGAATTAATCATGTGCTTAATTTCGAACTGAGTCAAAGCAACTCCTGTATATGTTCCCACGGGAATCCTCCAGCATTCTCAGGATCACAGACACACACATCTTTCTTATATTTTGAGGGCTAAGTATAAGTACACGGTTTAGATGTATTTGCAGCACTTAGTTTGTTTGGCTGTTGATGGCTTTGAATAACAATGAGAGGTTATTTTAGTGTATTGCAGTTGTTTGCTACAGAAGAAGGTAGCGTAGGAGAGAAACTTCTATAATGCTAAATTTAAAAGTGTACTAGCTGTATATGTCATCATACATGTAGCTGTATTTTAATAACTTTATACTTTTTTTAAGGTATGTATCTTGTCTCCAAATACATACGTAAGAAAACGGACAGTGTGGTCATTTTTTCAGGAGAAGGATCAGATGAGCTGACACAAGGATATATATATTTCCATAAGGTAAATATATTCACTATACAGAAAGCCCTTGAGCTGCTTGTTCTCCCCTTCAGCAGAAAGTCTCTACTGAGATTTCAGGGTGTGAAGTTTGAGAGTTGTCACAGCTGTGGCATTTGACATTGCTGAGAATTTCTCCTGAAGTGGCATAAAATCCAAGGGATTCAATTAAGTAACTTGAAAAAACCCTTTTTTTAAACTTCAAAATTACCGAGACTGTTATTTCTTGTATTGGTCTTTGCTAGTTCTGAGACCACTCAGTGATCACTACAACTCAAACACCAGACAGCAAGTAATGGTTCCCTCAGTGCAGCTGTGTTATGTCTGTGTGCTATATGCATGTGTCTGGTTACAGGCACCGTCTCCCGAAGAAGCTGCAGAAGAGAGCGAGAGGCTTCTGAAGGAGCTATACCTGTTTGATGTACTTCGTGCGGACAGAACTACTGCAGCACACGGGTAAAATATAGTCTCTTGAATGCTGAGAACTTGGGTGATTTAGAAGATATTCAAGTGGTGTTCCCCTGGTCCCAGTATTGAGGCCAGTTCTTTTTAATGTCTTTATCGTTGGTCTGGATGAAGGGGTCAAGTGCACCCTCAGTAAGTTTGCAGATGACATCAGTTTGGGTGGGAGTGTTGATCTCCTTGTGGGTAGGAAGGCTCTACAGAGGGATCTGGACAGGTTGGATCAATGGGCCAAGGCCAATGGTATGAGTTTCAACAAGGCTCAGTGCTGGGTCCTGCAGCTGGATCACAACAACCCCATGCAATGCGACAGGCTTGGGGAAGAGTGGCTGGCGAGGTGCCAGACAGAAAAGGACCTGGGGCTGTTGGTCGACAGCGAGGTGAATATGAGCTGTCAGTGTGCCCAGGTGGCCAAGAAGGCCAACAGCATCCTGGCTTGTATCAGAAATAGTGTGGCCAGCAGGACTAGGGAAGTGATCGTCCCCCTGTACTCGGCACTGGTGAGGCCGCACCTCAAATACTGTGTTCAGTTTTGGGCCCCTCGCTACAAGAAAGACATTAAGGTGCTGGAGTGTGTCCAGAGAAGGGCAACAAAGCTGTTGAAGGGTCTGGAGCACAAGTCTTACGAGGAGCGGTTGAGGGAACTGGGGATGCTTAGCTTGGAGAAAAGGAGGCTGAGGGGAGACCTTACTGTTCTCTACAGCTGCCTGAAAGGAGGTTGTAGTAAGGTGGGTGCCGGTCTCTTCTCCCAAGTAACAAGTGATAGGACAAGAGGAAATGGCCTCCGGTTGTGCCAGGGGAGGTTTAGATTGGATATTAGGAAGAATTTCTTCACCCGAAGGGTTGTCAAGCATTGGAATGGGCTGCCCAGGGGAGTGGTGGAGTCACCACCCCTGGAGGTATTTAAGAGATGTGTAGATGTGGTGCTCAGGGACATGGTTTAGTGGTGGACTTGGCAGTGCTAGGTTTACAGTTGGACTTAATGATCTTAAGGTCTTTTCCAACCTAAATGATTCTATGATTTTAAAATTGAACTTGTAGCCTGAGGGAATTTGGGCAATAGCAAACCACACTGCAAAATTTAATTCAGTCTTCTGTGACTGTAGAGCCCGCTGATGCAGGAATTATCTTTTGTCTGGGATTGTACTGGTCTTTATAGAAACAGTGAATTAGAAATAAAAATACGCAGAGCTAAGGAAGGAAGGCAAAGTCGTATTTGAGTTTGTTTTTTTTGAGATTTAGACAAAGGGGAATCTTGAATCTGATTATCAACTTGCATATGAAGAATTATGAAACAGACTGAAAAAGTATGTGCATTGACTTGAGTAGCTGGCTGTAATAAAATGACGTTAGGGTAGCGTCTGTGTGACTTATACCTTAAAGAATCACCAGTTGTACGCTGCAGAAAATTGCATTATTTTACTAAAGAAATACATGAATTAAAAGGAGAATATTGTTGGGAAACTGGCTATAGATGAGAAAAAGATCGTACCTTACCGATCAGGAAACTTGCGCTGTATATTGATCCTGCCACAAAATTGCTTTCCTAGGTTTTATAACCTTGTTGTGTTTCTCTTTCCCATATAAAAGATGGATAGGATGCAGGAAACTTGCCGTTTGCCTCATAATTTGTTTTGTGCTGAGAAGTTTGGCCACATATTCAGAGCTGTTTAATATCACACTCTGGCCACTTGTGTTTGGAGAGTTGCCATTTCTAGGATCAACTTCACAGCACTGCTGTGAAGAAAGAACTCTTCTATTAATAACTTAAAACTGAGTTTAATGTGTTCAGATTATGGAGAAAAGGAAGAGGAATTAAAATGGAGAGGAAATGAGGGATAAAGGATGAAAGTACCTTTATCAGTTAGAAAAAAATAACTAGGGAACTTGCAAATCTTGTCAGTATATGTGGAAACTGAGCCTTGGTACTTGAGTGCCAAATGATAATGCTTTTTTTTTTTTAGTAGGGTGGGTATTACCTGAAGTAGTTGAAGCTTTTTATCAGAGGGGAAGCTACAGAGACAATGAAATTACTAGAATGCATTGTAACATCTCCATTTGACCTTGAATCTGGGCAGCATAATGTCTCTTGAGGAAACACACTGAGGGGTTCTTCATACTGAAGACACCATTACTGTGGTTTATTTTGTTGCCTTTAGTGTCCTTAGAAGCCATGGTATGCATAAGAGACTGTAAACAGGAAGACTTTGTGTGTATATATCTGCCACTGATATAGGAGAGAACTTGTGCAAATGCTGCAGAATCAGTAGTCAATAGCTTAATGGTGTCCATGCAGGCTCCTTTTTGTTGTTTCTTGAAAACACAATGTGGATTTCAGAAATGACAGCAGAAATCCGTGCTTGCTTGTATGATATCTTTACAACTGCTGATGCAAATCCCAATGAGCAACTTGGTAGTTCTCTGGGGGCAACAGGATTGGGTTTTTTGATGTGTTTTTGCTTATGTGAAACAGCAGTTGTTGCAAATTCTGCAGGACTGTAGTCTTCAAATTCATTGTGCTAGAAGCAGTCCAGCAGATGGCATCATAAATCAAGATCTTTATTTGATCTGTGCAGACCATATACTTAACTTTCAAAATTGATTAAATGCAGATAGTAATGAACATGCAAGTGAAATTTCTTCTAAGTAAAAGCAGAAAACTGTGTTTATGTGAAAGACAGGGAAAGCTTAACTGTTATGGAATTTGTAAGTAGATGACTTGTTGGATTAATTCAGTATCTTTTCTATTTATTTCCCCTGTTTAGTCTTGAACTGAGAGTCCCATTTTTGGATCATCGGTTTACTTCTTATTATTTATCTCTACCAGCAGAACTGCGAGTCCCAAAGGTATGTAAAACTAGTGTTGGACTGAGGTGTAAGCTTGCAAATTCACTGATACGCATTATAAGCATGACCAAATTGCTGAAATCAATGGTTAAGTCCTCTACCAACAGCGAAGCACGCTCTTAAATATTTTGCTGGATTGGTGGACTACTGGGAACCCTTTTCTGACCGGACCTTTGGAAAGGAAACCATTTCCTATGTGTTTAAAGCTAGATCTTTATCCTGCAGTTCCTGAGACTCATGACATTGTTTGTTGTTTTGCAAACAGAATGGAATTGAAAAATATCTTCTAAGACAGTCCTTTGAAGATTCCAACTTGCTTCCCAAAGAAATACTCTGGAGACCTAAAGAAGCTTTCAGTGATGGTATAGCAACAGTAAAGAAATCCTGGTTTTCTATTCTTCAGGACTATATTGATCAGCAGGTACACTACTACTTCTCCCCCACCCCCCGATTTAGGTGTATTAGATCTGACTGCCAAGGGGAGGCAGCTCACATGCTTATTTGGGAGAATAAATCTGTGTGTGACAGCAATTTGAGCTTCATGGTGGAGGAGCAAGATACACTTTAATCAGCGGTCTTCTAGCTATCTGAGTTTGTTAAAGGCATTTGAAATTGTAGATACAAAGAAATGCTAAAGCCTGACAGAAATGTCTGTAAGGAAATGAACATAATTTAAGTATCTGGATTGCAAATTAGATTGTGTGTCGGCAAACACAATTTCTCGGTTACACGCAAAGCAGCTGCTTCAGCTGAAGGCACTTGCATGAACTTGCTCTGCAGCTGAGTAACAACATAATGACTTTGTAATGTCCTTTCTTGTTCATGTCATTCGTTTTTTTCCAGCCATGCCTAGCTAAGCCCTTTTGCTTTTTAAAGCCTCTGCTTGCATTGGTAACCAATGAAGACTTACAGCCTTTTGGCCTTGGACAAAGGATAATCATCTCTGGTGTACAGAGGTAGTTTAATCATTGAGAGGAAAGAATAACACCCGATTTCCACCAGAGCTCTCTTCTGCAGAAATATATGTAGTCTGGCCTATGGATAGGTGCTTGTCTGTCCTACCAGCAACTGCTTGTTTCCCGTTTTCTCTCTCTTTATCCACAGACAAGAAAGTACTTGGGTCAGGCAACAGAGTTGTGCTACCTGTACTGAGCCTGCATTGGTGTAGTAAGGGCAAAGTTATTTCATGGCTGTGAGGAGTTAGACAGCATGTTGGCGGTGGAAGCTAGCTGCCTTAGAAATTGCCTCAACTGGTACAACTATTCATCCTTCTTTCCTTAGCCAACTTAACAACTGCAGGTGTCTTTGCCTCTGCATCTGAGGTCTTTTGTTGCTAAGGGCTTGGTTATACAAGCAGAGTCAACAGCTCTCTGTGAGCTGGAAAAAAACCCCAGGAAGCCACTTACATGGCAAAAAGACTGCTTTAAGTTATTCCAGTTGATTCACAGCAAAGAGAAGGGTAGAAAAGAAGTTTTCCTGAGCTTACTAACAAAGGTGATTGTAACCCAAAGAGAAATGGGCTTTCACATATAATGCAGAGGGAAAGATTAACAACACTAGAAATATAGTTATGTGTTCATAAAGATCAAGGGAGCCTATGACAAAAATTCCCCGATCAGAAACCTCCACCTCTAGAATAGACTTCTTTTCTTTTCAACCTCTGGGCATTCAGTGGTTGGTGAATCCTTGTATGTCTTTAACTTGCAGCAAATTGACTTGTAAAGGTTAAATGTGTTTGCAGCTTAGCTTGAATTTTGCTTATGTCTATAGGTTGATGACCTTCTGCTAGAAAAGGCAGCGGAGAAATACCCTTTCAATCCTCCTAAAACGAAAGAAAGTTATTACTACCGCCAGATATTTGAAAAGCACTACTCAGGACAAAGCAACTGGCTGCCCCACTACTGGATGCCAAGATGGGTTAAAGCTACAGATCCTTCTGCTCGCACGTTGAAACATTACAAGTCGGCTACCCAAGAATAGGCTGTTGAAATAATTCCCCAAATAGAAGTGCTGCAAGCAATTCGCATGCACTCTGCTTTAAAAAAACCAAACAAATTATGCAAACCTAAAGCTTAAATGGTCTTTAAGATGCATTTTGACAATGCTATTGAAAGTAAGAACTTTCTGTGGTTAGTATACTATTAAAAATTCACCCTGCTGTACCAAAACTTTGTAATTCATGGGAAAATACTTTGTGGGCAAGGAACTACCTTATTTGGCAGCTCCGTTTCGTCTGTAACCTTGATTGTATTAATTTGCCTTGCAGTAATTTAATATATTTCAGTGTGAGCTCTGTTCTGTCTTCTGACTTGAATAAGGCTAAGTGATGCAAACTGCTGCAAGCCCTCTGAGCAAAGGGGACTTTGACCCTAGCTGTTTAGTGATTTCTGTTCCTGGCTGTGGGATTTGGATAGTTTGTCTATATTATTCTATTCTGAATGTCTTTCTAAGCATTCCTGAGAATGTTGGTCTGATTTTCAAAAGGTATTTAAGATATTCATAGCTATGCAGAGATGCTTACTAGAGTTTATAATTGTGGTAGTGCTGGGTGTTACTTAATTAAATTAATGAGAATCTTTATTTGTTGCTGTAAAGCCACCAATTGGCTGTTTTGAATCTTGTAAATATACCAGCAGTCTAAAGATACTGTGACTGGTATCAAAGAGCAGAACAGACAAGAGAAACCAAGCTATGTCTTTGTTTCTAACTCAAACGTATTTGTTATTCTTGAAAATAGAGTCTTAACCAGGTGACCTGTATCAGTCTGATGGAAGTTGCATGACTAAGTATTTCAAGAAATTTTTCACTTACTGTGAGAGTTTTCCACCTGTGTGATGAAAAGTTAGACTGTGTTGCTGCTCAACTGCACGTGGCCAGCTGTGTGGTGAACCAACCCTGTTAACCATAGATTTTAGATAGGCAAAGCATCATTGAAGACAATGGGATGAGACACCTTGCTTGGAAAAATGGAAGAAAAGCTTCTTCAGAAACCACAAGAACTTCTAATACCCTACTGAAAAACAGATCACTTTTTACCCAGGACAACTTTTTATTAACTACTTAAGCATAGGGGCTGCTTTTTTAAAGGTAACTTAAACATAAGGGTGGTCAAAAATACGCGTATGTGCTGCAGATTGACTTGATTAGCATCGTGCTCTTTTTAAAGATAGAAGTCTAGTTTATTGTCCCTCTTGACTAGAAAACCAAAGCCAATTGTTATTTAAAAGATAAAATGTAAGCAATTCTGGTTTAAAATCTTCATAAAAATGATTGTCTGTTTATTACTCCCCTGGGTTTGAATCTCTATTCCAGAAACCTTAATGAAACCTCTCTGTGGTACCATGGAGCCCATGAACTGTCCAGCTGTGGCCGGTAGTAGCCATATTTTGACATAAACTTGCACATGCAGGTTATTTATGAATATATGATGAGTAAGGTGATATGTTCCTGCAGCTTTCTTTACTTAAGGGCCGTGTGCTTGTCTTTTTTGATTCTTTGAAGCAGTAGAGTATATTTTTGACTTGGGACAGGAGTATAGAGTATGTTGATTAGGTACTGATGTGTAAAGATAAAATTTACTACTTACTGTAGAAGTCCCAAGGCTGAGGTGGCAAGAAAATAGCATTTGCCTGGAGTAAAAACAGGCTCAACACATTTTGGGGTCATTACTTGAATGGACTCTGCTGCAACATTGTCAGGTATTGAAGGAAATCGACCTTAATTTATTTAATTCCTAATACACTGGGCATTTATGTGCTGAGACAAGATCCTAAACTGGTGATCCTAATTATTTTAGCTTTTTACAGAGGAAGAATACAGTGTTTGCTGCCTCATTGTTGTTAAAGGTATAAGTGCTAGGATTCTCAGGAGTGAAAACCTGTTCATTCCTTCTCCATGTATAGACCTGAATTCTACAGGCTTTTTGGCTTCTGTGACACTCTGTACTTTCTCTTTTATCTTCTTTTTTTCTTTCTTTTTTAAAGACAACAGCTACTCTGGATCATCTGCCAGCTGCAGACATGTTTGTAGTTTGTCACAGGAGGGAATGGAATGCAGGTCCAAGTGTGCAACACTGTCCTGCCCAGTTTTACTTTTAATCTTTCTTTCTTCCTGCTGTAGTTGCTTCCTTCTCTACGTTTCTTTTGGTTAAAATTAAGCTGGACNTTAAAGACAACAGCTACTCTGGATCATCTGCCAGCTTCAGACGTGTTTGTAGTTTGTCACAGGAGGGAATGGAATGCAGGTCCAAGTGTGCAACACTGTCCTGCCCAGTTTTACTTTTAATCTTTCTTTCTTCCTGCTGTAGTTGCTTCCTTCTCTACGTTTCTTTTGGTTAAAATTAAGCTGGACTGTTCTGACAGCTCGAGTAGGTTGGTTTGAGTAGTGTGTCAGAGATGGGGATGGGGAATTAAGTCAGTGGTCCACCTGAGATGGAGGAGATGGATAACCCCTTGGCTTGCAGGACTGCTGGGGGCTCGAGGAGAACCTGTAGGGTTCTTGCAAAGTGAATAAAATAGTGTGGTTTGGGTTTATTTTATTTGATTTTTTGCTTTGGATTGATTAAAATTATTAAAGTATGTTTTCACTGCAATCTCTTCCTCTTTTGAGGAAGGAGAAACAGTGTATCTTCCAAAGAACACCACAGTGGGGGACCTACCAGTTAATTCAGGTTGCTCGGTGACACCCATGCCCTTAATTTTTTTAATAAAGCCTACCTGCTATTTTAAGCTCCACTTAATTGGCTTTTGTGGAGCTTCTGTGTGCACACCCAAGTGTCCCTGACAGTGGCTGTCTAGAGAAGATCCCCAGTACAAACCAGCATGTAAGAGCCAGAGAACACTTGACAAGACTTTGGGGACCTTTGGTCCATCTGGCAGAGATTTCTATTTGGGATCATTTGAAATTATATAAAATGTTTGAAACTGTGTTTAAAAATCACAGTAAAATGTAAAAGCAGCCTATTTTACTTAAGAGAATAAGAAGAGTCTCTGTGGAGGACCTTTGGGAAATGTCATTTGATGAACGTTTATAAGGTGGTGCATATTTGTCTGTCTTCACCAAGAATAGAGAGAAGTCTCTGGAAAACTAGTTGTAGGAACTAAGTGTTTGCTTTGCTGTGAAAGCTAATTCCTCAATTAGAGTTACAATTTTATTGAGATTCAGATTTAACACCACTCAAGGTTGTTGGGTTTGTCCTTTCAGAACTGAGACAAATTACAGTAAATCGTGGTTAAAAGTAAAATGTCAAAAAATTATTCTGAGACTTGGGAGAGGTGGACTTACTTAGTCTTTTGTTCTGACACAGACCTAATGTCTGATTCTCATTACTAAGTAAGTGAGAGAAGTTGTCGAAGGAGGGTTTAATAAAAGGTGAGCCTGTGTTTGAGCTGGCCGTTGAACAGCGTCCCCAAAGGAGAGTGGGGCTGAAGTGCGGGAGAGGCTGCTTATTTCTTTAGGAAGGTAAGCTGTGTGTTTCTCAGCGATTTTTCCTAGCGATAGCCAAGCGCGTACATCACCTGCATGGCACCTGTCACGGTTCCTCATTTGGGAATTTCAGGGCCTATTGGTTTTTATTTACATATGAGATATTTACATATCTACATAGACATTGTAGTTGATGTAAGGGCTGCGATTAGAAAAGTTAGAAAGTTTTGAATGAGCCTGCCTCTGGGTGCAGGTAATGCACAAATTTTTTATTTGTTTTTCTTTAATTAATTTAAATTTAAATTAGTAAGTGTAATTTTTTATTTACAAAGCTTGAGGAAGGAGAGAAGGGATTGAGGAGGATGAAGCAGAGAGGTGGTTTATGTTGCCGTGGTATCTTGCATGGTGGTAGGGGTAGTAGCTAGGGGAGGTGGTACATAAACAGGGTTTGTGCGTGATGCTTTCCAAGATCTGTTCATGGTATTTCACCCACCCCTCTCTGTAGCGCCACTTTCCGTCTTTTAGTTGCCTGGAAACTCTTCCAATAAGAGCAAACTAGCTGGGCAGCTGTTTTTTCCTGTGCTGTATGTTCAGGTTTGGATCTTTCAAGTGTCGTATGAGTTACACCAAAAGACAGCAACAGCACCATAGAGTCTACCCGACCTTTGTATTTCTCCCATGCCAGTGGGTCTGGGCTGGGTCTGCTCTGCAGCCTCACGGCTTTGCCCCTTGTGCTGTGTCCGAGGAACCTAACAGGCAATCAACGTTTCCTCTGGCAGGCCAAAAAGAGTATGTCAAAGTTTGAATTTGGATCGAGAGGGGTGATTTTTTTTTTAATTCCATTTTTCTAGCCGGCAGATGGCAGCCGCTGTTAGCGTGTCCGCGCAAACTAGCTCTTCATCCCTGGGGCATGCTGCTCGCCATCCTGCTCTCCTTGTGCTCGTAGGCTGTGCCTTCACACACGCTTGTCGGTGGGATTTAAGCCTGAGCTTCGTGGAAGGGAATTTATAAGTACTGGATTAGAATGGAGGGAAAGCCCAGCAGAAAAGGAAAAAAAAAAAGTTGTTCAATTGCTCTTTCTCACAGGATGTTTTGCAGAGCTGCTTCTGCTGGCGCTGCAGGTGAGAGTTGAATGCATTAGTATTGAAGGTATTAAATATTCAATTTGAAAGTAGCTAAAAACTAGTTATGAAATTAAAAATTGGGAATGTGAATTAGATATAAAATGCCAGTCCTAGGAAAGACAGAATGTAATACCCAGCTGGGGAATGAAAAAATGTTAATTTTACCTGTGAAGCAGTTAGGGGTTATTTTTTTTCCTATTTTTGTCATGATTAACACGGATCATAGGATTTCAGGTAGTCATACAGAGAGAACACTATGAATCCTACTAGGGAGTTTTATAGATGTGCATCAGAAGGGCTTAGGGACATGCCTCTACTTGCTTTCTCAAAAGAGTAATTTTTTTTTTTTTTAAATACTTCCAAATTTATGTGTAAATGGCCAACCCAGTTGTTTTATGAGCTCTACGTGATGACGAACAGCTGCAGACCGTGTAAACCTGAGAATCGACACTCAAACTGTGTCAGGAAACATCTCCCAGCCACCGTTGGTGGTGTAATGGCAATGTATAGCTGGCTGGCTGATTTAACGAACACAGCCTGTCACCTGCTCCACGCTCGCTCTGGAGAGAGGTCTTGTGCCTTTTTTTCTTTTTGTGGTACAGAGTGCTTAACTGAGGACTTTTCACTAAGGAGACTATGGAGTAATTGGGTCCAAAATAGTCCTTTAGAAAATTATAATCCCAGGTACATAAAATTACTGGAACTGACCTCAGTTCCTACACCGTAGTCATCTTGCAGAAGCCAAGAGGAGAGCCAAAATGATCTGGTTGCAAAAGCAGCCTCCATTTCTGCTACTGTTGAGGACAGAAGTAGTTGTCTATATTAATAATAAACTGTATTACTTGATGTCTTTCACCACTGCTCTTGAAGACTGCTCTTAACACCTGGGGCAAAATGTATATTAATACAAATTACTTTTGATTAAAACCATTATTATTTTAGCACAAAAAGGAAGGGGGTGTAGAAAGGAATGTTCTCTTTTTAAATATTTAAATACTCATTATACCAAAGTGATACAAATTACTGGCTGACTGACAACTTGCTAATAATAGCTTAAAAATGCAAATAGAGCTATTATCCCAATTGACACTAATTGGAACTCCTTTGGCAGCCTGGCAGGGCAGGGCAGGAAGGTTTGATTGTTTCCTCGAGCTGAAATCAGGTTGGTAAGGAAACGTGCGGAAGATGCACCGTGGATAAACAGGTTGCCATCTGTGGACATCAGAATTCATCATGTTACACTTCAAGAACACGTTCTGAAGTGCTGCCTTCTGCCCACGTATCATTTTGGTGAGGTTGGCTGGTGCCCTGGGCTGGTCTCGCTCGTGCCTGCGTGGCACGGGCTCTGTCCGGGCTGAGTTGGCGCTGTGGGAATCCTGCAAACACTGGGCTCTCACAAAAGAGCTACCATCTCTTTTCTGAATTATTAGAAATTCACTGCCTTAAAATTCACTGAATTATAAAAATTTTCACTACTGGTAGCCAAAGAGTCTGCACTGCAGGGTGACTCTACGCATAGCAGCTGTCTGGGAGTTTTGAGCTTTATGGACCCTAAGTTGGTACAAATTTTTTGTGCAGGAGCTGGTGTAGGAGATGACTGAGGTGCCCGTCGGGAGTCCCTCGGCAGCATTCATGTTGCGTAGCAGAGAGGTCCATATGTCGGGTGTCATGGGTTACTTTCAAAACATGAGAGATGGCCTCCCAGGTTAAGGTGAGACAGCTGTTGTGACACACCTGCCATGCTTTCCTGGAAGTCAGGCTGTTATATCTCTGTTAGTTACTCTCTTGCTGAGATTTATGTTTTCTTAGCAACCAGGAGCTTTTGCTGTCTGTGGTTCTCCACCCTGGAGAATCCTTCCTGCCTTCTCTTCCACAGAAAAAGTGGCAATAATGCCAGGGTTAGGAATCGTACTGATGTCAAGGATACAGTGTGGGGCATCGTGTGTGCCTTCAAACTCCCTATCTAGACTCATGTATTCCTGAGCTGCGTCTGTCGTCATGTCATATGGCCTCTTCCCCATTGCTACCACCGCGCTCCAGTGTGGTGTATGAAGAAACCTGGTGTGACAGCCTGCTCTTTGCAAGAGGTGAGTTATTCATAGAAAAGATGCATTAACAACTGAAAGGTCATTAGGAAAGTGGATACATGTACGTCTACTGTGACACCGGCTCTGTTTCCTGAAATAACATGTTTTATGTCATATCATGAGGCACACTGAAATGCCACTCCCAGCACAGATCTTGAGCCATCTTTAGTTTTCTAAGAGGATAGCAAACTTGGGCTCGACGCTTCGCTCCAACGAAAACTTCCTTAGTGAGCAGGAGGAAAGCACTTAAGCCTCTCTACCCTCTCCAGTGCAGCCTGATTGCCATGAAAGTGAGTTGAGGAACGACCAGGAGGGTTCAGGCTTTCTTCATTCCTGGCGGCATGTGCTCTTCTTCGCACCCTCCAGAGCATGCAGTCCTGGAGGGTTGTGTCTGCCGCTCTCTGGTAAGGCTTCCTACTTTGGCTGCTTTTGTCCTGGCCAGTTTTTAGAGCAGATCTCCCAACTACTGATGAAATAATCCTGTCTTGGAGTTTTGAGTGGGAAGATGGCCTTTCTTCTCCTATGCAGGAAAAAAAGCATGGCATTTAGGGACAACGAGATGGGCTTCCCATCTCTCTTGAGTGTAACTCTGTATCTGACTACGTAAATTGAGCAAGCCCGTGCTTTGCTGTATGTCAGAAGGTGCTGTTCAGCATCTGTGTCCCTACTGAACGATGTTTGATGCCTGGTTGTGTCTGGGTGTCACCAAACTCTTCTGGCCGAGAGCAACATGCCACTGTGTCAGTGCCTGTGGGAACCCAGCCAGGGCTTCCAGCTCAGGATCTGGCTGGACCAGCGAAGTCAAGGGAAAAAACACTCCTGTAGTGATATTTAGGTGAGGGAGGGCTTGTAGGTCCCAGTTTTGGGGGAAGAGGAAGATGAAGGCTGGTTTAAGTATACGTTGGGAGTGTTCAGTTATGAAGTGAGTAACACGCGGGCAGAAGTCCAGATCCTGTTTGGGTAGATGTGAAGTGAGGGAGGGGATGGAGCATCCCTGTGCTTCCAGAAACCCGTAGCCTTGCACAGGCATGCCACTACTCGTGGTGGTATTTAGGCAAACTAATTCGGGATCCCCTCTGATAGGATGTAGCATCATCAAATAAATGGGGCCTTTCCAAAACTTGGGGTCGAGGACAACTTGTGAATCTCACTCCCTGCCCATGCCCCCTGCCCCTAGCTTTCATTTAAATACACATCCTTTATCTCCAAGGAGGTTTGGAAACAAACTTGCCTGTTTCTCTGAGCTATAAAAATGCAAACCAAAATCAGCTGCTCTACAGGCTGGGTAAATAGTAGAAAAGCATTTTGCAATATTTATCTGTATTCAGCCACCTCCCTTTAAGTGAGGCATCTTTTAAAAACAATCTGTAGAGTAGAGGACTGAGAAATGCCGTGATGTTCTTTGGAGGATTGAAAGTCTCAGCTCCGCTGAGCAGGTGACATGCCTAGGAGAAAAACAATGCCTCAGAGGGCTCTGGATGCAAACAGACCCCGTGTCTGGGGTGCCTTCGCTACTCCTCCAACACATCACTGTGTCAAGCAAATTTTTGCTTGAGAAGTCGAGCAGAGCTGAGGCTGAGATGCACGTTAGCAGACTGATGGCACAAGTCATCTCTGCTATGGGACCATGTGCTCCAGGGGGATGTGGCTCAGGAGGAGGCGAACGTTCGCAAGCCCAAAGTGCATTGGAAAGTAACGTAGAAAAGAAAAGTTATCTTGCTCTTGCCACTGATGGGATCTGACCTACCCATCCCACGCTCCGGTCTGCTCACACATCCCTCAAGAAGACACACTTTGCATACCCTGAGCTTGCAGTCCACATCCAGACTGCGGCTTATGCCTAAACTGAATTTAGTGTGGTTGGCATTGGTTGTCATATGAGCTGTGGGATGTGCCTCAGCTAGTAGCTGATGGGTAGACATACCTTTTATGTGGAACCTTCCTGTTCCTTTCCTCCTCCTTGCCAACACTTTTACAAAGCCCTTCTAGGGGCAGATCGTGAGCTGATGGAGACAAGACTCCCAGAACAGCTTACAGGGAGCTGCTGAAGTCTACCAGGGGAAAGCCCTTGCCCCACATTCGCACCATTTGGCTTTCCTATTGCCCTGTTAATTTCACAGAGACATTTTACAATAATAACATCAAGTTTGTGCAGACTGGAATGACAGAAAATAGCCTTCGTTTTTATTAGTCACTTTCTTAGCATCCCCGTGTGCTGGAGGTTGGGTGGGGGTACAGTGGCAGCTGAGTACTTAGCTCATGGTGCTCTGGATCTCAAGCACCTCTGGTGATGAAGTCTGATAGGACTTTTTCACGTCTCTCCTTATTCTGCAGCCCCAGGAAAATAAGTACAATACCTGAACTGGGGCAGAGAAACTTCTCTCTCATTGGAAGACAGAGAAGAGGAGAAGTCCTCTGGGATGCTCCCTCCCGGGGCATGGACCACCAAGCTGGGGGCAGCAAGGTAACTCTGAGACCTTTCAGACTTGAGCCTTTGTGAATGCCACGTTTGGCTATGCTTCTTGACTGTTGTTTTGGTTTTTTTTCTATATTCCGTTTCAGACCAGGCTAGTATTGTTTAAAGAATGTGTTGTATCTTTTTGACAAATCAAGCTAAAAGTTACCATAAAGAAATAGCTGGGTCAGCAGGGCACATGCTGTGGTTTTGTACTTATTTCAGAAGCACATAAGATCAATTCAGAGGAATTTCAACTACGCAGGGTGTCTCTCAGAATTTTATGTGCTTAATCTGGTAGAGAAATTCATTTATTTTTTCCGTAAGTGTGCTCAGGGTCTGAGGGCTCAAATTAGCCACATGCCGACGAGATCCAGACAAGTGTTTCTGTTGGTCAAGCTGTCCATTCTAGCACAGCGTTGCCAGACTTGTTCTGTGTCATGAAATTGTTGTCTAGAAAAATCATTTAATTCAAAGGAAAACTAAAGAACTTAGTTTTGGCATGATCTGCATAAAACATTTCTGTTTCATCTTTGGAAAGGCATCTGTCTTAAAATTATACCCAAGCCTAGTGAAATAAAAACAGAAGCAAGAAGTAGGTGCCTCGAATGCTTCATTGACACAGCTAAAAATGCTCCTTTTGGACCAGCCTAGTGACTGAAAATCAGTAATTTCTACTGTTCCACTCCCGTTTCTCAGTATCTGATCTCAGCGACTTCTGGTGGTGCTCAGGACCTCGAAGGGACTCAACACCCACAGAGCAGAAGCGCAGACAGGCCAGTCACGTACCAGGCAGGGTCTGTGTGGGGAGAAAGGACCTGATGTAAAAGTGAACTGATTAACTAGTTAATATTGATACATATTGTATTAGGTTGAATGCTGATGTTTACGGAATGCCTCGGGTTTGGAAGAAGGATGGAAGCTCAGCTACTTGGTGTGCAGCTTGGCAGAGTTTGTCTGTGCATGGGTACAGGAGCAAACATACATTTTTGCTTTTGAGACCTTGCCAAAAGCCAGCAAAAATCACTGCAAGATTCCCATTGCTTTTGTTATGCTTCAGGCAAGGTCCACAGGACAAAGTTTTCTCTTTTCAGGCTTAGCTGTGGTGGATTATGGTTAGGGTAGGAGCACCGTCTTCCAGTGATTTAAGGTTCTGTATAAAGACAGTAAGATACCCTGAGTAAGTTGAATCACATGTAACATTGCTCCGTATAGATAGAAACGACATAAAAAGTGCATGATGATCTAGAGGTCTCTTGGTCCTTGTGGAAGATGTTAGGCTACAGGAATTTTGTTCAGACATCTCAGCTTGATTTCTTTATTTTTAATGCGTACCTCTTTCTCTGTTAAGGAATTGACTGTTTTCAATATAGCTCAGGGTGATTAGAGTTTTGTTCAGATATTTTTGCTCTGGTGCAAAACACAGCTAAAACAGCTGGAGCTGTCGGACAGTTCTCCTGTCGTGTCTAAAATTAAGCATGGCTTACTGTCCCAGCTTGAAATAGAAAAGATAAATGCAGTGAGTAGCTCTCTATAGAAATGTAAGTGTCCTCTACACAAATGTTTTATTGAAATAGTCTATTATGGAAACTATTACTGTGGTGTAATTTTCTTAATCATCATGGCCAAGACTGACTTTTTATAATTTTGTTCATTTTTTTTTTCTTCATATCTACACTTTTTATGGAAATTTTTGCTCCATGAGATTGTGAAGAGGCATTTGCATTAATTTCCTATGCCTCTTCAGTTTTGTTACCATTCTTCTTCTCTTGGCCTGCGAATGACTGATTAGAGGCATTTATGAGATAATGAAAGAGTTGAAATATGCGAATATTTTTCAGCGATGACCTGGCTCCATCAAAGTTCCTAGCGGGGAATGAGAGGTGCCTACATTATTCGTGTGAATAAAAGTTGCCCTGGCACAGCCATATTTGCAGCCCTCCGACTCGCTGATAGTTCCTCGCTGGTAATTTTGCAGTGCCAAAGAATAGGTCACACGCACATCGAGTGTATAGTGGATGTGGGACGTGAAAAATGTCATGCAGGGTTAATACCTTCCCGTCGCTGCCTGTGCTTATCACATATTGGTTTTATTTCTGCGTGCACACGCGTGTTGAGGCCTGATGGTTGGAAAACCTTGTCATTTTGCACGGGAGCCATCGTGCTGCCTAGCCAGGTGCTGAAACGACGCAGCTGAGGTGATGCTTTCTGTCAAGGTCTACTGGAAAGCACTGCTCCTGCAGCTGGCCATCTGCACGGCAGAACGCCTCCTGTCAGCCTGGGACAAAACTTGCGGCTTCCTCTGTTGGCAAACATATTGCTTGAGTACAGACGCGCACGGTAAGCCTTCACCTCGGCCAGCTTGACAGAAAGAGCATGGAGCTGAGAGCGTTACGGTTTTGTAGAAAATTGGTGTTACACGGGGACATCAGCAGTTTTTAAGAACCGCATAAGAAATAGGTGGGTGGCACCCAGCGCAAGTTCAGGATGAATGTTTTTATCGTTAGGGTGCTGGTGACAGAATATCATTTACTTTCAGCCTTTAAAGTACTGGCTGATGTCTGCTAAATCCCGGGATTCGCAAAGCCGCGTCAGAGGGGACATCGGCTGCAGAGCAGCGAGGGGACTGGAAAAGGAACAGTTTTGTCCTCAGTCACTCCACGAGCCAGGGACGAGAAATTCTGCTGTGTTTCACCACGTAAAGGGGTGTCTTTGTGTGCAATGCTAACCTAAGAGTGGGGCAAGATAAAAAGATAAAAGATTTTTTTGTTTGTTTCAAACACAAAAAACCTGATAGGTAAATAGCAAATCTAATTTTATCTGAAGTGATAACATTATTCAGCAGGCAGAAATGGATGGCTCCATCCAGGATACTCTGTAAAGTGTGTCCCTTCGCTCAAGGCTTAACTTACTCTAAAACTCATGATTTTTTATGGACTTGTTTAATTGCTTCTATTTTAGATAAGTCTGAAGGAATCAATACCAAAAACCAAAGCGTAGGAAGTATCGGTCATGGTTTTCAATTGAGTTATCTTAAAACAGCTTAGCAACCACTCACGGGCATTTTTTGTTCCACTTATGACTTTGATCTCCTTTGCTCTTAGGAGACAAAAATAGAAAGATCCATGAGCGTTTTAGTAGAGCAGGGCTTTGAAAAATATTGAGCTTGAGAAATTTGCCGTGATCACCCTTAAATGCTGCAACAGCTGCCTGGATCAAATGCTTGAAGCACGTGTTTGGGGGCGTCATGATCATTACGTCTTTTGAGATGTGTTTAAAAGGTGCAGTGATACAAGAGGAATACAGCCCCAGTGCTGCTCTGAATCACTAAGCATAGTGTTTGTCTCTACAGTAGCTTCTGTCTCGGTTGTGGTTTTGTCAGTGAAATCTGGTGGAGAGCGAGTGGGCTACAGCCGCTGGACTGTGCTGGTGGTCCCCGCCTAAAAGTTTCCTTCAAGAAAGAACTTGTGTAACTCTTCAGAAAGTATTTCATGATATAATGTAACTCATTACACTCTTTTTAAAAAAATTGCTCTTTTTTTGCCTTTTTTGATAACCAAAGAGCCTGTGGCTTGATTGCTCTGGATCTCAGGTCACTGAAATACCACATTCAGATGAAGTCGCTGATCTCTAGTACAAACAGAAATAATGTCTCTCTCATTTTCTGGAGAGTATTCCTTAACAGCACCATGTGAAGTTAAAACAAAGAGTTAATAAAGATTAAAGAAACAATACTCGATGACAGTTCCTACACTCTTTTTCTATGTCAAAGAAGTGAAAACTCTTTCTTTACAATTCTAACAGTTGACCAAACAGTTGAAAGTTCAAAGCAAAAGTCCTCCCAAGAAGCATAGAGAAAATCTTTACAAACATCCTTTGTCATGAAGAAAGATTTTTCTTTTAACAGCTGTCACGTGAAATGTATTTTTCCTGAAGTTGGGGCCTCTCTTTGTGCGCTCAGATCGTATCCCTGTGACAAAAGGGAGTTCCTACCTGTCTTCAGATGTGCTCTTGGGCTTGGTGGACCAAACCAATATGGTGTGGGACTGTTGCAGCAACAGCATCTTATAGCTATGGTGATGAAGCAATTAACAGAATAGCAAGGTGGCAAGGAAAATCCCGAAGAGGTCATAGTGCCAACTCTCCCTTGGGTTTCCATGGTAAGGAGTATCTTCTGCAATGCAGAAATGATTCTACAGAATAAAGTTGCAGAGAAAGGGAGTAACTAGCACAAGGTGACACTTTTCCCTCTGGGAACAGCATTTTGATCGTTTTGAGAATCTGTGATAGAGTTCTAGTGTACAAACATACGGAGTGCTGACAATGTCAGGCACTTGTCTTTTTTTTTAAAGCCTATATTAAAACCATAAAGTTTTATAAAAGATTGTATCTGGAATTTCTCCTTTCCTTTTCCTTTCTGAATAATTTCAAAGTTTTCCTCTTAACCTATTGCCTGAAAACTTTGTTTCCTTTTTCGGCATAAAATGTGAAACTCTCATACAGTCCAGGCCACTGCGCCCGTGGAAAACATCAGCGGAAGTGTGGTGCGGCAGCTCTGCCCGGCCGTCTTTCTCAAGGAGTCCCTTGAACAAGTTTTTGGAAGAACTAACATTAAGAATTCGAAGACCTTTGTTTTGCTTGGCAAAGGAAAAAAAAAAAAAAAGAGGTTCTATCTTGACTGTGTGATTATAAAATCTAACAATATTAAATAAATGTCTTTGAAATGTACTAATAATATCGGATCAATACCAAACAAAGTCAGCTTGAGCCATAACACTTCCACTGACTCGTAATACGTAGTGGGCTCATCGATTTGTGTTTAGCACAAACACTTCCCCATCGGAGGCAAAGTAAATTAATAATTTTGGTATCTGGTATTTTTTTGTTTGGAAGTTTTACTTTTCTGCCCTGCAGCAAATTTCGCCCTTTTGTGGTTTTTTTTTTTTTCTTTGCTAATAGATGTAAGCTGTCTGAGCTGAAAACTGCCCCAGCCCAAATTCACTCTGCCATTGTAATGGTAAATGCTGGGTGAGATTTACTTTTCATATTCAGTGCAATAAATCATCTCCTCTGCAACGCAGGTAGCTGTATACTTTAGGTGCAGCAATACCAACAGCAACGGTAAAACAAATGTTTCCCTTGAAAACACTTGTAAAGATAAGTGAACAAACCCTTCTCAGACTCTCAGCTCTGAATAGAGGCAGGTACTTTAAAACTAAGCTGTTCGTGTGTTCAACACAGTTATAGTTATGGCTGACTCCGCAGAAAGAAAAGCAGTGTATAACTTCTGCTGATGCCGCTGGACGCATAGGATAGAGAGATGACCTGCTTCACTGCTAGAAATTCAGCTTCTCCTCCTCCTCCTTGGCAGTCGAAGGCTGCAGCTGGGAGAGATGGAGAAGGATGGAGAAGTGCTCACTTTAACAGAGCTGGAGAGTGCCTGGAGGACCATTCCTGCCTGCCGCAGGTACTGCCAAGTTACATCCTCTCTGTTGGGGCAGCTCACGCCCTGTAACTCTTCCAGTAACTGTGTGCACAGAAAAGGATAACGAGGAAAATATTTTGTGCAGTTCTACCTTCTTTCCCAGCTGATTTTCAGAAAACAAGGTCACTGAAACCAGCAGCCGGTGCGACACCAGGACCTATGCACAGAGCAGCGGGTCCCATGGCCCAGAGCTCCTGGAGCTGTAGGTGGGACCGTGCCATGGGCGATAGCAGGTCCCACAGCACTGCTGCAAAGGGCTGTCCCGCCACCTTGTCCCCACTCTACCATACTCATCCTGGTCCCCAGCTCTCCTCCTCTTGGTGGCAGACAGCATAGAGATGCACTGAAGCGGAATCAGTCCTGTTGGGCTGCCCCAGAGGTCTCGCTTTTTAAATAAATGCAGCATCTATATATCTGGGTATAGTCCCAGTGCCCTGTAATCCACCACAGGGTGTTATCTCAAAAATAATATTTTTAGAAAATGAAGCAGCATGCAGCATTATTTCTTCAGCTATGTGGCCTACTTCTGTAAAAATAAACTCAAGTGTGTGAGTACATTCTAAGAGCAATAAAAAACCCCAGCTAAGCATATATGCGAAATTTTTCATCAGCAAACAGTTAACTACAGGTATATGCAAAATGTGTCTTAAAATACCTCTTTCCTACCACACTGAAAACATCATTTCTCAGTTGTACCCATGATAAAACTTGAAAGACACCAATATAGCCTACTTTTCACACAGATATGCAGAAAATCTGTCACCATTGTTAGATTCCCTACCAACAGGATTTTACTTCAAGCTTTCGCTGTTAAATGCAGTCTTAATGTAGCCACACTGCATGTATATGTTCCTTCAGTAATTAACGTGTATCTTCTCTAAGCAAGATTTACTTCCAGAGGGTATTGCTTGAATTTTAATGCTTTGGTACACTGAATTACAATGTGCCTATTGTTTTCTGAGTATTATGACAGTGAAAATAAAAAGCATTTCTGTGGGCCAAAATTGAAGGTCTGTGATTAAAGGTGGTGTTCTGTTGCTCAGTTAGGTGTTTTCAATACAAACTAGCTCCCATAGAAAGCAATGATAAAAGTATATTGACATCTGTTGCTGTAGGTCTGTCTTAACTCTCTTACAGCTGGGCTTCTAAAATATCAATATCAGAAATGGTTTAGATGATAGAAAAAAAATAAAGCTTTGTGTTTTTTTTTTAAATTTTCAAAAATTTTTCCTCACATTTAACTTTATGCTTTATAGTTCTTCCTAAGTTTCATAGCACTTACATAGCACCTCTCGGAAGTGGCAGGTTGGGTACAGGGTGTCCGTCGCATTTCTAGCTCGTCCACGGCGGTTACCTCTGGCCAAGCCACCTCCCCTTGCCAGGCTTCCTCCCTCCAGGCTTCTGGGAGAGCGTGAAGCACCGTGACAGACGAAGAGTTTGGCTTTTTAACAATCCGTTCATGTCTCCTTTGTTCTGTGTAGCAAGTGGCGATATTGTTTAATTTAGAGCTGGATGGAGAAAGCAAGATGCGACGGTTGTTGCACGCACTCTGTGTGCCTCTCTAAAAAGGAGTTTCTGAGCTGATGAGTTGCTGGTTTATTCTGACAGAAACCAGATATCTATCAGGGATGGAGCAGTGATAATTTTTAATGAATATCATAATGAATTTCATATAGCCCAGATGCCCCTCCTGTTGACAAATGTTTCGGTTTCTGCTCTTTCAAAAACATTCAAAGAATAATACGAAGAGAGTCTGTTTGTCTTGCCTGAAAGATGTAGACAGGTTGTTAGCATGCTCGCTAAGAGAAAAAAAAAAAATTACCCCTCCCCCCCTACTCTTCCAGTAACGCTGGTTTTTGTACAGGAAATCTAGCCATTTTCGAGGTAGCATGAGGACACAGAGCTGTACCCGGAATCGCAGGCGGCTGCATCCTGACACGGTGCAACTCCAGGGAAGGAGGCGCTGTGTGTTCTCATCCCGGTGCTCTGGGAGACATTTGTTAATGCAGTCTGCGATACTACGGCTAAGGGAACTGTTCAGGCTCATCATTAAAAAATTTGTTCATTACGGGAGTTTGTGCTGGGACTTGCTCGGTATCTCTTTATGCTAAAGCAGTTATCTGAGCTGTAGTTTAAGAAGATAAGGGGACAAAGCCTGAGTTTAAATAATGGCTCTTTGTAGCTCTGAAGAAGCTGCTACTAGTGTACTCTGAATAAACAGCATTTTTAAGAATCATTTTAATAATTAAAAAAAAACCCTCAGTGTTACTCGGCTCTAGCTAATGATGGCTGAGGGCTGAGCTCCCTGCGAAGACCTCCATGCCCAGACATTTTCAGATTCTTCCTTTTCTTTCGGTGAGGACTACAGTAAAAAATACCAGCCTCCTGATGTGAATACAGCAAAGGACTCGGTCGTGGCAGCTGGGTGGGCAAGTGCTGCAGAGCCCAAGCTCCCCTGGAAAGGTGCGTGCAGGGAGCCGGACCCTGCTCCTAGCTCCCTGGTTCACGGCGGGGCTATGATGTACTCCGCGGCTCTGGCTCCCCAGGGTAAGTTTGGCTGCATCTGCGCAACGGGGGACCGGTCTCCATGCAACAGCAGAGAGATATGAAGGTGATGGATGGAGCCGATGATGGTCCTCTGGGTCACGCTTGGGCAAGGATGGCTGCTGTGAGCCTGACTTCAACACCCCCTGTCTGGGAGAAGAGGAGCACCTGTGTGTGCGAGGGAGACAGTGCCTACCAGAAGAGTAGCTGCTTGTCGTGATGCAGATGAATGATGTATTTCTGGAGGGAAAGAGAAGCAAAAAGGGAGCAGAGCATGTTGGAGGCGGACTGTAATGTCAAACTGCCTGAGGCACCTCCCCAGTGGTGACACCTACCAGCATTACCCCAGGCTTATTCTGTGCTGATTTCCTAGAAAGAGCTTTATTACTTTATTTAAAGCTTGCTTGCATTTTGCTGGCAGATGCCCTTGCTGCAGCATTATCGATTAACTTGTGCAGCCTGAGGGATGTCAGGCTGTTACCATCAAAAAAAGAGCCAAGCCTGTGTCATGCTCGTGGCTGGCTGCTGCAGAGACAGCAGGGGACTTAGTGAAAACCTCTCCAAAGCCTGCAGTAGAGCTGAAGGGCTGGCTTTGCCTGGCGATCCAAGGCACGAGTGGCCCAGGGCTGCAAGCAATGCTGTCCAACACATAAAAGCGTTTAGAAGCTGAAGGAGCCCCAAAAGGGAGATTAAAGACCACAGAAATAATTAAAAAGTCCCTTTGAAGTAATCAATAATTTATAGACTGTATAGCTTAATACTAAAGGCTGGAAAAAGATATAAGAATTACTGTTTGAATCTTGAGGACCCCAGGATGCCTCTGAGGATAAATGTCTGGGCTAGGAGGATGGCAGGAGTGAGGCCGCGGTAGGGATGAGCAGTGCTGGGCTGGATGCCTGCGGATGTGTGCGATTCGTGCACCTCCACGTCTGCCCTGGACCCGGCGGGCAGACACGGCCCCGCAGCCCTGACGCGGCACAGCTCGGCCAAGCCGTCTCCAGTGTTGAAATGTGAGGCCGAGCTGTCTCCAGTGTTGAAATGTGATGAGGGATTTATTGTATTGTCGGTAAAGTCAGTTGCAACATCTCACGCTGTGCCTTTCGGTGTGTGTTTGGTTTTTTCCTAGCTTGAAATGTGTGTCTGTACAAACATATAAATTAATGCCAATTTTAATCTTATTTTTCAAAACCTAAATTAGCACAAAGCTGACATTATTTTGCCATTAGAAATTAAAATCAGTTGTTTCAAGTGCCAAAATTAAACCACTCACCAGACAGCCACCTAACAGGAGAATATTTTGATGCCAGAGAGTCGGCGTTTTCCTTCCAAGGAAAATGGCGGTGGAGCAGTTGATATGCCTGAGGGAAAGGAAGCCATGCAGAGGGATCTTGACAGGCTTGAGGAGTGGGCCTGTGCAACATCATGAGGTTCAATGAGGCCAAGTGCAAGGTCCTGCACCTGGGTCGGGGCAACCCTCAGTATCAATACATGCTGGGGGATGAAGGGATTGAGAGCAGCTCTGTGGAGCACGACTTGGGGGTATGGGTGGATGAAAAGCTGGACATGAGCTGGCAACGTATGCTTGCAGCCCAGAAGGCCAACCGTATTCTGGGCTGCATCAAAAGAAGCGTGGTTGGCAGGTGGAGGGAGGGGATTTTGCCCTTCTACTCCACTCTGGTGAGACCCCACTGGAAGCACTGTGTTCAGCTCCAGGGTCCTCAGCACATGAAAGACATGGACCTGTTGGAGCAGGTCCAGAGGAGGGCCTCTGATCAGAGGGATGGAACACTTCTCCTATGAAGAAAGGCTGAGAGAGTTGGAGTCGTTCAGGCTGGAGAAGAGAAAGCTCTTGGCAGACCTTATGGGGGCCCTTCAATATATAAAAGGGGCTTAAAAGAAAGATGGAGACACATCTTCTACCAAGGCCTGTAGACACAGGATGAGTGGCAATGGTTTGGAACTGAATGAAGGGAGATTTTTTATGATGAGAGTGGTGAGACACTGGAACAGATTGCCCGGAGAAGCTGTGCATGCCCCATCCCTGGAAGCGGTCAAGGCCAGGTTGGATGGAGCTTTCAGCAGCCTGATCTCGTGAAAGATGCCCTTGCCCACGGGGGGCGTCTAGATCATCTTTAAAGATCCCTTCCAGCCCAAACCATTCTATGATTCTATGGTTTTACCAGAAAATTTAGTCCCAGCCTTTTGCTCAGTGCTGTTAACTAATGTCTGTGCTGTCCCCAAAACACTTAAAACCCACTCTATCTTGTTTGGCTTTCTCTGGATACAAATATGTTTGCAGAGATTGCTTCTGCAGGGAGGTTTGAGATGTGCAGGCTACAGGGAGCGAGCAGCAGGGCTTTGCTTTTCTTCTCTGTGTCTCACAATTCATCGCACACGGGCTTTGGGAGCACCATGAGCCTCCAGGCTCTGGGGACAGCATTTTAAAGCTTTTTCTTTCTTTTTTACCCTTCGCTGAGCGTTATTCAACACGCATTTCTGCACGCCTTTTGCCATGCTGTTAGCTCAGCAATCAGCTTCCCCCCCTCGTTGAGCTCAGTGGGAGCTGATACAGAAGTTTATTAGCCTGAAAATTAGCTCCGGCAAGACAAAGAGCTGGCAGAGCGCTAGTAAAACCCCTGAGTCTCACACGAGCACGGTGCCTGTCATGAGTTTGCCTCAGTTTTCCCATCGTATAGCTCCCCACCTCGCTACTTAGTTGGAAGTGGGGACTGGTTTAAGCACGGGCAGGCTCAGGTGCTGTCCCTAACCTAGCAGGAGGGAGGTCCTTCACCCACTCACTCTTAATGGGTGCAGTTGTGGGGATGCCCCAGGTGAACGTGAAAATGGATGTTGCCGCGTTCACTTCTGAAACAGAAAACAACAACCAGTTAATAACTCTTTTTTTATTACTTATGTTGAAATGCGGTTTGTATACGCTGGCTGTTTTCAGTACTGACTCATCTGTGATGAAAACTCGTGTGGTAGCATCAGACAACTGTAGCTTTTAGCTGGTGGAAAGAATATAGATCTCTAGATGCCTGAGCATCTGGTGAGATGTATGTAGCATTTTGGGATTGTCCTGGAAATATAGTAACAAGCCATTTTAATTAAATAGATAATTACACTTACTTTTTTTCTCTTATAGTGCATGGATTCAAGCCAACAGGTGCTTTTATTGTGAATCTGAGAGATAGATAGAATTTGTTACAAGCTTGGCTTTCAAATAATAAACCTGCAATAGTGAACGAATTCCACAGCAAATTATTCCACTTGAAGCTGGGGGATACAAGGGCCCTTTTCACTGAGTCAACACACTTCTTTGTTCCCATCGGGTTTAGGATGGATGGCACCTTGTACGACCCAGAGCGATCCTGGGAATGCCCGTCTCTGGTAGCAAATCCCCCGAAGCTTTCACCAAACCTGCCCTAGGAGGCTCGCAGCCTCCCTGGAAAAGGAAGACATCGATTTGACATTTCTTTCAAGTCTCAGACCACTGTCACTTGGACCTGAGTCTCATTCCTGACCAGCTAGGGAAATAATGCCATCACTATCACCAAAGAAAGTATGTTGTAAAATCCCCAGAGTAGTTTTTATTTAAAATGTTACTATCATAAAATTCCAGACTATGAAATGAAGACCTCAGATTCACATTCAAACCTCACCCGCCCCCCCTTTTAAAATATATAGATACGTAGTCACAAAACATAAAACATGCTGCAATGATACAAATATATTTTTTGATACGGAAATTACAGTACATTGTAAACCATGAAAACAAATTGAGGCACTAGACTGTACATCAGCTCTGTTCTGCACTGGCTGTGAAGCTGATAGGACTTGCTTTCAATGAAAAAAAGAATATCCTCATTGTTTAGTGAACATAACTTTACAGGTCATATCAAACAATGTGCTTTGTTGTGAGAAGTCGCCAGGGTTGCTGGTCCTTTCAGAACCACAACGCACCTATACAACATGTATCGCTGCCACAATATGAAAAATAATCATTTTATTGAATGTACAACTCAAAAAAAACCAACCCCAAAACCATCGGTTATTATTAAATAAATAAATAATCCATACAGTGCTTAGTTTATATTACACTGCATTGCCCATTGGAACAAATGAAGTTTAATAAATAATGCACAGGAATGTCTCATTTACGCCTCCGTTCGTAATTCTGTGCTATGCTCCTTTCAGAGGATCCTGCAAAAAACAAAACAGAATGAAGCACACGGTACAGCCTTGCGTAAACCCCAGCATCCACGTCAGAAGGAAATGTCAGAGACCTGCAACCTGCTGGGTCACTGCCGGACCCTGTCAGAGCATCCGGACCCAAGACGGGGGATCCTGGCACAGCCCTGAGCTGTTTTGATTTGGTTTTACCTCTCAGACTATGCTATCCTCCAGGGGGCTGAAAGTCTGAGCAGTGCTTTCTACCTCTCATCCGCCGAGCTCCTTGAAGCACCATTACCTCAGAGCCTTTTTATGTTCCAGTAATCCATCTAACTGACGGGATCAGAGCACTCGGATCGATTTGTGGGTAGAGGCTTTCTGCATCGACATGTCCACCTTCTGTCGTGCAGAGCCAGCTCCTTGCCAGGTTTAAACCCTCCCTGTCCCCAAGCCCTGCAAGCAGTGATACCTTTTACTAAAACCTGCAGCAGGAGCTAAGCAAACAGCCTACCCTGTGGACCAACCACAGCCTAAAATAGTCTTCAGTAACATCTTTAGCATTTAGTAGCAGTAGATCTCTCCTTCTTGCTCTTTTAAAATGAGAGGGAAACCCAGAGCACCCTGCCTGGGCAGAGCCTGACCATACGATGACATAGCTGGACACCAGGGTCATCTTTGCTTTGACCCCAAAGGGAAGATTGCTTTCGCGGAGCGTATGCACGCCTGGTGATTGCATGCAACGCACAGCTAGGTTGAGGGGACTCAGCACTGCATCCTGCAGGGAGCTGGCAGTTTGGATCGGTCACAGTTTTAAATTAACAAGGCTTCAGTTTTCACCAGGCTAAATGCGAAACGAGTTGAGCTTTCTTTCTCCGTATGGATTGTTATAGTATTTTTACTTGTACGTGTCACTGTTTTCTAGCTTCTACCTGAAGCGTTCATCCGACGGACTGCACAGTCAGTGTCAGACCCCATTTTACCAAGCGAGGGATTGAGACACCAGCATCCCGGTACTCTGCTTTGTCACACGAGGCTTTAAATCAGCACCAGGCTCACACCCAGCAGCGGGGCGGTGTGAACTCTTACGCATTGCCAGGGGACTCGGTGGCTTTCTGCAGAGGAAAACCACGGTACCAAGAAAAGGTCCTGCGCTGTAAGGACAGCCCTAGCACATACTCCTGATCTTGCTTTGATTGCACAGTCCTTGGGACCTATCTTCTCCTCCAGAGGAGCAGAAGCAACTTCTTGCCATTTTCCTCTCAGGGAATCGAGTAGAAAAGCAGTGAATTCTAGTTTTACCTGTTAGGCAGGTATTACACAGCAAGACCGGGTAAAACTTCATTATTCCCCTTTGTTACAAATACCACATAACAGTATCCTGACTACACCAGCAATTTTGAAATTAGGGCAATAAAATCTTTGCCTTTTTTAAACATTCGCTATATTTTACATTCTCATATTAATGTGAATGTAATCCCAATGGAAACCAAACCCAGTTTATTACTTCTAGGCTATTTATTTTTGTGGTAGCAGGTATATTTACAGGTATTTTGCATTTAATGGGTATTGCCACCACAGATAAAATTGTACAACATTATTCACGATACATAGCAATTTGCAAAACGATGCAGAGAGCGATATTACTAGTCTAACAGGGTTTAATTGAAAATAAAAGTTACTGACAACCGTAATTGCAGAATATAGATCACAGCATGTATTCACATAATATAAAGATGTCAGCTAGTAATTTACCTTTTATCATCCATTTAACAAAACAGTGAAAACTATTTCAGAGACATGAAATATGTATTAGGTTTTTTATTTTTTTTAATTCCTATTCTGGGGAATTAGCTGACACTTTGTGGTTCACGGCGAGGGATTTCCTCAGTATGGCCCTACAGCACAGGGAAGCTAGAGCTACGGGTGGTCTGCAGTTACCCACAGTGCTTGTGCACCCGGGAGAGGAGGATTCTGCCCTATACGGATGCTATCAGAAAACAACACAGTATCAGTTCAAAGCTTAAAATTGTTGTTGGTTTGGTTTGGGTTTTTTTAGGTAAAATGAAAATCTGGAAGAGGCTCGGAATGTTTAAAGGCTTGAACTGCGGGGTGAGGTGGTGTTAATGGCAGATCTCTGCCCTTCCACCTTCTGCTCCAAGTTTGAGGAATAATGATCTCCAGTGACAGTGAGGATGTCCCTTTACCTGGGGAGATCTGGATTTGGATCACAAGTTTAAACGAACTTTACATTCTCAGCCTCTGAATTTTTCTTGATCCATCAATAAAATTTCGGTTTTTTCTTGTATTAGCGCTTTGGGGACCGACAGAATATGCTGCTGGCGAGGACAGAGCAGTAAGGAAAGTGCCCTGGGGACTTCTACCTGGCCTTGAGAGCAGCTCAGACCAGCCTGACCATCTCAAGCATTGGAGTGAAGCAGACCCTGAAGTATCTCGGTTAACAAAGAAATTTCTGATCCTTTGTTCAGAGCATTCTGGGTCTATACTACGTAAAGACTGCTTCTTCCATCCACTAGGAGAGAACAAAGAGGCAACAGAACGAAGGGGCTGTATGTCACCAAGTACCAGATTTAGCCATATACATACCAGAATTTAAAGATCTTTTGCCCATAAGTCCAACAAAGGAGTCTGTTTTATGCCCTGAAAAAACATATTTGGGGATGTTTTAATACATTTTAAAGAGCCGAGCTTTTAAGATAACGTGTTCTCGCGAGGAAGGAAGACACAGGCTCCAAAACTGCTCATCTCACAGCCTAGCTGTTCACACCACTCTCAGACAACGGAGAACAAACATCAGTCTGACTAATCAGACTAAACAGGTTAGACCAAGGCACAGGCCAGTTAGTGGACATCTCATTAACTCAGACTTTTTGTTTTGTTTTGTGGGGTTTTTTTAAAAATATAATGGAAAAACAATGGCCAATAACTGATTCTTATTCCTCTGCCAGTACAATTCCTATCGATTTGAGCAAATGCGCCAGCAGGCAGTGTCTTGGTATAGCCTGCATCTGTGTGGTGCAACTCTTCCACCCATCAGTGTTTTTTTCTGTAATTTGGAAGAAAAATCTTCCTTGCAGGTCAGGCAGAGCCCTTACTGGAGAGGAAGCCAATGGGACTCCATGTCTGGGCATGTCTGAGCTAGACAGTCTGGCTCTATTTTTGGAATATTTATGATTTCAGATATTATCTTCCTGTCCCATTAGTACTCCTCAAGGCACTGGATGTGTAGAGGATAAATTAATCCAAGTTTTGGCCTACAGTACATATCAGATATAGTGGCAGCTATAGTTTCAGACAAGAAATGAAAAGGAGCCGTTCTTCTTTCTCTAAGCTGACTTTTGAGGCGAACTCAGAAATTTCTCTTTGGAAAGAATTTTACTTGGCTAATCCATCTACAAAGCAAGATGAATGATCCTCAGACCTCACAAGTTGAAGCAGTTTCAGAAAGCTGTAATTTTTTACTTTAGCCTGTAGGTTATTTGGTATGAGCTTTGTATCGGAGTCTTTAATTTGTCTTCCAATACATAATCCTAGTGATAAAATCTTGTGGCTAACAGAACACCTGGACAGTTATTGACCTCTGTGGACAGAGGAGGTCTCACAGAATACAAGATCATTTTTACTTATTAAAAGTCTCTCAGCTCCTGTCTAAGCCTTTTCAGATAAATTCAGAGAATAAAACCATCACTGGGCAGAACAAGGTAACACCACGCTGCGGATATCATCTCCCGCTTGGTGTCACATACAAGCAAAGCAAGGCACGCTTATTAATGGGGCAAGATGTGCTTATTTATATGGCAGCACATCATTGATCAGCCCCTGCTGTGAGATGGGGTCTGATTCTTGAGAGCACAGATAGAGTATCTATCTCGCATGCAATGAAATGGGCTCTCCCGTGGAAACATTCTCAGGGATTTGGGAATTCACTCCAGATTTTGCCATCTTATTTGCTCCTCTCTGAGTCTGGCAGTAAGCCTGCCTTGCCTATGAGAAAGGCTTACAGAATTCCCGCCATGGGAAATAAGAGAGAGCTGCAACATCCACACATTAATGTGGATTGAAATCTCAGAGCTCGTGGCGGCTCAGATGAGGTACAGGCTCACAGCTGCACTGGGAAGCGGGGAGGTTCAATCCTTTAACAGAATGTTTCTCCGCCACCAATGCAGCCAGTCCTTACCTGACCCCAGTCACCTTCTAGCTAATCCCCTCAAATACACTAGTCCCTATTTGAATATCTTCTAATAAATACTTGAAATGCTTACATTTCTTTCACTTACTTTTGTGAGAGATTTGGCCATATCCTGGTTGGAAGAGGAAAGGAAAGAGAAAAACAGGAAAAAGAGTTGTTGAAAAAGGATTGGCATATACACATGACGCTCCTGCAATGCTTTGAAGATTCATATACAGAAACTACCCTGCACATCGTCCACTTAAGAGAAATTAAGGTGATCATTTACAACTGCATTTCTCCTCAAAGAGACTACAAAAAATTGTTTTAGCTAAACCCACACAATTTAGATCTGTTTAGCTCCAATTTATTAGACCAATTATTGGATCAGTAAACACGTAGAAGACACGGCAATAACTGTACACACAACTGATATCCACACTCGGGCAGTCCAGTGGCACATAGGCCAACTCGGGAACTATCGTGATACTCCTTACTGGTATTTACATGCTGTAACAGGTGTGCACTTAGTACTTTAATGTGGAGCCCACTCTTTTCCAATTGGTGAGTTTTTCTGATATTAAACTTGCAAAAAAAAAAAAAAACCCAAACCCAAAAACCAAACCCCAAAACCAAACCACCCGCATCACAACTTCTGATAAAGGTTGAACGCATGAAAAAGTGAGTGACGATCGCTGTAAAGTGTGGAGCGGCACTAGGACAGGAGGCATGCAGAGAGGCGTGAGAGGGACCGAGCCCCCCGCCCCGCTCACCGGCATCCCGCTTGCCCATGAGGCCGAAGAACTGCTGGGGCCGGGGTCTCCGGGCCATCCTCTGCAGGAAGTGCTCCAGGGGCAGCGGCAGCTCCTCCTGCGGGGCGACAGCGCCGGCGCTCAGCGGGGACCCCCCCCCCCCCCCCCCCCCCCCCCCCC
>VZSC01017778.1:104217-121652 GCA_013398225.1 Steatornis caripensis
GGAGGGCAGCACCCGACACCGCCACCCGCCCCCACCACCATCCCCGGAGCCCCGGAGCAGCGGCCGCGGGCGCTCACCTTCCCCTGGTCGCCGTCGGACCAGTCGGACCAGTAGCTGAGGTCGTCGGTGGCGCCCATCTCCTCGGCCAGCGCCCGCGCCGAGGCCAGGAGGAGCAGGGCGAAAGCCAGCGGGAGTCTCATCGCCGCCTCGACGTCCTGCGGGGGGCAGCGGGTGAAGCACCGGCACCGGCACCCCGAGCCCCGGCGGGACGAGCGGCCGCGGGCACCCGCGCACAGCCCTGCGCACTCACACGCACACCTCGCTGCGCACTCCCTCGCACTTACAGCCATACACGCACCTAGTCACGCACCCCCCACCCCACCCCCCGACGGCTACCTATGCCTCTGGGTGTGCACACGCCCCACACGCATAGACTCGTCTGCAGGCAGCCGTACACACCCGCGCACAGACGGACACGCACCTCCGGCGGTACCCCTCCACACATAAAGAGTTACACGTAAATACACCCTCACGCGCAGATACACATCTAGTTGTTCACACCTTCCCACACACGCACTCCCAGCCGGACCCTTCCCCCTCACCCACATATCCAGGTACACACACATCTAGTGACAAACTTTCTCAGTCAGCTACGCACCTTAGATGCACACACACCTGCGCGGGGATACAACTCTCCAAACACGCAGAGACACACGTGTCTAGAGGTGCGCGCACATCCCTTCGCACGCCCAGATACACGCACCGCGACAGGCACAAACCCGCCCCCGCACATACAGCGGCACGCACGTGCGGACACAGCGGCGCGCACCGGCACCCCCGCACAGATGCACGCACACGTAGACACCGCCACCCCCGCCCCGCACGCGCATACAGGCAGGCACACAGAAGTACGCGCGCACAAACGCATAGACAAGCGCATCCTCACGCATACAGGTGCACACGGACGGGCAGGAGCGCTCCCGGAGGCACACGCACCGTCTGCGGCGGGGAGGGGCGGGCGCTGCTCTCCGTGCGCATTGGCCGTCCGCGGAAACGCTCCCCACTTTATATACCTGGAGACGGGGAGGGCCGAGGCAGCCTCATTTGCCTAAATGCGATTACCGCAGGTTTTATCGTCCCAGCCCCGTGACAGCCCCCGCCCCGGCGAGCAGCCCCCGCCTTCCTCTCCCTCTCCCTCTCCCGCGGCGCCTCCCGGAGGTGCCCGGGGCCGGGGAGCGCGGGGCGGCCGGGCGGCTCCCCCCTCCCTCCCGCTGCAGCTCCGGGCCCCCGGGGCCGCCCCGTCCCGGCCGGGGCCGAGGCGCGCCCCGGCGACGGGTGCGGATGCGGACATAAGGGTGCAGGCGCCGCTTTTTGCTTCCCCCGCTGACCGAGCCCGCACCGAGGGCGAGCGGCGCTCCGCAGCGAGCGGCACCGCCGGGAGGGGACGGGGGGACCCGGGGAGAGAGGGGAGCGAGCACCCGCGGGCACGGCAGCGGGGCCGCCTCCCGCGCCTGGGCGAGCTCCTTCCCTCCCTCCCTCCCTCCCTCCCCCGCTCCCTCCGCAGGCCTACCGACCCCCGCGCCGCTGCCGAGGCAGCCCCGGCCCGCCGGGGGAGCGTGGCGGGACCAGGCGTGAGGGACGCACGCAGCCCAGGAGGCCCTCGCCCGGTGCGGAGCCGGGCACCCCGGGGCCGGTGCGTGTGCTTGCGGAGGGCACTGCTGGGCTGGCTGCTCTGGTGGCGCCAATGCCTTCGCTAGAAATGAGCCGGTCCCTCCAGCAGCACATCCCTGCCTTCACCCTTCGCCCGTGATAGCTTTGCGTTGCTGCTGGCATTCGGCTCGTGTAACTGTTTAGGATATCTTCCAGTTGTTCCGTCTTATTTCTCCAAGGTCAGTTGGGCACAAGGCTTCTCAGTTAACCTTGGTGGTCCCTCAGCACCTGTGCTGTCCTCCTGTGTGGTACCGCAGCCTAAATCAGGCACTCTGTGCAGAGTTTAGGAGGAGGAGAAGTTTGTTTCTTTTGAGCAAGAAAGGAGCTGTAATCAGCTCCCTGGTACCACCCTTCTGCTTGCTCAAGGATGCTACTATTAAGGTGGCCTTGCTGACAGTGGTAAACCTCTTCAGGGACCATTCACTGGCATCTAAGTGTGGATCCAAGGGGGACTCGGCACCTTGTTTGCTAAATAAAGGCATGGTTAACACCAGGCCTCCCTGTTGACCAGAAATGTTCCTCAGGACCCAAGGTATTCCCCAAAGCACAGCCAGGCACGAGCTTCTTGACGGCTCTTGGGAGTGTCTACACTTTGTCTACAAGACTGCACATAAATAAGAGAGATTGTGGCCCAGTGATCTGAGGGTCCCTCTGGAGTCAACGACGGCTGCCTGAGAGGGTGTTTGAGGAAAAAGACTGGTTTGAAGGAGCCCGGTGAGGGACTTCATGCAGCCCAAGCACCTGCTACGGGCACCTCAGTTGAGACCTGGAGCGTGGGCTGTTTGAATGCTCCTCATTCTGCCTATCAACAAGCTGGCAGGAATGACATTGTTTAGCAACTCTGGGAACCCATCACATTTTTGTGCTGCAGCTTTGCAGCATTCCCTTTGATGCGTGAGCTTTGAAGACCCTTGAAGGAAAATTGTTTTCTTGTAGTTTTTCATTACACCGTTTCTGCTTGCTGTAATGACCATGGAGCAAAAGGTCAGATGTATCAAACCAGGCTTGCCCATCCTACGAGTGCTGCTGAAGCTCATGTTTTACAGAAATCCCGAGAGCTCCCAGCTTCCTGTGAAGTCAATTTCTCTCAGCCAGGAGTCCATGATAAGGATGATAAATTTGAACGGCAAAGTCCTTTTTGAGCTGTAATTCAGCATTTTATCAAAATGATTGTAATCATAGCTTGACCTATGAAATTACAGGGATTTTCTTTTTTGAGAGAGCAAGAGATGGAAAATTAAAAGTGGTTCTTTCTATTCTTCTGAAATTTTAATGAATTCAAGTACTTTGTCTCAGACTTATCTAACAGTTTGGGTGGGAGTGATAAAATTACTAACAGACCAAGGTCACTTTTCTCTTCCTCAGTTTCTGAAATGAATTGACTGCTGTATCTTTCCTTGACCTGCAATACCCAGACATTACACTATGCACTTTTCAGGAAGTGAGGAGATTTCATGGCTGATGAGCAAACCCGATTCCTAGGAAGGCTTTCAGAGTTCATTATTTCATGTGGATAGGAGGTAGAAGGCTCAAATAAGGGAGAAAGAGCTACATCCTGATCTGGAAGCAGCTGAAGCTCCTGCCTTTCTGCTGCCCAGTCCCTGCCCTAGGAATGTGCTAAAGCACAGTAAAATCTCCTTTGTGCACGAACAAACAAAAAAAACCCCTCAGTTTTGCCAAAAGCTGCCTCTACCTCAGACGTAAGATATTAGTGGCTTTGTATCTATGAGTTACCTTGTGAATAAGCATGTGAGAGAGGGCGCAGGTACAAGGCGTCTGTGTGGAATATCCCTGCTCTGTCCATGCTCAGGGCACAGATCCCTCACAGATCCCCCACAGATCCTCCTGTTACAGTTAGACCATGCGATTTCTATCAACTACCTTGAAGGTTTTTGTTCATGAATCAAGAGATAATTAAACCCAAGGCAACCCAAACAGGGGTCGGTTTTTCTGGTGGAAGTGATAGAGAAAGGCATTTTTGGAGTTCTTATCCAGACATTTCCCTAATCGAGTTTAGGAACTGGATTGAAGGCATTTGTTGCGGCTAGAATCTCAACGGTAATGGAAGACTATTTGGGAAGCAATTGCCTATGAAACATACCTCAGAGAATTGCTTTTTCAGCGGGTTTAATATGATACATCCTGTGTGATGATCCTTGTGAAACATTTATTTGAATTTTATGATGATATTTTGGTTTCCAGTAAAAAGCCCAATAGTTTAATGATAAGACACATTGGCTGCTACACGGTTATCAAGTGATTCTTAAACCATCACAAACAGCTAATGTGCTATGGGAAAACAGCAAATTATATGTGACCGTGTAAGATTTTGTACAGAATGCAAATCTGAATTGTTTGAGTATGCACCATTTCGGAACACTTGACATGAGATGAATGCATCTGGCATTGTTCTTCAATGGCCTTGTGCTATGTAATTATATGCTGTATGCTTAAACCTAGAGCCTAATTCTCATACATATTGAAATCTCTTTTCATCACTTTACCAGGGATCTACAAATAACAGAGATATCTCCAGAACAGTTATTTTACATAACTTCAAAAAATTAGGGATGAGATGCAGTTTACCTAAGCCCAGTGATCCTGTCTGTAAATATACTGGGCCTCCTCTCTGATTTTGATCATGACAAGAACACTGGAAATGTTCTTACCCAAAGATACAACTTTATAAACATTGGAAAGACAGACGTGACTGATGACCTCTTAAATTTTTCATAGGTGTATGTCTCCAGGGGAAATAGAATTATTTCGACCACAGATGAGGAGTCTTTGTAACAGTGATTTATTTTGACACTGTAAGATTATTTATTGGCAAAGCATCCAAGTGACATTGGAAAAATTAGCAGAACTCACAACAATGTCCTGAATTTCTAGTTAAGTATGGCCAGGTTAGTGAATTACTTTTTCACCTGTATTTTAGATTTGACATTACAAGTTTGTAATCTTTAAATTTTGCTTTAGTGAAGGTTTACATTTTCAGAGCATATGTTTGTACATATTAATGTATGTGAAGCATGTGTGATAATTATGCATATCTCTCCCTCTTCCCCCTCCATCCAGAAAGACTGAGAGATAATTCTTCTACTTGTGAAACCAGACACTATAGATTCAATTGTATTGTGCTCACAGACAGGCAAGAAGGGGAGCAGTGTGATCTGCACATCACAGGAACGCCTTTTCCTGGGCAGGTACAGGCAGAAGCAAGGCTGATCTTGTGCTTCATCATCCAGTAAGAGCTGGAAACACAATTTTGGTCTTTGGTTCTCATTTTGAAAAGAAAAGCTAATGGGTTTCCGCACTCTTCTGATCTCTGTCATCTTTTACATTCCCATCACTGTTCTTCAGCCTGCCCAGCCACTAGTATCACATACATCTTACCTGGAGCGAGATTCTTTAACCATGATTTGAGGTCCATTTTGTCCACACTAAGTTAGGCAAACAAATGGGATGCGGGACAAACTGAAATGAAAACGAATGGTAGGGTTTTAAGATACTGAATGTAAAAATATAATGTAAATACTGCAGTCAAGGCTATCCTCCCAAACTAGTAGCTCTATAGGCAATATCTTGCAAGAGGTGTAAATGGAGTCCTGTCAAGCTCCTCGAGCTACTGAGAAAACATGCCCTTGGAGGAGAAAAAGCATTTCCTCTCAACCATTTGGAGGTCTCATTGAGAGAGAAGCAAAGCCATGAAGAACCACCTCTACATTCACAAAAGCTGTGGAGAAGCTGGCAAGGGAAGGAGGGAGGGTGCCTTTCTGACTGCCCAGAGATGCCTGCTCTTCTGATCGCAGGGGCTGACCATCTGCAAAAGCCTCTGTGGCATTTCTAGATCTGTATTCATTCAGAATGAAAGTGAGATGATCTGGACTTGCAGCTACTTGGAGATGCCTTACCACAACTCTCCAAACAGTTTTCACAAGAAACATGGAAGATGCAATATTTGCCCATTTTTGTTCAAAAAAACCAACAGTGAATGACATTCTAACAACACATGTTAATAGCAAATACAGAATGGTATTTGCCTTACAGAGACAGCATCTGTCTCTTTTAACCATGAACCTAGTTTTTTCCACATTTGCTATCACCAACAGAGTGGCCACAAAATGTGACACAAAATATTTCCAGAGGCTGAGGCAGATTGTGAGCATCACCGGTCTGAGCTCGACCAGAAAATACTGCAATGTGAACTCGCCTCGCAATGCAAAGGACTCAGAGCAGCCAAAGAGCAGATGCTTCAGATTAGCCAAGTTCATCACTCTTGGAAGAAAACTGCTGACTTCGCTTTGTTCTGATGCAAACAGAGACCCTGTTTGTCTCCTGAATACTTATTAGATTACAAATATATTTATAAATAAGTTTATTTGATTCAAACTGAACCTTCTGAGTCTGGAGCTCTCTCTCTAAGGCTTTTTGCTGCAGTTGTCCAAGCTTATTTGAAAGCTATCTCACAGTGACCTGTGAGGATAAAGGGAGGGTTTAACCTTGCTTCATCAACAGGTGAAAGCAAAAAGCTGACTTTTAATGTAGCCCTAGTGCACCTTCTGTAAAGCTTTTCTCTAGGAGGGACAATCTTATCTCAGAGACCCCTCAAAGACTGGCCTTGGGTTATTAAATTTTGCAGATGAATCATCAAAGCCAGTCCCTTGGCCTGTTTTCAGCACTCAAGTATCTATCTGATCTTGCCACTAGAAACTGTCCTCATGGCACCTAGTGCCGGCTGGCTTCCGTTGCAGACGATGGCAGTGGAGGAGGATGGTCATGCTGTAGTGGGTGCCCAGGAAGAGGAACGACCCCTGTCCCATGCCACAGGAATACACAACAGCACTTTTTGTTTATCTGGGAAAGCGATGGACACTTGGCTGTTCCACTTACTCTTTTTTCTCCTTTTTTAACCTCTGTAACATGTGCAACAGCAGCCCACAGTTCCTGGGCACGAGGCTGGGTAGCCTTGCCTCCTGCCCCTACTTCCAGACCTTCTCCTACAGGGAGGATGAGGCTTATTTTGCAGTGAGTGCTGCCAATCCCCCAGAGCTTCCCAGTGTTCATCGCGACAGCTGAAAGGAAAGGGATTAATGCTGCTCAGGGATTAATGCTGCTCATGGCTGCTACGATCTGCGCTTAATTGAAGCAGTTTCTTAACTAGGGATCAAACACTGGTGAATCACCCTCTATTTTACTCTGTTTTAGAAAGCAGATAGTTTATATGACTATATCTTCATTGAATATTCATATTTTTCTCAGTAACACAGCACATTTGAAAAATAGGTTCGGAAATTAGCAGGATAAAAGGGTATAGTTTCTGCAAAATTTAAATGAATTCTAATACTACTACAACAACTGTTGTTTTAGTAGTTATGTTAAACAGATTTTACGAATCCATAACAACACCATCTTCTTCATTATTTGCACTTGTTGCATCTCAGTGTATCTCTCTCCTTCCCCATGTATCTTCAACAGAGGTTTACAACATCTCCAGAAGTCTTTGTAGTCTTTTGTTTATGACTTTTCTGCTTTTTGTTAACCCCACAATTTTTAGAAGACTTCATTCTAAATCCTTAATCCATATACGAAACTCTGTGCAAAATCTTGTAAAAGCAAGTTGACATTTCTGCAACAAACATCCATGAACTTAGTGTTGGATGTAGCATTGTCTATGGGGAGGCAAAAGTGGAGTAAAGCAAAAGGAATTGCCCGAGGACAAAATCAGTGTGAGATCTAAGGGGTTCAGATGCTCAAATAAAGCAGAATAAGGTAGAGAAAGGGAGAAAATAGCAAGGACGGTCTTTCGTACTGCTTTGATAATCACTTGAAGTAAAAGATTAAGGTGAATTAACTATGGCTTGTCTGACTTCTCTTCCAGTTTTGAATCTTGTAATATATTCTTTTTTTTAAACTCTCAAGTCTAAACTCATATCTGTGACAAGTTCATTTTTAAGTAGGTCACTTCTGGCCAAATTATTCAGCTGGAAAGATAAATAAAAGTGTGAAATTATTTTATGGGCATCGTTTATTACACAGAAGTTTTATAAAAGTAACCGTCTAACCAAAGAAGATCTATTTGTGCTAGAGTTTGAAAGTGTGTCCTAAGGAGGAAGGGGGCAGAGTTGCTGATGGATGCTATGGAAACCTGAGACTTTTTAATCAGACTGCATGTGAGGCTATTTTATCTGGTTGGTTTCATTGTCTCACTGTCATCCTTTCCCACTCACTGCTGACTTTTGAGCAATTTTAAAACCTTGCCACGTCTGACGCAAATGCTTTAAGAAGCCACGATCAGAGCCTTCATCAGCAGAGAGAGGGGGAGGCACCTTCACACAGCAAGTCTTGGGGGGCCACCCCCATGCCCAAGGAAATCCAGGAAGCCTTCTGTCCCCCTGCAGCCCCCACTGCCTGATGCAAAGTTCCCGATACGGTAAGTTTTATGTTCAGATTATTTGCATCTGTTTCTTCTAGAATTCCTTTTGATGTGCCTGATGAAAGACTCAAGAGCGTTTGCAAAAGGCTGGAGGACAGAACGGGAGCATCACACAGCCTTGGGTCGAGCTATGGATAAGGGACTCCCTGTTGAGTGTTTGGGCCCTGGCTGCTGTGACCTGCAGTGCCCTGAAAGTCAGAGGTCTGTAAGAACCCTCTTCTTCACCCTCCGTTTCCATACATTCACATCTCACCCGCTACCATGACTTCTTCTAGATTCTCCCTCTGGTCAGTGGACGCCAATGAACAAGGGTAAATGAGATGTTAACCTGGAAGCACCCATGCCTTTGGGACAGTCCTCATGTCTACTGGGCTTGTGTTCATCTGAAATGAGACCTCTAAATTGACCCGAGACACTTGCCAATTGCAGCCAAATTGGCGATTCAGCCAGTCTTAAAAGGAAAATTAGTTCTTTGTATGTTTGAGATAGATACAAAATAAGAAGAATTCAAATTACGAAGGTTGCAAAATCAAATCTTTTAGGCATACCTATGAGAAATCATCGCTGCCTCATCACTTGGCTAGAAATGAAAGCCTTCATCACTTCAAAGCTTCACACAGTGGAAAACTGTGTCATTCCCAAGTCTAAGACCTGTTGTGGCTCATCACCTAGCCATGCTCACAAAGCGGTGTACGCCATGAGCAGGCCTCTCCCTTTCTGCTGAATTCTTCCCTTTTCTGCTCACTTGCAGCAATAAGAGGTGGCTCTCATCTAGGTTCACGGCGTTCTCCAGTTAAGGCAAAATTGTCGTATTTTAACTAATCGAGAGATGCATGAGGTCTTATCTCAGACTGATCATTAAGGGCTGAGACCATTAAGGGCTGTGCTCTGCCTCGGTGCCAATGCCCTCACAGACACATTGTGGTACATGTACGCAAATATTTTGAATAGTTTGTATTGATTATGAAAGAGCACCCTGAATGGTTTCCCAGATACCCGATTTTCCCAGGACATCCAGAATAGTGAATTCAGACAGAAATTACGAGCAAATTTGCAGCTGTGCTAACTCCCATGTAACCTGCCAACTTGCAAGTCTGCTTGGCTCTCTGCACCCACAGCTGCACACAGAGCTGGGTACATTGGCCGTGCACTCCACAAGCACTGCTGCTTGTCTGCAGCCAGGAGCATGAGGAAGCAATGGTTATTTGGAAAACCATAACTCAGATGTTATGGTGTTTACCTCCAAATGAGGGAACCATATTGCACGCGTTGCATCTATTTCAATTTATGGAGAAATCTTCCTATATTTTCATATAAAATTACTAAAATTTGTAGATTTTTTAAAGAGGATTTAGGTGCATAAAAAACTAAGCACCACAACGTTTAAGTTTTAGCTGCTTATTAGAACACTAAAGGAATGAAATCCAGGTTCCTACTTTTCCTAACACCAGGAAGAGTTAGATGCTTGAAAATGGAGTTCAAACATCCAGCGCACAAAGAGTGAGACCGCCTGGGGCTGGTCAGTAGAAAGTGTGGAGCTCTCCTGTCCTGCCCACCTTCAAGTTAGGCATCTCATCAGCCCTTTGCTCGTCCTTGCAAGTAAAGATCCACAACCATTCTGCCAAAGGGCTGAGGGGAACTGCCGTGGTCTTTTAAAATGACAGGAATGATGCCACTCATTTTTATCTAATCTGAGAAAGAGGTTACATATGCATCTGCCATAAGTGGTGTGCATTCACTGGGCAGTGCATAAAAGGCAGTGCATATTGTTGAGTTATTTATACTTGGGTTCCAAAAAGAAGGATGAAGGCACCAATCTTCAGGTAAAGCTCTGGTTAGTGAAACTATACTGANTTCCTTGCAAGTAAAGATCCACGACCATTCTGCCAAAGGGCTGAGGGGAACTGCTGTGGTCTTTTAAAATGACAGGAATGATGCCACTCATCTTATCTAATCTGAGAAAGAGGTTACATATGCATCTGCCATAAGTGGTGTGCATTCACTGGGCAGTGCATAAAAGGCAGTGCATATTGTTGAGTTATTTATACTTGGGTTCCAAAAAGAAGGATGAAGGCACCAATCTTCAGGTAAAGCTCTGGTTAGTGAAACTATACTGAAAGGTCTTGTTGTTCTTAGCAGTGCTGTTACATTTTGCAGATACATCAGTACCTCCATTGCAGCATTTCTAATCCATATTTAAGTAAAATTCTTTATTAATAATACTAGGATAATACAAGATTTACCCCACACTAGATATCTACTGTAAGGAAGTATGTTGAGTAAACATGCTCCAGATGAAAGCTGGAGTGGTGAACAGTTTCCTCCCCATCTTAGAATGAAGATAGTTTGTGCTCATAAAATGTTTACGTCTTTCCACATGAATATGCTGATACATAATTCAAAAAATACTAGTTATGATATTTCTAAGTTTGAGTAGCTTACTCAAGTTTTGTGCAACAAATGAAGAGAAACATGATAAATATATTTGGATACATCAAAGATCAAAATATTACTCATAGATCTGAGGTCTATTACCTCAGGACACATTATGTATTCTGTTTTCCGTATGTTTTCAAGTATTTCATTAAACATTAGTAGTTTTCTCCACTTTTTATACTTTTCCCTTGATATTTTGCTTAAGAAAGATGGAATATGACAGTATTTGCTTTCTGAGTCAAACTCTGTACTGTATTTTTTATACTAAGTTTTGAAAGCAAAGGTTTGTCTCTGGCAGACTGTGATTTGATGACAATTCTTTTATTAATGTGCAGCCAAGCTCTACACACATAGTAAATAAAGTATACAACATGGAAAACAAACATTAGGTGAACAAAAGCCTTTTCTCTTTAAAATGCCATTAAACATATCAGCTAAGGGCTAGACTAATTTTGCCATCAGTATCATTATTGCTTCTACTTTAAAGGCACCTTATCTCTTTTACAGTTTTTTTAGAGAATAAATGATATTGTTGTGACTTTCACAGAAGGAAAGCAGTGATTAGGAGAGCATCCCCAGCATCCCCAGTCCAGAGCATGCATAAGCATCACTTTAATCCCCTTGATGTCAAAACATGCATAAAATCACCTGGTGCCTTCTCTTAAACAGAGATGAGTCTGGATTTTTTTTGCTGTAGTTGCACATGGAGAACAGAGGCTGTGATACTGCAAGCAATTCTGAGTCTTTTGTCCTCCAAGGATCTTCACCAAATGCCATAGTGCCCACGTGCTCCCAAGACCTGTGGAAAAAGGGGTGGAATCTGTGCCTCAGGAGCAGGAGATGGCAACAGAATTAAAGCATGAACATCCTCATGAAGCAGCCACATGCAGCCCTGTATGCAGAAAATAACTTGGAAAATATCCTGGAAGAAGACTCTGAAAGAAATGTTATTGGCTTCTTGAGGGAGCGAGATGCTGGTAAGGGGGCACAAAAATGTTAAAATACACGTATGGATGAAAACACTTCTTCAAGTTACCCTCAGTCGCATGGCCAGCCCTGAGGACCAGGACTTGTGTGAGGTTGGTTTCATTATGGGTGATGGGATCCCACCCTTAAAGAATGTAAAAGGCATTGGAGAAGAGGAGGAAATAAGTAGAGCAAAACAGGTTAAAAGCTGAAGGCAGAACTGCAGCTTGGACTTGCATGCAGGAGATGATACTTGCTTGGAAGAAACAGGAGTTTGGGACTTGGAGAAAAGTTTTGAGAGATGTTTTGACCTGGACTGATTCCACGATCAGAAACTACAGTGTCCCAGTCAGTCTATTTGGTCGCATCTCTGCTGTAGACGGTGATCCGCTTCCATGTGATGATAAGCAGATAACTGCTTGAGAAGCACAAGAGTGTGTGCTCTCAGTCTATCCATGCCGAAGAATCACAGAGCATGCTTGCTGTCGCCTGATCTAACTTTGAAGTTATCCCAGCATTGAGAAGGGCTGGACTGGGTGACCTCCAGAGGTACCTCCCAACCTAAGTTCTTCTGTGATGCAGTGGGATGTGCTTGGCAATGAACAGCGTGCTCGGTGGCACAGGCAGAGTTGGTTTGGGAAATGTGTCTCTAACTCCCTCTTTTCTTGCTGCTCACCTGCAACTGTTGTCACATCTGTCCCAGTCAGTGTGGTGACCACTGAGCGAAGAACGCACTGTTTTCAGCCCAGATGCTCTCCTGTGGTCAGTGTCACGCTCTGGCCACAGGGCCTGTCTCATGCAAGGCCAGGACAGAACTGGTGCTGTGGTGTGAAGTGGTAAAGGTCTGCTACTTGATTTTGGCTTAACACGCCAGCACATCAGCACATAATCAGTGTTTTTAACGCTTTCAGATACAAAAAACTCCTCTTAAATGGAGCTGGTTTTGTTTGGGATAAAGCAAAAGATGATGTATGAAGAGTGGGCACGTAAAGAGCCCCAAAAAGATAGTGCTGTGCTTCTTGAGCAGCGGGAGAGGTGGGGGCCAGTGAGTATTCTTGCACTTTGGGTTTGTGACACAGGCCACGTAAACGTGCTGCTAGGGATCAGGGCTGCTGCGGTACGTTCACTCAAGAGGAAAGAACCATTGCTTGTCCAGGGCTGCTAGTACAACCAAGAGAGAGAAACGGTTATGGTGACTATTTCTTTGCACTCACAAGGGGAAAACAGATGATTTGTATAGTTCATCACTGTCTAGTACATAGCAATTCCATTCAAGTTGTAGATGAACTGAACATAACATAATATACCAGTAGGGAAATATAAGAATAACAGATACATTACTTTTTTTTCTTCCTTTCCAAAAAGGAGCTATTATGTTTATAATTGTATAAAGCGATAGCACTTTTCTGGTTTCTTAAAGGTTCATTATACTAATTTCCTGCTTTGTTCTCATCCTCTTCTTCCGAGTGGCTATATTTCAGAGCTGAGCATTTAGAACTATTTTTGCTTAGTGGACACTCCAGGGTGGGATTTGTCCTATGACAGGAGGAATGAACTGCCTTCCCCAGGAGCCCAGAGTTTGTGTCTTGCGTCATCTTCTGATGCAGACTGTGACGTGCCACATTACTGCCACCAGTTACTCACAACAGGAACCTATTTGCATCATTCTGTGATTCCTCTTCCATATCCTGGGTGTGGGCACCTAAGTTTTGCTGTCAGACAGAGTCGGTATGTGGCTAAGTTGAGTACCTGAACTCAGGAATCTGTCTGCATCCCAAGCCCAGTAATACAGACATTGCCTATGTGAAGGTATTTTACCATAATCAAATATTATGTGGATACAGTTACAAAACATTAATCCTATCCCAAGGGTGCTTTAGGAATCTTATAGGGATCTTAATCAAGACGATGTCACCTATGGCATTAAAACACTGGAGAGTGACTGCATCTTCAGTTTTCCAAGCAAGAAAATCACAAATTCCCATTTTCAGTGAATGCTCCGGTGCCTGGCCGATTTGCCCTTATGGCTGTAAAATAGGATTTTCAGTTTCTAGAAGGAGAGGCAAGGTCAGAATTATATTTAAATCAGAGTAAACAGGAATGATGAGAATTTGATCCTGTTAGTTCTGAAACCTTTATCCATCGTATATTCCGTTTCGGTTTGGTAGAAGCTAGCACTTTTCAACACATTGTTATTTTATATCACTCTGTCAGAAACCTTGTTTTTAATCTAAGAAGAATGTGTCTTGTGAAATAACCTTACCTGTGATACTTTCACTAGAGATGTTTTTATACACTTCGCTAAAGTGCTGACATGGGCCATCCTCCTAATCTTTCATTTGAATAGAGTAGGTAAAAAATGGAAAGAAAAAACAAAAACTCTTGAAATATTAAGCAGCTTGCCACGTTAGGTAAACTGCACATTGTTTTATGCGCTGTGGTAGGACATTATAAAATGATAAAATAGAAGCACAAAATATGTTCACGGGATTTTTCCACTTAAACAATCTGTCTTAGTGAAGAAAGTTAACTGATCTTCAAAGCTGCATTTGCTATTCCTAAAACATGTCGCAGTTTCTTCCTTTCAGTGATGAGCCGTACATAGCGTCTAAGTTGCCAATGTCATCGGCATGTCTCCACAAACTGCAATCGCTGTTAGAGCAAAGAGGGAAAAACGTCACTCTCAGATAAATCTTCCTAGACCATACATTGCAGTGAAGATCAGGAGCCGCTTAACAGAAATGATGCCATGAGACAAGAGAAATGGACAGCTTCCATACCAGTGCAAACGCACCTGAGCTGCTTTGAGTGTCTGAAATAATAGGAAGGATATGGGAACTCATTACAAATGCATTGAGAGTATCTGCATAATAAAGAAGATGCACAAAGGCATTAAGCAAGCAATTTTGGATTGAAGCCATTGGATCATATTTGGAAATGGAAATGCAGAGCGTCGTTACACTGTTGTGATAATCTACAGTGTGCCAAATGTGCCAGTATGTAACATAATGTTGCTTTACAGAGCGTGGACCCAGTTTGCTTTAAAAAGGATTTAAATTTGGGGCCAGGCAGGACTTTTCTCCTCCTTCCTTCACCTCTACCACTAACAAACAGTCAGCCTTTTGCTTTCATTAAATTATTCCCTCCATATTAACATTTTATCTGTAGACTTTGATTCTCTTTGCCAGTTTTGGATCAGCATTGATATTTCAAATTAAAATAATATGCAGGATAATAAATTTATTAACTCGCTCATTCTCTAATTAATTCAGGATTTCTCAGCTTTTGTATCACTAAAACAATAGAAAAAAGAAGATAAATGCTTTCTTATTAAATTGGTTAAAAGACCTACTTTTCATATGTAAAATAAGAATGCTTTTATGTTAGCAGGTCTGTTATCTTGTCAGTGAATGAAGGATTTACATGCCTAATATTCTTCTCTGCTCATAAAAGAATAGATCATATGAAAAATGTGATCTAGAATGAGTAATAATTCAGTTCCATGTAGGGTTTAGCTCAGCTTCCTAGGAGATAAGGCTTATATCATCATGATGTCTGTGTGTTGCTTCATCAGTCCTTCAGCCCACTATGAACATTTTTCAACATGACAGTCACAATTCCAGCTACATCTGGTGAAAGTATTGTCGTCTAAAAGATTTTCCTCAAGTTTCAGGAAAACAGAGTGCCTCTTGTAATGATAGGGCTGAAACTACTGCTCTCCACTGGAGAGAAGGCCACAGGATACGGCTGTGGGAAACTAAAATAGGGTAGAGCCTAAAGAAACCAAATTTGTGTGTTCGCCTGCTCACTGAACAGTTTGTCTACTTGAAGTTATCCATATTTTGTCTTTCGTCCCCAGACACTCCCCGCCCCCTTATTTATGTATACAACAGAGCCTTTCTTGTCTAGTTTGAAACTATGGAGTTGATAATGATGTGTGGGACTTGGGGGACTCCGGGTGGGCGGCAGACAGAAGATCTGGTAATTTTTCAGGGTGTAAGAGCTAACTGAAGTGGAGATGATAATGACCTTCCACAGAAAGATGGATATGGTCTGGTTTTTCATCACGTCTCCCAGCACAAGAAGCAGGAGGCAATCAGCAGGAGGAAGAGTCACAAGGAGGTATACAGTACAGAGGTGATTTATGGAGCTCCTTCCCTGGGATGCTGCGGATGCTAAAAATGTTTCCTGGCTTCATTAACAACCAGCCATGCTCCACACTCAAAGGGGAGAAAAAATCCCTCATTGAGAGCTTCCTGGCTCAGGAAGTCCTTGAGATTTAAGCTTAGGGGGAGAGGAAGTGTTCAGAAGTGTTACTACCAGTTCTCTCCCTTTGTGTGCTCTTTGCTATCTGCTTCTGTGTTTTGGGGATTGAGTTTTATTTTCCACATAATGCCTTCCATTTATGTTATTTAGTTTCATTCTACATTAGTTACAGTAGCATGTATTTATTGATAATTTTACTGCTTTCAGAAGACAAACCTCTTTAGACTAATTTACTCAAAGTAATGATTTTATGTAATATGTCTGAGGAGTCTACGGGTCACCCAGAGACAGCAGCTGCCCTTCTTTACAAGCTGGAGGCAGGACATTCATTTTTGTACCATCAGTGGCTTCTAACCGTTCAAACTCTTTCCCTGGCTTTCTAAGTGACACATTGTCCACTGCACTCTTTTGGAGAGGTAATCAGGGTATGCTGCCTTTTCAGAAGGATGCCTGTGGTCCAACCACCATCCAGCGAGCCTATAGCACTCGTGCCTCAGGTAAGACATGCCACCAGGAGGAAAGGGGATGATGGAAGACTGAAAATGTGGATTAACTCTTCCTCAGCTGAGCAGTTGCATGGCTTTCACCATGCACTGCTCATTCCTGTGTTCCTCAGACTGGTCCCAGATGCAGACAGGGAATCGATGTGTGACTTGGAGGATGCGCGAAGAGCTGAAGTGCCACAGTGACTTCTTATGGAGTTTTATCACCTTCCACTGGTGTGTAGGTACTGGCCTGGTTTTTTTTTTCCACCTTTCAATTATTTTTAGTATTAGTCTTTTACAGGACGAGAGTGAACACAGCCCATTTAACCACAAATAGTGCAGCTGAATTTCCTTCATTTGGGAAAATTAAAGATCAGCACTCTAGGAATGCAAGGGACGAGTCTCACCCCGGGAAAACACCTTCTTAGTCAGGTTGTCCTCCTGCTGTGCTGGGTAAGTATTGAAGAAAAGACATCAGAATTGATGTATCTTTGGTCTAACCCAGTGTGGGTGCTCTTCAGATTTTGTGGCCCGAACACAGAGTACTAATTGTGGGACCCACCTCTGTTGCTGCATCCGGGTGGCAACTTCAGATTATATGAGAGATCTGGGGGCTTTTTTGATAACTTATCACAGCATTGACAGCCCAGTTGCAACTGGAAATGCAACTGTTCTCCATGCATCAAGATACCAAACCATCAGAAAGAAATAATGCAGTTTTAATTTGTGTTCTTTAAAATAAAATGTCATAGTATATCTGAAAGCTTGAAGTTGGTCATTTAAGCAATCACTGAAAGTCACACTGTGAGGTATATTAGGTGCATGTGAAGTAGCTGTCCTGACAGTTAGACGAGAGTAAGTAGAAAAGCATTCTATATTTATGGAAGCTGTCTTTGGCAATTATTATAATTGCTTGAATAGTGCATATGAGAGTAGCTGGAAACACTAGACTGCATGGCAGACTACTTTTCATTTGACTGCATTTGTGCCTCTTCACTTTCCTGTCTGCAAGTAGGGTTTTGATCCCAGGGAATCACTGGGGATGAGTCTTCTGCATCTAGCCTGAAAGACTTGCACTTCTAAGCGCATGTGTGTGTCCATATATATATATATATATATATATATATATATATATA
>VZSC01017778.1:121779-136832 GCA_013398225.1 Steatornis caripensis
AAGCACTTACATACTTACAAGTCCAGAAGCCTTATACTTCCATAAGAATAAAAATATTAGTAATTTACCATTCATATTCTCCATCCTAAAAAGTTTCAGTCATCCGTATAAAATTATGAAGACATCCCCTAGATTGGGATTCTTCCTAATTAAATTAGCCTAATTACATGAGCAGTAAGAAATTCTTAAGCATACCAGATAAATGGGTTATTGGGAAAGTCAGGAAGGGAAAAATCTCTTTCTTTGGCAAACAGATATTAAAAAATACAAACACTTTTGTCCTTTCTGTCTCTCATACAGAAAATTGTGCCTCGACAGAAATGAGCTGTGGGCAAATAATGATTAATGGTCATAATATGTAAAGAGCTCTGTTAGTCATAATTGTATTAGGCAGTCAAATAAAGGTTAGATAAAATCTAGAGGCATTTTTTCAGCTCTTGAAAGTGAAGCTCTGTAAAGGATGCTAATACCTGTTGGACATGATTTTATGCAGTGCAATGTAACTCTAAATGGGATGGAGAGCTCACTTTGAGAGATTTTTCCCTGAAGGGTTTTGCTGGGCAGTAGGGAGTGGAGCAGACAGATGTGCTTGTGAGGCCTCCCTGTGAGAACGAACTTACTGGTGTGGAGATGATTACAGATGAACAAAAGGACAAGAATAAGACTAGTAATATTTGGAGAGGAAAAGCATCATAAGCTCGAATAGCAACTAAACCTGGATGGAAAAGCAAATGAGAATTACTCGGTGTTTTAGAAATGAGATCCCGTATAGAAGCATGATGTAAAGATACACAGGTACAGTTTTTTTCAGTTTAAGGTATTAGACTAATCTTGACATTATATCCAAGCGCAATGCCTAGATGGCCAGTTTTCCCCTCTCACATATGTACACATAAATACAAACAGGCACCCATACTTACATGAACGATGGTGACAATCCTGATTGAGACAAACTGAAATGCATTAATAGAAAATGTTGATACATGATAGACAATTACATCTGCAAAAAAAGTATTTTAAACGTATCGATATCATGCAATTATTTAATATATGTTCTATGTACTGAAACTAAGGTCTAGACAAAGCCTTTCAGTGATATCTGGAGCAGGCATGGGGAGCCAGAACACTAATGAATTTTCAGACATTAATCAGGGTGCACTCCATGCTTTATTCTCATAGAGACAGAAACTCATTTACAAACCGACAGGCTTCATCTGGTTTAGAGACCCCAATTTATAAAATATCAGGCAACATAAGAAACTTTCCTCTTAGGATTAAAAATCTTTTTCAGAGTGTTTATTCTGGCTAAAAGGGCTGTTCTCAAGCAGTATCAAGGTACTACTACAGCCTGGTTTCCATAGGGTTTTGAAAGAGACTTACAATTTCATACTTGTACTTCAAAGACAAACCCTCAATTTTGTTAACAGGCTGTGGAAATCTGATGAATCTATTACTACTGTGCTTGTGCTTCGTGGCCCCAGAGAAAAGAAGGAAGAAAGTCTCATAAAGACTTTATCTTGCTTGTTTTCAGTCTCTTCAGTTTGTCAAAGTATTATATTATTGGTACTATAGTTACAAATTCCATTTGGGTTACAGTCATTGTCCAAAACAATTCTTTTTTAATAGAAATGCTCTGAAAAATTGCCATAAAATAAAAAGGGAAAGCAAGCTATGGAAAAGACATTTTCAGTGTAGTTTTGTGATTGTTGCAGAAAATGTAAGCTTTGCTGGGACTGAAGTAAAACTATGGGCTATGTCAAGAAGTCATGGACAATTATAAGAAAATGTGGTTTCATCTAATATTCATTACTGGAGGTCTAGAAATAATTGTGTTGACCTAACTGCCCAAATGGAAATCTAAAGACGGAAATGAAATCTTGAGGAATTGATTCCTCATTTCTGGCAAAGCTGAGCGTTTGCAGCTCCCGTACCCATCTTAACGCCCCACAACCCCTCCTCCCCTAGTTCAGTTCTCTGGCCCAAACTGATTTCTCCTGATAGAGCTTCATTCTTAAATACTTGTTCCTGCTTAAAAAAGAAAAAAAACCCACACAAGATTGAAAGTGAACATTTGCTACCTTCTGCCAGGAGTTTTGGAAGGTCCTGTGCCTTGCCTGGTTGTAGAAACTCAATGAGAAATGTACAAGCTGAGAGAAATTCAGTTGCCTTGAAGCATTAGGCAGTCCTGATATTAACTGCTCATAACAGTAGAGTTCTTCTAAGTATTATTTATATTTCTATCTTCCCCACCCCAGTGCCCCTGGCGTGTTTTTTTTTCTGTAAATCATCACATCTGGGTCCAACAGCAGAGCGCTGGAAAATGCATATGTACAGCAACAGCATGAGTCGGCCTGAGGATCTTTCCCTTGTAAGTGCAACTCACACTAAATAATCAGATAGGAGGGAGGTCACAGGAGCACTGTCTTTCTCACAGTTAGGTGGATTTCCAGGCTGCACCCTACTCTAGCACTGTGCTCACTCTTCACATAAGCTGCACAGTAAGGTCTCTGTCCCGATTTACACCAGTAATTGCACAGAATTACCAGGGCAGATCTGATTGATGGAGCAGCATCAGGGCTGGTCAGGCACATCTTCGGCTTCCAAGGGAAATGAGGGAGAAGAGGATGCTGCCCTCCCTTCGACGTGCAGGGAGGCCCCGTGTCCTCACCTTCCCTGCAGCACTGCTAAGAAACAGATAAGGAAAAAACCTGATCCGGGTGCAGACACACCAGAAAACTTTGAGAAATTTTACAACAACTGAAAACAAAGTTTTACAACGGGAAGTATCAGCAAAAGTTAAACATAAGCGCTGCCATCTGCACTGCTTATAGCATAAAGTACAAGATGTACATCTAGGGCTGCCAAAGGTTCAGAGATGATACAGCCTCCTCTAAAAGCCCTGAAATGCAGCACCGATGGTGGGACTGAGACAGCCTTTGGCAGACAGACCTGTGTTCAAAACTCAGAAATGGAACAGCCTTGTGCGTTTTGGATGGACGTGTTTGTCAAAATACTGCTTTATTGTAGCAGCAGCGGAGGCCGAGGCTGTTGCTTAAACCCCCATCAAAACACTGAAGGGTGAAATAAATACACATGCTCAGAAAAGAGCACAAGTCACAACCGAATAGACTGTCTTTTCCACATCGTTAATATTTATAGTTTTACACCTAGTAACACCACTTACAACCGAAAAATCCACTCACCAGACTTCATTAATATTCACAGTGGCAAGACAAGTAACACAACTCATAACTGGTGCACATTTCCAATGTTCATTGATATTTACAGCTCTATAGGTGATTTAGTTAACTTATAGAAGTTCACAGTGGTAAATCATGATACGAAGGTTAACTTGCAGTGTGGCCTTCCAGGTTAAGTAGAATCTTAAAATAAAAACTCAGATATGAATTAATGTTATCTGCAATAATTTCCATTCTCATAGTATTCAGCCTTCTAGATCAGCTGGTATTGAATAAAGATTTTCATTTACAGCATAAAGGCTCTTTGCAAACTAAAATTGATGCAGAGTAATGTCCATGGCCTACTATGGTAGCAATACTTGTTCCAGAAATCATCAACATCTTCATTTTGAATCCAGACGCACTTAGGAGATGCTACAGACTGCATTACGTTGGTGTAATAGAGTAATAAAATATTCTTATGCTTAATTAATATTTGATACAAACGTTAGTGACCTACTGGAGGTCATCTTACATATCTTAATTTAACAATTAGATATTTAGCTAAACTAGTTCCCAGAGTCCCCCCATAATCAGCAGGGGTAACCCAGCACCTCCAGAGGATGATTCATGCCCAAAAACTGTTTAATTCCTCTGTCAAAAGATTAAAGGGTCTATTTCCCGACTGTGTGAGGGAGCTGTAAGAATCACTGGAGGGGATCTGGGATGCAGATGACAGCCATGATTCATAGGAGGGCAAAGTGGTTTTCCTTATCTACTACATTTTCAACTATATGTATTTCTGGTCCCCTAAAAGTGGTTCACAATTGTCTTACACCTAGAAAAATGCGGTAATAAGCAGATATCTTCTTAATTGTTTCAGACTAAGTGAGCAATGGAGCTTTATTTCATGTTCACAGCCTCTACTTTGCATCCAAATCCGAGGCCTGGGCTCATCGTTCTCCATGCAGGCAGACTTCAGTCATGATCCTCACTAATTTCAAATAGTTTTAAAATATTTTTCACTCCCTGAAAACTTGTAACTTGGTGTAAAGGATTCCTATTCCCCACCTTTTAATCTTTTGAAAGACATTGACAGAAATCCAGAAAAACTCGATCTAGTTGCAAGATAATTTAAAACAAGCCATGGAGCACAAAAGAAACCTAGCAGAAAAAAATCACGCTGGCGCAATCTCTCTTGCTCTTAGCATCAGTTTTTAGTCTTGCACCTTAATATCACCGTTTTTATCTTTTTAGTTTTCAGGAATGCAAAAAGATATCTTTTCTTCACATTGTTCAGAAAATATGATTCCAGTCTGGCTCCAGTGTAGCACTGGGTCCACTGTTTTTTCACTTGAGCAATTTCATCCATCTTTTTTTTTGTGCAAGGAACAGCCAACCAGCAGTTAAGCTTTCAAGTTGTAGCTGTTAATTGCATGCACAACACCTTTATAGTGATATTGATTGCCCTACAGTGTGTTTAAAGGCTCAGCGACGAAGATGCCACATTTCAGAATCAAGTGTCTAAATTCTCGTATCCTAACACAGAGACCTGCAGCCTTTTATGCGTGGTCTGGCTGGACAGGCTTCCTTTTCAAAACTAGAGCTCAATATGCCGGCATGAGCTCAGCAGAGGCTGGAGATGGTGTTAAAGGGGCAAAACACTGTTGATGATGGACCAGTGACGCCTCTCTCCCTGCAGTGAGACAAGGATTTGCAGCACAACTGGCACTCTCTGCTAATCTCAATGCCCATCTCTTAGCCATGCCCACTCCCAAAATCTGCCCAAGCACCCTGCATGTTATGTGATATAAGCTGTCAATTCCTTCAGTAGCATAATGATGTTTAAGCTCCAGGCACTTTATGGTGCTGATATGTTAGTATGCATAAAATTAGCTAATGATGCAGAATCTACTAGCGTTCATCCTTTTATATCCTTTTGCTTTCAAACTGATAATGTAGCAGAATCCACTCTCCCACTCACCCTTCTGGTTGGGTTTAGAAAGCAATTTCCTTTTCTAAAAAGGGAGTTTCAGGGTGCTAGCTAGCCTTATAGTAGAACAAGTATTGTTTCAAGTGTCTGGTACTTACCTGGAGAAACAGAAGGACTGAAATAGGGAAAGGAGAAAAATAACTTCCTGCTTAAAAAGCTTAAATGCGGGGAACAAATTGAGTTTCTCAGTTCAGGGCTGCTCTCTACTCACTTCGACAGCGTAGTTCAGCAGGGCCTGACCTAGGGCTCAGTGTGGTGGGAGTGCATCCCTGTGTGGGTGTGGTAATCCTGCTGTGCTGGTAGTGCATCCCTGCCCCAGCCCCAGATGCAGAGATGTGTGTAAAACACATATGTAAGCCAGAAGTGAAGGTTCAGAATTAACACAAATTAACATTTAAATTAAAGAAGATCTAACCATCTGCTGAGGCAGCTTTAATCTCTCTCTGAGCTGCTGCTGGTCTTTAACGTCTGTCCCAACCTCTGTTTTTTCTGGTTTACCCTTTCACTTTTCTAGAGGGAGGAAGCTTGCAGGGTGATGGAGCATATTCTGAGGGTGCAGTAAAAGTGGGGAGAAAGGAACTTTTTCCCCAGGTGGTTGTTTGAAGACTCTCCCAAGGCAAGTGCCATGAGCTACAAGTGTCAATGAAATTAAGAAATGTATGGAGGGAGTAGAGGAGAACTGTTAACATTTCTGGCCACACCTGCTAAATGGCTCTGCCCATAGGCAGCAGATAGCACTAGAGACAAACGGGAAGAATTATTCTTCAATCTAAGAGCAAACAAGTTGCACAATGCTAAGGGCATCCCTTGATATCTCTAGAGGAAGGCTCTTGGATGTAATGATTAATTCTAACTCTTCTAAGTGCCGGGGGAATTGCATCCGTTAAATGAGGCATCAAGAATGCCCACGCAGTCTCGTGCACTTAGGTCCCGTCTCACATCACCACTCAGCGCTGGCACTGTGATCTCTTTCTTGCATTGTCCCAGCTGGGTCTGAGGTGAAGTCAGGAGCGGGAGCGAAGCCTTGGTGTTGTGCTGCGGCTGTGGAGTAAATCTCCAAATGGGAAGCCCATGAGCCCAAAACCCCTCTTGGATGGATTGATCCTGGACTTGAGCTTAGCATTGCATTTGAGGACGAGTAACTGGCATATTGGCTCTGCTGACATGAACATCACATGCCCAGCGAGGCCAGGATTTCACCCACAGTTTGTGTGTTCACTTTGTCTAGCATCTCAGAGGGTAAATACGTTGCAGATGTAAGACTTCGCAAACAATCCGTCAGAAAGTAAAGCAAGTGTATATGTGTTTTGGGGACTGGAGGTGAAAGTGACTGTGAGTATATCATCAACTAGAACAGTGCAGTAGTGGATTAATGCTTCAGCATGTCACCAGCCCCTGCGGCCAGAGGAAAATGGGCCAACCTGTTGGGACTTGGAGTCTCCCTACTACTCCAAGTGCTGTGAGCACACAGCAGAAAACTTGAGAACTGGAGAGGGAACTGTTCATAATAAATAATTCTGAAGTATTTAATGAGCTAGAGAGGTTTTCTTGGAGGATGATTTATCCTCTGTCACTTCTCCTGCTTACTTCCAAATGGTATCTTAATTGCTTTTCTCGTACTTGTCCCTCAATTAAAGCCTCTCTTCACTTTTGCCTTAATTTTCAGCACATCACTTAATTTTCCTTATTTACTTTCTAATTAATGATCTGGCACTTTTTGCCTTCTCTAAGCTCATTGCATTGAAAACTCTGTCCTTCACTACTGTTTCTTGGGACCAGGAAAATGAAATTTGTTTGCTCCAGACAAAATTAATTTGGCTCTTTGCTTTGTTTCCGCTCTTCTAATGAAACCAACATAGCTTAAATTATTGACTGCATAAATGATTTTCTGGGATCAGATACCCTTCTTCTGTCATTTTTGGCAATGCAGGTACATTCAAGTGAGTTCTCTCCCACTAACAGTATTTTTTAAAATCAATCTGCAATAATAATTTGTGAGATTTAAACCGTAGTAGTATTTTCTACAGTTTTTCACAGATCTACAATTTTTCCCAACTCTTTTCTGCAGATGTCGCCTTGGCTGTGTGCCGCAGATGTACATATAACTCTTGAACAGCAAAGTGAGATAAAAATGTAATGTATATGGTCTCTGAAAAAACCATCAATGTAGAAAAAAACAGGCAATGCAGTCATTAGCATGGCTTTTAAGCAAATGTAATTTATTCACTTTCTCATAGATCTGAATCATTTATTTGCTGTGATTTTTTCAAGTAGCACTCTATTTCTAGCTGTTAGCTATATCATCAGATTGTGAGTAGGTGAAGGTGAATGTGATGCCTACCACCTATTTTCCAATTATGCTTAAAATATCACACAGAGAATAGTAGACTTTGGGCTTCTGAGGGGCAGAGCCTGGCACACCACTGTAAGCAGATTGCCCCAGGTCAATTCCCTCTCAGTCCTTCAGTACTACAAATCCACCCTATCCCAATTTTTTCTGCATCACTAAGTGGGGCTGCATCTCATTACCTTGACAGGGAGGAATGTGTTTCGGTGGCTTGGAGCATGTTCTCATGCACTAACAGTTCTGCTGTGTGGAGAAGCACACAGCTAATCAGTCAGTCTCCAGGGACTTTACGTTCTTCAGGAGACAGTTGATCACCACACAGAAGTGGACAACAATCTCCTGGGAGACAAGGTAAGGACTGAATAATTAAGACCATGATCACATGTCAGTGTTGACAGCCAACTCCTTATTCTCCAGGCGCTGATACTACTGAAACCCAAGACCACACGCAGATCAAAGAAGAGTGAATGGGAAGACCTGAATTCTACAGAAATGACAGAAATTTTCCGTACTCTCATTCAAAGCTGTCCATAGCATCTCAGGAGATATACAAGATACATCCTGTATGACTGACTTATCCTTAGCGCAAACCAACGGCGTTGTGCTGCTGAAGGTAGAGGCACTTGTTTGCGTTCAGCCACACGATGCAAATCGCTGCCTTTTGTGTTTGAATTCGTTGGTGTATTTGTGAATTGCCCAGCTAAGAAAGTACAGTCCTTGAAGCGCATTTCACACATCGGTCTTGCCAGTTGCTTAATACCTTTCAAGGTCGCCAAGATATATTTGTGTGATTATTAAGATGCATGTTTGTAGTATAGTTTAATTTGACATTAATGTAACAGTATAAAAAATAAAGCAGTAATAGCTCTATGAATATTTATGGTAAAGTTATGTAGCTACTATTGGTAACATTCTCTTTTGCGAGTGCTTTAATGACTTGATGCTTTATTCATGCAAACAGTTCCAACTGCTGGGTGTTTCACAAATGTTAACAGGCATATCTCCCTGTCCTCCAGAGTTGTAGAGTCATGTCCCACTCCAGACTTGCCTTTAAAAAGGACATCCATTTGGATATGACTACTATACAAACAGCGCGTAAGATAGAACATGGTGAACCACCTGAAACCGGGCCCAGATCACCAAAAAAAAAAAAAATCACAAGAAATGCAATTCTTCAGATTTCTTTGAAAGAAAAAATTAATCAAACTGTGTCCTGATGAGTATGCAAGTCATTCATATATTGCCTGGGAACTGGTTTATCTACCAAGAATGTGCCAGACTCACACTGCTGAATCCCATTGCGTCCTCGAGTCTGGTCATAGCCACTAAAGTCAGACACTTTGCTTACAATTTCCACATCCACATTGCAGTATGATTCTGGGGATCACAGAAATATTTCTGAGAGGTGGAATAAAGGTGTTCACTAAGCTGATCTCTGGATTTCATTAATGTGTTAGAATATCTGCTAGTGTTGGTGATTTTCACAGTTCAAGATTATACATTTTTTTCACAGAATCACAGAATGGTAGGGCATCCAGTCCAACCCCGCTGCTAAAGCAGGTGCCCCCAGAGCAGGTTGCCCAGGAACACATCCAGGCGGGTTTTGAATATCTCCAGAGAAGGAGACTCCACAGCCTCCCTGGGCAGCCTGTGCCAGGGCTCTGTCACCCTCACAGTAAAGAAGTTCTTCCTCATGTTCAGGTGGAACGGCCTGTGCTCCAGTTTGTGCCCAAAGCTGCCCCTTGTCCTGTCGCTGGGCACCACCGAAAAGAGTCTGGTCCCATCCTCTTGACATCCACCCTTTAGATACTTGTAAGCATTGATGAGATCCCCTCTCAGTCTTCTCTTCTCCAGGCTAAACAGACCTAGGTCTCAGAGCTTTTCCTCATAAGAGAGATGCTCCAGTCCCCCCATGATCTTCGTGGCCCTCCGCTGGACTCTCTCCAATAGTTCCCTGCCTCTCTTGAACTGGGCAGCCCAGAACTGCACACAGCACTCCAGATGCGGCCTCACCAGGGCAGAGGGGGGAAGATCACCTCCCTCGACCTGCTGGCCACACTCTTCTTAATGCACCCCAGGATACCATGGGCCTTCTTGGCCGCAAGGGCACATTGCCGGCTCATGGTTAACCTGTAATAAAAATAACCTCTGCTAGGATATGCTAAATCCAGGATAATTGATCACAAAAATGCAGTCTTTTCTGAAAGAACGATTTAGAAAATTCAATCCATTTAAAAAGAACTTCTGATGCTTGCCAATGATGTGCATTGACAGAAAGAAAAAAAAAGGAAAGTTTCTTAACAAGATTTCCAGCCAAAGTGCTGATTTCTCATCTAAACCTACGATGCTGGTAAGTGCAATAAAGCTCTTTCAGCGGATGGATAGTCTATATGGCCCTTCTTAGAGAACAACTCACGTTTAAGAACAGTAATGAATGCTCAAAATACAACATTACTCACCGTATCTAAAAAAGAGTAATATAACTCCCCAATCTGCAGAATCCTGCAAATTATCCTGTTCTGCAACTTTATGCAGTTCTTTAGCTCTGTCCTCTGTGTTTGATAGTGAACTATGATTTTTAGTCAGCTTCCTGTTGCAAAACATTAGAAGGAACTGTTGTATCATTATGTTGCCCAGGAGCAGATAAAATTGCTATGGCTTATGGAAAACAGCATATGATCATATGATTACACGGTCAACTGATCAACTGGAAAAATAAATAAAATAGAACAAAAAATACCATGTATTGTTACTACTATTCTTTACTTTTATTAAAAGAGACATAAAGGCATCAATAAAAGCTCAAGAATGTGGAAAGAATTGTACAGACAACAAGTGAAAAAAAAATATTTCTCCAAAATTCTACGAATCTTGGTTTCATTCTCCAATGTCATCTCCCAAACTAGGGCAAAACCCCCATCCCCTTCTGTACACCCATCTCAATGAAGCAAAGTCGCAATCTATAACCTCAGGCCAATGTATGTCCTCGAGCTGTACCCTGCTGGCCCATACTCAGAGCTCCAGAACTGTCCTTACAGACACCTAAAGCAAGCCCACGTGTGCGTATTCTGCCTCCATGGGCCTGGCCCTGTGTCCTGATCTGGCAACATAGGTCCCAGCATTGCCAGGATCCCTGCAGCTGATGTTGTACTGGGAAAATTGCCCCATTGCTTATTGTGACATAAGTCATGCAGGAGGCAAATCCTGCATAGAAGGATTTAGGGAGCATCAGTAACCACCCATGTGTATCTGCCAGGGAAGCCTCTCCACTACAGCCATCACATACCCTTTCTGAGATGATTTCTGTTCTACCAGCAGTAGATGTACTATAGCTTGGATCTTCTGCTGCTGACAGAGAGAGTCCCATGGGCTTACATGGAGAATTTCCTTCTTTCCTGTAGCTTTCTAAAACAAAAAGGAAATTTTGTCCACTGTAAAAACAAGTGGAAACAGCAAGGACGCAGAAGTACTCTTTGAACAGAAGAACCTGGCAGTTTCATGAATAAATTTGTTGTAGCCCTGAAAGTAGGTTTGCAGCATGGACCTGAAATTTACCCTGTTTTCATTGTGCCACCCCAGTTCCTGACACTAACACTTGCACAGATCTTCTAGGGACTAACATCAGATGATTTCATGATATGCTACTTAAAACAAAATGTGGCAAATAATTTCAAACTTGTCCTTGTATGTACTACAAGCATAAAAAGAACTAATTCAGCATGAGTCTCCCTCTGAAGATGAGAGACATGGATTTAGAGGCAGATTCTCCTTGGTAAAAATCCCTAGAATGACTCACCAATACATGAAATAGTGCCTTTGTGTGAAGAAATTGTCTTCAGATCTAACTTGGCTTCATCCTTCCAGCAGTGAGAGAGGTAGATCTGCAGTGATGGGAACAATGGTTGCACTTCAGAAAACAACCAGCGAGAAGTTAGGTTGGCCCTAGGAAGATTTTAGGAACCAAAATAAGAAAATAGACGGCATGTGGACTCGGCATGTGGACTCAACATGTGTAGCAAATACAGAAACCTTCACAACTAAAATCTCTTTCCTAAAGTGGTCCTTCTCCTGGGCTCCTTGACTCGCTATTTGTTAGCTGGGCAATTTAAAGCTACTTTCAAGAAATGTCAGCATTAGATGAGAAAATGTTATCTGCCTTGTAGCTTGTTTCTTGCTGAAGACGAAAAGGTTGCCATGGCAGAATAGGGAGGAGGGGTGACAAAACACCAGTTGGGACAGAAATCCTGCCAGAACCAGCCTGCGTAGAGTGGGGAGACTGGCGATGTAGCTGAAGATAAAACTGTGATTGTTCTGATTACGTCCAAGGCAGGAAAAAGAGTGGATGTCAGCTAAGGTATTACTGTTAAACTTTGTTCTATTCAAGTATTCAGAGTCAAGGCATCTCACAAAACTTTGTTTCATTTTTGGTCTGTGTCTTTCCTGATCAGAACAGGGTAACGTGAGCATCTGTACCACACAGCAACTGCTCCAGGCTGGCTCAAGCTGGAAAATCTAGCCCATGTTTTTCTTGTTTTTCTTTTCACTGCCTGCAAGAAGAGCTCCCATCAGCTTTGGGAGATATAGCTGGGCTGCTGGGGAGCTGCTCTTCCCCAAGGCAGCACGGTCTCAGTGTCTTGTTCCCCAGTTATTGGCCGCACACCTCATGGGGCTGTGGTTGTCATCGAATGGCTGGTGACCAGTTTTCTGCGCCAGTAGGAGAAGTTTGTCTTTCTGACAATATAAACAGGAAGCATTCAACCAAGTCCTTTTTCCAAGACTGGTGCCAGAGGAGTTTTCTCCCTTTCCTCACAACCCTTTGGGATTACAGAAAGCTTTGGCAGATCTCCCCTGGGGTACTGGGAACTCCCCTCTCAGGGGAGCTCTGAGAGAGGTACCCAGGAACGCAGTGCAGCTTTCATCTTGGAAAGCACCAACTGTGGGCATGAGGACATCTGCACCCATGATATGAGGCTACCATTACACTCTATAATAGTGCCATCTTAGTGGTGTAGTTTATGGCAGGTGAGTGTGAAGCATCCTAGGAGACTTTAGTCCCTTTCTGTCAGTGTTCTGCATGGGGGCTTGGACTAATTCCATTACAGAAAACTGACCCTTGGAGCCCCAAAGACATGGGAAGAAAGCTTACATGGCTGACTGCATGCTGTTGTTTACAAGAAGCAGCATATCTTCACTATACGCTTTCCGTTCCACTTGGATGTCTTCACATCGCTTTTTAAGGATATGCAGAGTCCTGATTATTTCTGTAATTGCTATACTCCATGTGGTATACGCTGTTCTGAAAAGAAGTCTTCAGTAAGCACTGGCATTCGTTCTTCACTTGTCCACCAGGGAAGAAGAAGTAGCACTTGGAGGACTGCAGCAACTTTGTCTCAGAGAGCTTATAAAAGTGAATTTTTCTTATTCTGTGAAAACTGGTTTCACGATAGGGGAAGTCAAAGTAGACTCTTGCCATACACTGTGCTAGATGAGGACTTTGCTTACTCATTCTGGGCGTGATATTACTAAATTGAGGCAAAAATGTTTTGGTTTCGTCTTTCGAAAGGCAATTTTTTGCACTGTTGCCATCAAAACATTATTATGCCAAGTGAGATGACAGCACCTTGAAAGAAAAAGCTGCTACTGAGCTGCTCGACAAAGAAAGCTGGAAAGCCAAGATTGCTGGGAAAGGATTTTATTTTTAATTTTGTGAACTCATAACGAAACACAGATTAAATAAGGTTTTGGAAAATGATAGCAGGTTTGTCAGCTGAAATTCTCAGAGGTTCTAGTTTTATAAATTAAATGACCCAGATTTTAGATTAGCAAAACTTCAGTGCTAGAAGGTACCCATGTGATAAAATTGGTTAAACTAATCTTTACAAACAAAGAAAAACAGGTAGTGCCTCTAATTTATGTCAATTCACATTTGCACAACCCTTGTCAATTTGAGTGAACATTTACTTCAGCTGCCTAAAGAGAGAATCAAATCTTTGAATTTAAAGGTATAAATTCGATCAGCTAGTTCCGTTAAACAGCAAATTGAATTGAGAATATGTGGATTACAGCTGTACTTGAGATAGAAAATTAAAAATTAATTCCTCAAGACAAATGGGCTGAATAACTCTGAGTGCTTCCTTCAAAGGTTTTTAAGGGTTTCTGGAGAGGTCTTGTTGGGCCTTATATCTATATTCTGAAAGGAATGATGATGCCTTATATAGCATGACTTCAGTGTTGTACAATTAAGTGCTGTATTTCGTCAAAACAGTAGAGGACCAGCAAAGCTTCTTTTGTTCAGTTTAATGTGAAAAGCTTAAAGCAAAAGTGCTTAAGCAGTTTGAAAGGCAGAAGTCTGCCATATTGCAAAATGTTGAACATGTTCCCCAACGGTTAAGTAGTTGTGAAACCTTTAATAACATGGGCATTTTCACTGACAAGCACTGGTGTGGTAATACATGAGTAACTCAACCATCTTCAGTGGTACAATTACAGGCTTTGTGCAACAAAGCAGTAGATGGGAAGAGTTTTAAAAGCCAGATGATTGAATTCAACTGGAACAGTAAGAATCTTCAATTTAGCTGTGAGCTCTGCAATTATAATGTTTTGCATCAGCTGTCCAATGGGTCACTGTGCATAGTTTTCTCCAGACTAGGGAAGCACCCTGTGTTGAATTTTTGCTAGTCAATATATGGGTCTAGATCCTCACAAAAGCTTCACTGTTGGCTTGATTTTGGGTGCCTCAATGAGAGCGTCAGTGTGCGTCCCGCTGAGCCCAGCTTAGAGTACCCTCTCGTCTCCACTGGAGATGTGGGGTCTGGATGTCCCCAAGCAGTGAATCTGTCTCTCAATGGCTGAGCAATCTCTGAAGGGAAGAAGCACCAGAGAATTGTTGATACGGAGCTGGACAGGGCACCTGGCACCTCTTTTGTGAGGACAGGCTGATGTGGGGTCCCAGCTGCTCAGGGGCATGAGATGCCTCTCTGCTGCTCCAAGCGAGGTGCCTCTGTTTTGGAAAGAGATGAGTCTTACAGACATCCACATGGACATTTCTAATGAGCTAGCTGAGATGACTCCCAGTTCAAGGTCTTGGCTTCTCATTGTCACAAACCCTGTGCTTGCTGTGCAGAGCAGGGAGAGCACAAGGTACTTCTGTCATGGCTGTGACTTCTCTAGGAAGATGGAGGCTGGATCCTATATAGCTGTATCTAGGAGAGTTTATGTTCCATGTCAGACCTAGTCCTTTGTCTAGAATAATTTTCTAGAATCATTTCCATCCCTGGAAAGGTGATGGAACGGCTCATTCTGGAAGTCATTTCTAAGCACATGGAGGAGGAGAAGACTATCCGGAGTAGTCAACATGGATTCACCAAGGGAAAATCCTGCTTGACCAATCTGATAGCCTTCTATGATGGCATGACTGGCTGGGTGGACGAGGGGAGAGCAGTGGATGTTGTCTACCTTGACTTCAGCAAGGCTTTTGACACTGTCTCCCACAACATCCTCATAGGAAAGCTCAGGAAGAGTGGGCTAGATGAGC